>JXTB01000629.1:17104-85079 GCA_002914805.1 Parasponia andersonii | reverse complement strand
TCATTAAATTATTTTAATAATTATTTTTTATTAATTAAATTATTGATTCATTAAATTATTTTATATTTGACATTATTTTACTTTATTTTATTATTTTCTTTATTTTTTATTAATTAAATGGTATTCCATTCCATTTAACCTTGTTCCACCCAAGACCTAATCTTGGGTGGAATAAAATTCTACCATCTTTCATTCCAATTGAAAGACTTTTCCTATTTAGATTTTTAAACCAAACAGTAGAATTAGGTCATTTTGGAATTATTTCCATTCCATTCTATTCTATTATTCCCAATCAAACATGACCTAAGATTTTGTATATGAAATAATGGAAGGTGGGGTTTTTTGAATTGATCAAAGTATCATATTAATTTCACTTATTTATTCCGAAAAGCAAGTTTTGTGCTAGATAATAAAGGTTAAAAAGTCGTAAAACGAGGGATTGTTTGGTGTGGAAGATGAGTAATGCTAAAAGACATCCTTAACACCACATAATGTGTTAGTCTGTTATTGATAAATTAAAATTATATTTTAAGTAGGACCCATATGAGACTCAGTTTATTAATTAAATTACTAATAATATAATTACATCTCATTATGGTGATGGTCACCACTAGTGCTTATAGCATTGCTCGTGAAAGATAGGTTTAGAGAACTTTTTTTTTTGAAATGGGTTTAGAGAACATTATAAAATAAAAGAAATATTAAATAGCATAGTTTTGCCTTTTTTGAATTCAACTGCTAAGGTTTTGATAACTCAACATGTTGTCTTTACTCTACAAAACCCAAAGCATATACAATGACTAAAATACCCCATCTTTATTAACTCTCCATTTAGCTTTTGGAATAACAATAACACAACTTTTTGTTTAATTTGGTTAAAATGTACTAAAATAGTGAGACAAGTGCTACACTTGGAAAAGTGAAGCGGACATGGAAAATTTTGTCCTAGATTTTTATAGGATTACTAAACAGGTTTCTTAGCTAAATGACCGAATTTTAGGTCATTATTTAAAAAATGACCATTTTTCAAATACTATTAAAAAATGTCGAATTTATCAAAAAAGTCCGAAATAAATTGATTTTATAAATATATCAATATCACACCTTAAAAATTGATATATTAATAAAAATTGATATAAAAACATATAATTGATATATTTTAAATAAATTTTCTTTAGTAAAAAAGGGGCCATTTAGCAAAATAAAATTAAAAAATGAGATTTATTAAATCGGTGTAAAAAAATGCCCATTTTTTAAATTGATATGAAAGAAGGGACATTTCAATACACCTAATAAATTATCCTTTGGCTTTTCACATAAATCCAGGTGCATAGATTTAAAAATTGAAAAATCTTAGATGAGCTGAAATTTTCGAAAATCCCTAACTTTATTAAGAAAAAATCATTATTTAATAGTATTTAGAAAGATATTATTTTTTATAAAATTGGTGTCTTTTAAATATACTTGAGGTAACTAATCAAGTTACTTGGAGTAATCAAAAGTTACTTGAGGTAATTAATCTGATTATCTGAAAATACTACATAAATTATCTCAAATACCTCATCAATTAGTGAAAAATAATATTTTTATAAATAGTTTTATGTGATATTTTTCAAAATAGTTCCGAGATTTTTCAAAAAAAATTAAATGAATTTGTTTTTCAAAACTTTACCATAAAAAATCAAATTTCCTCTATTACGAGTGATTGTGACATGTCCTCTAAGTTTAATAGAATCTATACTTATAAAAGAAGCACTGATGAGGCTTTTAGGTTTTTTTTTTTTTTTTTTGAACACATAGGCTTTTAAGTTTCTTACTCACTTCAACGTTGTTTTAATCTTAGTTGTGCATTTTTATTTTGATCTAAAAGGCTAAAAATAGCCCACTTCAAAGTTTATCCTTTGCACATTATACTGACACATTGAGTACGAGTTAGCAAGCACAACCTAAAAGTGCTTGTGTTTCTACTTGATAGATGGCGCTTCAGGCTTCATCTCTCTCTCTCTCTCTTGCTCTCTCT
The DNA here is from genome assembly GCA_002914805.1 of Parasponia andersonii. Taxonomy (NCBI): domain Eukaryota; kingdom Viridiplantae; phylum Streptophyta; class Magnoliopsida; order Rosales; family Cannabaceae; genus Trema; species Trema andersonii. Next base: position 83,059 of record JXTB01000629.1, on the reverse strand, counting down.
CGGCTTTAGTCGCCATTAGAGTTCCTTAGGTACACTTTGCAAATATTCCTTTTCTTTTTTCTTTTCTTTTTATGTTCTAAAAAAGTTGAATTACTTTATAGTGGTTGTGCTTGATTTTGACCTTTTTGTTATCCCTCGCTCATTTGGCTCCCCAAAATTCAAATGTAGTTGCCCATGGCTCTAAGATCCTCTATATATACTGCTCACCTAAAAGGATAAGGGAAGGCCCTAGAACATGATGGACACTTCTAGAATGATCAAGAGAGGTCTTAGCCATATTAGAAGACTCTAGATAGTGCTACTAAGTCCTAGAAGGCTCTAGATAAGGCCAGATGGTACTAGATAGGTTACGACGATCCTAAAAGCTCCTAAAATGACTTGGAAGAGCCAAGATGGTGGGTAAACCTCCTAAAAAGATCTAGGCTATGCTTGTTCTAGATTTCTCCATGTAAATATCTTTGTAGATATTACTATTTTATTTGAGAAGCTTCTCTTTCATGTCTGAGAACCAGTACTATAGTATTTTGATATTGGATGTTCCAAGCATATGACAGGTGACAAGACCATTCTGGCGAATTACAAACCTATTTTTAAGGGTATGGTGACCTTTGGCGATGGAGTCAAAGGAAGAGTTTTTGGCATAAGAACTCTTGACATTGATAGATTTCCTAATTTGAAGAAAGTGATGAATGTAGAGGAACTTAATGCTAATTTAATTAGCATAAGTCAATTGTGTGATTTGAACTTGCATATTAGGCTCAACAATGAAAAGTGTCAACTTTTTGACACTTCAGATAAGAGCATTTTAGAAGGGTATAGATCTTTAGATAATTGCTATACTTTATCTCAGGAGGATGCTCGTATGATGATGAATAGCAAAAGATTGACCAATTTCTTGATTGAGAAAGGCTACAAGAGAAGGGGAGTAGACAAAATACTTTTTTCAATATTTTGTTTTTGGATTAATCATTGCTCAAATTTGTGAGAATAAAATTGTGTTTATTCCTAGTTCTCAATTTAGAGTTCAAGTTTTTTGTCAATCATTTCGTTAGGGATTTAGTTGAATCCAAGATAGCTACTTTGGATTTTGTAGAAATAGAAAGACAACTTGTTGATATATTCACTAAAGCTCTTGATTTTGTGAGGTTTGATTTCCTAAAGAAAGACTTGGGAATTTGTTCTTTTTCTTTTAATTTTATTCTAGATGAGAATTGCATGAATTATCCCTGTATTTTTATTTGGAGAAATCTTAAGATCTTAGAAAGAGTTAATTTATTCTTTTCATAAATTTGATTGTTAAATTAGATTGATTTTGAGATTTTCGTTATTTGAATTTCTCATTGCATAGGATAAATTGAATAATCTGGATTGGATTTTGACTGACAAATATTTGAGTGATCTCTTATGTTAAAACTATTGTGTTTACATGCATTATAATTGAAAAAGCTACCTAACACTGAAGAGTGAAAGCCATCTATGGGTAATTTAGGCCTATGTATCACAAAATATGTAGAGGATAATCTACTGTGTAAAAATGACTTTTTTAGTGACTAGAGTGAAAGCTACTATTTATGTAAAAATAACTATACTGAAGATTATATAAAATAAATAAATAAAAAATAGATGCAGTACAATTAACATATGTGAAAAGTGGAAGAAAGTTTCGTGAGATCAAAAAAAAAGATTTGTTAGTCATTACTTAATCCAGCTTATTCAGAAAAGTCTTATAATTCAAAATATTAATTTTGCATGAGTTTTAAAATTGATTTAATTTTAGAATCACTTTTATGTTTAGAATAAACATGCTAATTCTTTGATTTTGAGTTTATTCCATTTAAAAATATTGGGGATTTTTGTCATAATCTGGCCAACTTTTCTATTTTTCATACTCTTTGATTTTTTTTTTTAAAAAAGGCTTTTGGATTTATATTTTCAAATTGTCACTTCTGTTGCAATAATGCTTCCAATGTTCTTATTTTGGTTTTAGCAAGAATCTTTTGAATTTTTCAGTTTCTTAAAATTATTTTTTTGGTTTTTGTGCATATATGATATGAAAATTGAATTTCTTTATAAAATCATAACAATTGTTTCTTTGGCTAAGTGTCCTCTCTTTCTTCTTTGCAACATTTTCTCTCTCCAGTTCTGCCCACTATTTCTTACAGGTTGAAGGGCATAGAAGTTGTTGAACCACCTATTGTAACAATTGCCAAATCTAAGAAGAAGACAATTTTTGCCAAGAAGTCTTCTCCTATTGCAACACCTTTTGTGGTGGTATCTTAAGAGTCTATGGAGGTAGAGAATTTGAACGCAGATCAAGTCAAGCATACTGAGCAACTGGAGGCCATTGAAAAAGTGAAAAAGAAGATTATTGACCGGTTGACAGCTGCCTTTGCTACTCTATCAACTGTTGCTCCTCATCCCTTTGGATCTTCCTAACCTGAAGTACCAATGTCTCCACCTATTGCAACAAGTCTAGGAAAGCGAGCCAAGAAATGATATAAGAAGACACATCTTTGATCTCTTTGTTTGCTTTGCAGGAACTTACTACGTGGAGCTTTTGTTCTTTTGTTTTTAGAAATTCGTCTTCATTTATTTTGGATTTAAGACTTAATGTTTGTTTAGTTATACTCATATTTTGGCCTTCTTTTGACAAAAGGGGGAGATCAGAAACTGATGGTTTATTTCAGGAGGTCATTCTTTTTGAAGGATTATTTCAGGGGGAGTCATTCTATTTCTAATTCTTATCTCTTGTTGATTTTTAATATCTGATTGTGTTTGATAGAGAGAGTATTATGCTTATGAAAATTAATCAAGTGTTTCTACAGGTTTTCAATTTTGAGTTCCTGTATCAGGTTTTTATGATTGATTTTGCAAAAAGATGCCGAAATGGGAGATTGTTAGGACTAAGGTTTTGGCATTCTAAAAGGCAAAAACTTTAAACTCAAATTATTGTATTTTTGAGTAACAAAGTTATTACTACAGGTCTGTTACTATTATAATAACTTATTACAACAGGTTCTCTATCTTACTTACAACATATTCTGCCATAAGCAGAATCAATTTTTGGAAACTTCGTCATTCTTTATTTCTTGAGCTTAATTTCCATATTTGATGTTTCTAGAAGAATGATAGATTTTTATTTTGAAGGACTTTCGTGACCAAGCTATCTTGGTTGATTAAGATAAGGATTTGATCTTTTTTTTTTTTATTTGGTTTCCATTTAAAGCCTAATTTTTTTCTTAACTTAATTGATTGATTCTTGCTTTATCTATGTCAATCATTAATCTTTATTATTGGGCAATTTTCTGAGATAATTAAGTATTGTTTTCCTCCATATCTGGTGCAAATTATTTGTCTCATTAAATTAAATTGATTTCTTTTTAATTTAATGATGAGTTGTCAAATCTGTTTAAATGTGCTGATCTCATTTGTTGTGACAGATTTGTTTGTTTATAGAAACTTCTCTTGATTAAGTTGATTGACTTTAATTAATTGTGATATTAATCATTGTATTTAAGGAATGTATTTGCAGGTTTAAAAGAGTGATTTTAATTGTTTAAGCGAACCAAAATTTGTGGAGAATCTCCCTAATACACCTAAACACCTTATAGGGACAATTCATGAAAGCAGTTGCAACAAGTTTCTGACTTTCTATATAAGGAATGACAATAAATTTCATGGCAAATCATTCTTTTCTTATATTCAACCTATTCACACCAAAAGAGCATGAAATTAGGGCTGGAAATTCATTTTTAAAAGCTCACCAAAGTCCAAGGGATTGGTATGCACTTTAAAGAGAAAAATACACTATAATAAAGCTCTATTTGTGTCTAAACTATAAGGAAAAAAGAGCTTCTCTAAAAGAGTTTTGAGAGTTTGTTTTTGTATAAGCCTTGAATGTTCTTAGAGTGATTAACTCAAGAAAATTTACTTGAGATTGTAAAAGTCCTTCGGAAGAAGAGTTGGGTGTTTTTCGGAAGAAGGTAGGTTCTTGTGCATAGGAGGGAGTCCAAATGTGTTGAAGTGATAGCATACTGTATCGGAGAAGATTGATCCAGCTATTGAAGGGAGTTCAAAAGCTTAAAGTCAAGTAAGACGAGTGGAGTTCACTGAACATATTGAGAGAAGAATCAAATACGGTACATCAAGATATAAGAGAGTCTTTTTTGTTTAAGTCATTAGTATTTGTACATTAAAAATTTATACTAATATGTTTCTTTCTCTGGATGTGACACTATGGAGTAGGTTATTGAAAAATAACTGAACCATGTAAAAATTTTTGGTGCCATTTATTTTCTTTTGATTTTATTATTGTGATTATTTTGTCAATAGCACATGTTTAATACTTCAGTGTTGCAAAAACAATATTATGATTAACTATTGCAACAGTACCAGAATTCATCTAATTGTTGCAATAACAATGGTAACCAGTTTTTAAATTTGTATATTTTGAATAATAAATTAAAAAAATTGGTATACCTGCAATCTTCTTGGATCTTTCAACTTTATTAATTTGAGGGTGACGATGATGGATGGATTATTTATTAATTGTTGTTGATCAGGGATCTCTGGCTCACCATTTGTTTGATGCAAAACTTTTCCTTCAATTCATTAAAAGAAGAATAGATTATTATTTATTTTAGTAACAACTTTTGGACACGATTATATATATTTATATATATATATATATATCCTATATTCATTCTCAAATACCTTATTAATTAGAATTCAGAGTTCGGTTTTTATAGATGATCAATTAATATATAGAATGGTTGTTATTGCATTTGTGGGTGTGCAATTACGCTGTAGAGTTATAATTTTTTACTACTAGATTATATAATTTAGAATAAAATTTGGGGATGTGTCATAGTTGTTTCTCATTCAAATCAGTAGATCATGCATATTATTTTTTTTGTATTAGTTATAAAGTATTTCAATTAGATATTTTTGTACTTGTCATTGTATGCCTTTATTTTTGGGTAACAAGCTGGCTGGACACCTCTCCCTACAGGTACAATAACTGAATGTTTATTGTGAAACGAAAAACTATTGTATATATTTCTCCAACATGTATAACTACTTTTACTAGCTATATGTTGCTTAACTTCTTAAAAGTTATTAGGATTCTGAAATTTTGTCAAAGCCATAAAGTAGGGTGGGATCTAGAAACTTATCTTTGTGCAATACTAACATTTGATTGTTTAAGTAGTATTAAACAATTAAATTGAATAAGTTGGATTTATTTTAACATGTATACATTTGAAGTCGCAATTATTTGGCACTTATTGATCTATGGCATTCCTCGGGGATACTATTTAAGTCACTGTCATTGCTTCTGTTCAATATCATGCTTTAACAATTGTTGACGAAGTTTTATCAATAACGAATCTGGTAAGTTAAAAGATGTGACTTGTATATGAAAAGGAATGAAAAAGCGAAGCAAATAAGGAGACAATGATTTTTATAGTGACTCAGCCCCAAGAAAAATAAACATACGTCCACTGTCATTCATTATTTTCTAGAGAATTACAAGAATTTATTTAAGCCTCAAGATGAGAATAAAGAGAATTAAAGAGAAAGTATATAGTAAAATGATTGTCAGATAACTATATCGTGATTAATAATAAGACTGAGCCCTCTTTATATAGGTGAGAATAGCTCAATATTTCCCAATTGTGAAAATAAGAAAGTACATAATCAGAAAATACAATTTCGAGTAACAATACAAAATTAGATAATAACTTAAATAGATTACTTGATCTCTACTCAGAAGCTTATTTCTCGTTCTTTGTAGATTACTCATTTGAAAAAGCTTGATCTAGTTTTCTTTTCTGCTAGTCACATATTCATCTATACAGAGCAGGTCGTACTATTGGTTATTTGACCTGTCGCCTTCTCCACAGTCGTTGACTTTCCTTTCTAGCATTGACTAATATATAGATTTGAGATCGTACAACAATTGTCTCCCAACTCCATTAGTTTTTTAGGACTGAATAGAGCTTCTTACTTTATCAAGTGTGAACTTCAATGTGTGACATGGTGAGATCACCTCAAAATCCTTGAAGAGACAAATCTTGAATCATATCCTTTTAGAAGCTCATACATTCTCTTGACAGACACAACCTCTTGTCACTTTTTCTCAGGAGAATGGCGAGGCTTGAGGAGATTTTTCTGTTTCTCGAGTAGGTATGATGATGATGATAACATTAAAATGTCATTTCACAAGAAAACCCTATTGTATTTCAAAAATTAATTGTTTCGATTTTCAAGAATCAATTCTTCTGCATAGATCTCAGCCAACCATCAATCTCAAAAAGCAACCTCCTCAATCTACAGTTGGGATTAACTAAACCTTAGAGTATATAAGGAAATCCATTTCCTTCTTCTTCTTTCATTTTCACTCGAAAAAATCCTTGACTTCTAAACTTAAGAAACTCTCAAGCCCAAACTATCTCCAACAACATTCAAGAGCCTTCTCCTCTATCATTGGCGAACTCGACTGTTACTTTTTCTTCGGCAAGGTTCAGATAAAAGATTCTTTCTTTGTAGCTCAATAATTTAGAATTTTTGAAAAAAGATTGTTACCCTCTTTTCATTCTCTGTGAAGATTTTCTTTTATATATTAATTTTATTTATAAAGAAATATAGAGACCTTATATAGACTATAGTGTCGAAAAATGTTTTAACTCACACCACCATGGAGATTCATATTCTTCGATATAAATATAAGCTGGTGGAACTGTGAATTTATCATAGAATATCTCATCACTTTGAACTCAAAGAACACCTAATTCATAGAAGAACAAGAAATTATAACTTATTGTAGTCCCGTAGGCTTGACTCGCAAACCCAGAACTCTAGATATTTCAAAGGTCACTAGATTTGATACAAATCTTGACTAGGTCGAAATATATATTCAATATAGATGAATCGATTGATGAATTGTCGAAGAGTTACTCGAATTTATAGAATAGAAACCCATTACATAGATGAATTTATAAATTGATTAGAAGAATTTGATCAGATCGCAGATAGATGAATAGATAGATGTCGATGCAATTTCTAGGGTTTCTGTCCCAGGACTGCTCACACATAACGAGTATACTTACAACAATAGACAAACCAGCACGCCTATTTCTAAGTTGTACTTAAGGTTAGTTTCATGAATATATATATATATATATATATATATACATGGTTTATGTTAAAATACCTGTCGACCAGAGCTTGTATAGGATTAAATACAGTTTTATTTCATTCTCAGATGTCTAGTAGCAAAGACATAGGGAGGGAAATACATTCTCTGGAGAATCAAAACCCTCGACGAGCTCTAAGTCGATAAATTTAGACTATTACATTGAGAGAGTGCCCAAACCCAAAGTCGAGTTAACTAGGATTAGGCGAGGAAGTCCTCGCATAGTAGATCTCCCAGAGGACCAGTGCCCTCAACAAGTTAGAGACGCACTTGAATACTTGTTTGGTCATCAATATATAGAGGGCAACTGGTCCTATGATGATATTAAGTCCAACTGCACATGGACGAAGATCGAGATGATAAAGAAACAGTATGACCTCAACCTAGAATTGAAGATCTTATCTCCGATCGAGTTCAACCACCCTAACACTCCTCCCCTCAAATATGTGGTATTTATCGATGCCTTGATGCGAGCTAGAGTTCATCTCCCTCTACACCTATATATACAATCCGTAGTCAATTACTGTTAAGTCGATAATAATAGAGTCATCTAGTGCTAATATGCCTTAATTTTTACTATATTCTTATTTATATTAAGTTGTTTTAAGTATTTTTCTTGTTGTTTTGATGTTTTGTTTGTTTATGTTAATGGAAGAGTGAAACAAAGGTGTTTGATGCAAAATGAGGTGAATTTAAGACTTATATATTGGTCTTTTAAATCATTAGAATTGAAGTTTAATTCGATATAGTTGTAACGCAACGAAAATAATGCAAATCAGAGCACAAATGAAGAAATGGCACACTCGAGGAAGCTAAGGCACTAAACAAGCAGAAAGTGGCGCTGTAGTGGAAACTCTTGGGTAATTTTGGTTCCGCAGTGCCACCCCTTGTGTCCTGAGTCAAAAATTAATGGCTGAGATCAACTTTTTAACGCTCCAAGGGTCCAAATTTGACCTATCTTAGGTTTGCATGAGCCTTCTCTTTAAAACCTTATCTTTGGGGTTGAAAAAAGTATGTTGGAATAGAGAGAAAAGGATGGAGGCAGCCATGGAAGGAGAAGAAAAAGAGGAGAAAAAAGAAGAAGATAAGCTCCAATACTTTATTTCTTAATTTCTTCCATAACATCAATAACATTCTTTGTTCATACCATTTTCTCTTCATTTTCTTATGAGGTTTTCTTTGTATTTTTCATATTTAGAAAGTAGTGTATCTGAGAGAAAATCTTTGAGGGAGGATTCAAGAGAGTAAGAACCAAGTTTGGAGGAGGAGATTGATAACCTTCATGAACACCTTCAAGCTTTTCAAAAGATGGGGAATTCTAAAACTCTTTTCTCTTTGATACTTTATATTTCTTGAATTTATTGTATGAAAATATTACTGTTCTCAATTTATATTATGAATTAAATTCCTTTCTGTCTAGTTTTACTATGTGAACCAACCTAATATTTTGTATTTGCTTATTTTTCTTCTTTTTTTAATAGAATCCATTGTTGAGTTATTTGTTTTATCTTCTGCTTATAGCTTCTATTTAATTAATCACTAAATAGATTACTGAGTGAACTTTTTATGAACTTAGGAAGGGAAATTTAGGTTTTGACTTAGGTAAAACAACATAAGATTATCTAGTTTGGGATAAGTTTGTATAAGATAGGAACATACCTAAGTGGCTTGGGCAATCTCTTTGAGAATTACAAAATATAATGAATCTAGTGAATTTATATTAGGAGTAACATATTAGCTTGTCTAAGTATTTTCACTTATATCTTGGAAAGGAGTTTGTGAATACATTTGAATTCTTGGTTGACAACTCTAATAGATTGATTAATTTAAGAGAGAAATTGTGAAATAACATGACAAGAGAACGATTGGAGAATTAAGAAATCTGGACATTTTTCTTATTGATTTATCTTTTATTCATTTACATAATAATTTAGTTTCTTTTATTGTATTTCTTCAAAATCTATATATCGATTATTTGGATAAAGTTAGAATTGACCAATTTTAATACTTAGTTTAAACTTAGTAATCAATCCTCGTAGGTTCGACCCTCTTAACTCCTAAATCTATATTACTTGTGACTGTGTGCACTTGCATAGGAGTGTATGAATTTATAGTTGCACATTCTAACCAACAATTACTATGACATCATTCCATTCTAGCTTACTCCCAACACCTATAGATACATGGTAGGATTGTACATACTATGTCATAAACATAAATTAGGGACCCCCACTCTAGAGGAATTCTCTTGGTTCTACTACCTCAAGTCGAATCTCTCCGACTTCAGCTTTTGTTATGAGTGTAAATGGTCAGGCTCTGATGTGAAGACCATTTCCAACGTTAGAAATAACATGGACAAGTGGAAGGATGGCTTCTTTCACTTTGAGTAGACCAAAAATGGGTTCTTCTAGCACACTAGTAAGTACTCACCCTATTATGTTCATGTGTTGTATATTTCATTTATTCTAACATATTTTCTTACATCTCATAATTCATAGAGACAAACGTCCTGCTCTGAATTCTGAGGAGCTTCTTCGAGTTCGAAAGATTAACTCTCTCCCTGAAGAAGAATTTAACTTGAAGACCCTAGGAACAACTGAGAATCTACTCGCATCTAGCCTCTTCTTGAAAGGTGCGAGCCTTCCAACATCTACAAACTGTCCCTAAAGCGCACCTAATCCTAACAAGAAACAAGCACCTGGTTCTAAGAAGTGAAAGGAATTATCTTAGGGAACCTCCAACTCGAAGAAACAAACAGGCAAAGCTTCTTCTTCGAGAAGCAGATGGTGTTGCAGCCCACTACTCAACAAAAGCAATCAACCCCAGCACCTCCAACCACTAAAGGTAAAATTAATTCATTCTTTTGTTGTTATGTTTTAACTCTTTGTACACTAACTATAATATTGCTCTGCAGATATGACGAGGAACAACAGTCGTTTGCGAGCTCTATTATCTATATTGGGTTCTCGATCAAAGTCGAGCACCCCAGAGTGTACTCCTCTAACCTCAAAGGGAAAAGAGAAAGCTGACTCTTTGAAGAAGAGAAAAGTTTCATTCGAGGACGTCCCACAATGTTTTCCTCCTCTGCAATCTAGCGAAACTGTGAGGCAGCCCGACCCTTCAAGCAAACAACCTGCATCATCCTTTTCTTGGGCTTTGTATGCGGTTGACAACGATCAAGAGCTGCTCATACTTTTTTGCCAGCTACCGGAGAAGGCCGGCTTGAGTGTGGCCTTCATTGACCACTTCAACTTTGAAGTGGGTTAGGAGAGGATGAAGTAAAGGCTGCCAATGTCGCATTTAGTACCGCAATGTGAATGCTGGTTAATGTAAGTTCCATCTCATTTGTATACATATACGACACTCCTTCTTTTTCTAACCCCATTGTTATATTTTAGACGTTGCAGCTGCTATACTGATGTATGATCCAGTCCTTGATTGTATGGAGAAAGGAGAAAATTTTGAAGAAATTACCCAAGCATTCGAAAACTTGAAAAAGACTCACGAGAAAGAGAAGAAAAACCTTGAATCTGAGAAATAGTAGTTGCAAGGGGCCTTGGCAAAGGAGGAACTATAAAGGGAGTAGCTCGAAGAGAAAATCAAAGAGCTTAAGAAGACCATCTTTCAGCATCAGAATGCTCTCAAAGTGGCTGGTGGAAAAGCGGTCAAAGACTTCAAGACCAATGATGGCAAGAAACTTGAAGACAAAGCTAGCTACATCGCCACCTCAATAATTGTTTACAACATATACTACGAGTATTCGGAATTTGACTTCTCCTTTCTTGGCAAGGACATAGTCAAACTGGTTGAGAGTTGGAAGGCTGATGAGGCAGCAGAAGAAGCTATTAACAAGGATACTCTTATAGAATAGATATATTTTATTTTCATTTTTTTTGTAATCAAGTTTGTAAAACCTAAGACAAATATGGGCTTGTCCCATTATATAATGTAGACATTCTACTCGCACACCAGTGCGAGCTTATATTTATGAAGTTTCTCTTGTCGAATTTTATTCCTGCAAAATAGAATTGAAACATATATCACATAATTAAAAGCATAATTTAACTAAGCAGTAAATCACTAAATGACTGATCAGTACGCTATTGCGATTCGAATCCAACTAACTTAAAATGAGTTTTAAGCGTTAGGACGAGTTTGGTCACTTAAGAAAAACAACGAACGTGAGTGATGCGATATATATATATATATATATATATATATATATATATATATATATTGTTCAAAAGTTCCATATCAAAATAAAATTTATAATAATATATCACATTGAACTATGGACGTTTTGCTTAGTCACTTTTTTGTTCGAGGAGGGATATCGTGTAATACGACATGCTAAGGCATGAAGCGAGGAGAAAATCCTAGCTTTTTAAGAAATTTTAGAAATTTGGCAATCCAAAATTCTAACCCCAGTAAATGAATGTTTGCGTAGTTCCTTAAGAAGCTAGTAGGAGATTACTTAATCTGATCTCACTACCTTTCGAGTTTTATGGTGTTCAAAGATGACCATAAAACTATAATAAATGAACCTAAAAAGAAGTAACAATACGATAGATCAAAGAAATATGCCTTTCGTTAATAAATTTGAATGACAAATAATAAAATTTGCCCTCCAGGCTGTTGAATCCATATGAAGATACGTATGAAGATTTTATTGATAATAATGACGAAGTTGTTCTGCAGTCTAAGCATGCTCAATTTTTTGTCCTCCAGAGTGAGCTAACTTATACGTCCCAGGTCGAATAATGGCATCAATGACATATGTTCCTTCCCAAGAGGGCCCAAATACACCAGTGCCATACTCTTTGGTATTAGGGAGAACTTGTCAAAGAACAAGATCACCAATATCAACTTGTCTATTTTTAACTTTAAAATTGTAATAGGGAGTAGTACACTATTGGTGTGATGCAATTTGTAATTGAGATTGGTCACGCCTTTCTTCCAGTAAATCGAGCTCACTTCTCATACATTATTTTGATCTTGCTCATAAGTAGATTGTTGTAAGGAACTTGCATCAATTTCAACTAGGACCATTGCTTCACATCCATAAGCTAAAGAGAATGGACTCTCTCCAGTATTTCGGAAAGTACCTTTGGCCTAGCTCCCTTATGTTCTTCTAGCTTTGTCTTTAGGTTCTGTTTAAGTACCTAATCTATAGCTTTGACCTGACCATTGGCATGCAGATAAAGAACGGCGAAGAAGATTTTCTTGATGCCTAAGTTGTCACAGAAGATGCGAAACTTATCGTAGTCGAATTCTTTCCCATTATCAGAAACTATACTATGCAGTACATCATATTGGCAGATTATAGACTTATAAATAAAATCTATCATCTTCTTCGCGGAAATAGTACTTAAGGCTTTAGCTTCTATCCACTTGGTGAAATAATTAATTGCGACCACTACATACTTCATTCCACCACGTGCCAATGGGAGCATCCCAATAATATCAATTCTCTATACTGAGAATGGCCATAGACTAGTCATTGAACTTAGAGGAACATGAGCTGATCTAGAAACAGTTGCAAACCTTTGACATTTATCACATTTCCTATCAAATCTCATCGCATCTTTCTTCATGGTAGGCCAAAAATAACCTTGTCTAAGAGCTTTGTCCGTAAATGCCTACCCCCAACATGAGTTCTACAAATCCTTTCATGAATTTCCCTCATAATGTAGTGTGCTTTTTCTTCATCAATACATAACAATAATAGCTAGCTAAAACTTCTTCAATAGAGCTTCCTGTCATAGATGACGTAGCGAGTTGTCTTCATTCGAAGTCGTTTTGCATCGTCTTTACTATCGGGAAGGTCGCCATATTATAGATACTTCATTATAGGGTCCATCTATGAAGATTTCTAGTCAATTGGCATGGTTACTTGTGGCTCTACTTTGATACTTACCCTTGTAAGGAATTCGACAAGAACCACTTTTAGTAATTCTGCATCTTTTGTCTAGGAGAGTTTGACTAGAGCATCTGCCTAAGTATTTTTAGTGCGAGGAAGATGTTGATTACTATAAGTAGTGAATGTCGAGAGTAACCTCTGCACCTCCTACAGATAGGCCAGCATATTTTCTATTCTAGCTTAGTAATCGCCAATTACTTAACAAACGACCAACTGGGAATCATTGTATACCTCGATCATTTCTACCTTTATTTCTTGTGCGAGCTTGAGTCTAACTATTAACGCTTTGTATTATGCTTCATTATTCGATACTAGAAATCCGAAGTGAAGTAGGCAATGGATATTATGCCTCTCTGGACTAATTAACATCAAGCCTGCTCTAGCCTCATTCTCATCCGATGATCCATCATTATAAAGTTTCCACAATTTAGATAAATCCACAGTAGGTTTCTCAATTATGTTAGTGGAGAAGCTGACGCCATATGTGAACTCTACAATGAAATCTATAAGAGCTTGTCCTTTGATCACAGTTTGTGGTTGAAAATTAATGTTGAGTAATCGTCTCGATGCTTCAAGGTTTTGCAAAACCTATTTCAATAGAAAGTTTGTGAAAATCTCAATAGAGTGTGCATAAAAATAAGGTCGAAGCTTCTTGGATGTGATGATAAGTGCTAGCACCAACTTCTTTATCTTCGGATATCTCGTTTCGGCATTGAGTAGTCTTTTGCTTACATAATATATAGGTCGATGTACATTATCTTCTTCTCAAATTAACGCAGCACTTGTTACATATTTGGAAACTACGAGGTATAAATATAATTTTTTCCCTGGCTTTGGCTTCGACAAGAGTGGAGGAAGACATAAGTGCTTCTTCAAATCTTGGAACGCCTGCTCGCACTTCGCCGTGCACTCAAACCTCTTCGAACCCTTCAACACCTCAAAGAGTGGTTGGCATTTGTCAGTGGAACTTGACACTAATCAGTTTAGTGCAACTATTCTTCCCGCCAGGCTCTGTATGCCGTTGGGTTTATGAGGTGACTGCATGTCAATCATTGCTTGGATCTTTTGAGGATTGGCTTTAATATTTTGTTGATTGACCATGAATCCAAGAAACTTCCCAGATCCTACCTCAAACTCACACTTCTAGGGATTCAGCTTCATCTAATACTTATAAAGAATTTTAAATATCTCATCAAGCTATTTGATGTGATCTTCAGCTTTCTTCGACTTCACTAATATATTATCAATGTACACCTCCATTGTCTTGCCAATTTATTTTGCAAACATCATATTGACAAGACGTTGATTAGTTGCTCCCGTATTAATGAGTCTAAAGGGTATCTTCTTATAGCAATATAATCCTCGATCAGTGATGAGTGAGGCATACTCCTCATTTAGCTCGTACATAGGGATTTGGTTATATCTAGAATATGCATCCATAAAACTTAGCAATTCAAGCTCACACATTGCATCTACAAGTTGGTCGATCCTTGGAAGTGGGAAACTATCCTTCAGGCATGTTTTGTTAAGATCAATAAAATCAAATATATGTTCTCCACTTTCCATTAGGTTTCCTCACCAAAACTTGATTTGCAAGTCAATGCGGGTAAAAAGATTCCCTGATGAATCTGATCTCGACTAACTTCTTGACCTCCTTCTTCAATGCGACATAGCATTCTGGATCCATCGCCCTTCTTTTCTATCATGCGGGCTTCTTTGTTGTATCAATATTGAGGTAGTGATACATAACATTCAAATTAATCTCCACCATATCCAAATATTGCCATGTGAAGACATCTAAGTTCGCTTTTAGAAATGCCACTATTGTAGCTCGCATGGGTTCTTAAAGCATTACTCTGATTTTTAACACCTTTGAAGACTTATCGATTGACAAATCTTCCAAGTCTTCAATGGGTCTAGTCTTAACTTCTCTAATGATTTCTCGTGGGTCAAGGTCTTCGATTAATATTTCGCTTGATGATTCTTTCTAGAGTTGGCTCATCATTGTGCGAGGTGTTATATTTCTCGTTACGAGCTTTAAAGAATTATTATAACAGGACCGTGTTTCATATTGATTATCTTGTACTTCGCCTACCCATGTTGAGTTGGGAACTTCATGGCGATAAAATAAATTGAAGTGATTGTTCAAAGTTCTCTAAGAGTTGGTCTTCCTAACAAAGCATTTAATGCTGGCAGGTAATCTACTACCAAAAATTGAGTCATTACTGTTGAAACTCTAGGATAAATTCTAACATTCACCATCAACTCGATCATACCTCTTGGCATTATGTTGTCACCATTGAATCCATAGAGTGGAGTGATAGTGGATTTTAAATCGTTATCATTCAACCCCATCTTTTTGAAAGCATCATAGTATAAGATATCGACAACACTCCCATTATCAACTAATACTTTCCATAGTTGCATGCTCCCACAATTGATCTTAATGACAAGTGCATTGTTATGCAGATAATAGACCTCTCTCACATCCTACTCTGTAAAGTAATGTCCATATTCGGTACTAGCTGAAGCTTTTGTCGTCGCTACTCGAGGTGCATTACATTAGTCAATGGCTACTGGCATGCTTCCTCTGTATACCTATCCTGTGCCCTTCTTGAATCTCCTCCTACATGCAGCCTTTCGAAGATGGTTCATACTTTGCATTGAATCTCAGAAGGTTGTTGTTGGTTTTTTTCTCTCCTCTCATTATTCTACCTGATATATTGCCACAATCATCCTTCTCTAATTGACCTTTCGATCTTATCTTTCAGAGCATAACAGTTATTAGTGTCGTGTCCAATATCATTGTGATATTGATAGAACTTGTTAGGATTATGTTTAGCTCTATCCCATTTATTGGCTCCAGCTGACGATATCATTCCTGTTGATTTGTGACCGCATAAATATGATCTATGGGTGCACTCAGCTCGGTATATTTGTTAAATCATAAGGGAGCCCTTGGAATCTCCTGCTTCTTTGGCTCGGGTTGTTTTTCAACTGGTTGCTCGTTCTTCCTCTCTTTTGACTTCTTACTATTATTATTAGTTATTGTGGTCGCATCTTTGATTATGTCTTTTCCTCCCTCCTTCTTCATCTTATGAAGATTTTTCTGAGAAGATTCCATCCTTAAATATCGACCAATTCTTTGATAGAAGTCCTCAAGAGTACTAAATTCTCACTCCAACAACTCTTCTTAGAGTTTAGACTCTAGTCACACTCTGATCATCATTAAAGTTAGGACTCCTCCTTCAGGTGGGTTGTTGACCTTTGCCAACTCTAAGGTAAAACGGTTAAGGTATGACCATAGACTTTTCTCTGGACCTTGTCGAATGGCAGACAGACTGATTAATGGCATAGTAAAGTTCTTTGTAGCCTGAAATTGTCTTAAGAATGCAGTTTGAAGTTTTTCTTAGGACGAGATCGAACTAGACTGAAGTCCATAGAACTATTTCTTTGTTGCACCTATAAGGGTTATAGCAAAATACCTACAACATGCGAGGTTATCGACCCGGTAAAGCTTCATCAGGTCGTTGAAGTGATCCATATGATCCTCTAGATCAGTTTTCCCATCAAAAGTGTTTATAGTGGGAAGTTTGAATCCAATAGGTAATGCAGTAGCTCAAACTTCTTTATTGAATGGCGATTGACAATATCCATCTGGGAGCTCATCATTCCATCAAGCAAGTACATCTAATACAATCCTCAGATTATGAACATCAATGTTAGGAGGAAGTGCAATGTCTCTTACTGGTGGTAGGGGTAGTCTTTGGTCATTATTATCACGATGTAAGACAGGTTGATTAGATAGGGTTTGCAGCGACCTTTGTGAAAATTCTGCTAAAATAGTTCGAAATGATGGGTTTCGGCTGTTATGATGTGATGTTGATCGCTCATGACTACTTATTTGATGTCGCTGTTCTAGATGTTGTCTTAGGTCTACAAAGTTTTGCCTTGGCTCCTTGCTAATTCTTTCGAAGACGCTTCTTGATTGACGAATTTCTTGTCACTTAGATGATCACGGTCGATAAGAGCTCTCCTAAAGGGTTGTCGGTCTATGCTCAAACTCCCAGTACCAGATTCCTATGGTTAGTCTGTGGCTTTTCCTTTTTTCTTATAAGTGCAATCTATATGGCATTCTTGACGGATCCTAGGCTAATTGCAATTTCCTACCTCCTTGATTTGGATCCCTCTTTCTAGTCATCAGGCAGGGCGATCTCTGAGACATTCATGCTATGCTAGAGTGATCATCTGGCTTTCAACAAGTTGCCTCAGAGAATTATTGATCTAATTGGTGATTTGCTGAAGGTTTGAAAGAGCATCCTGTATGCGTTATTGTCTCTAGACGATATTCTCCTCTGGTGTGATCACAACTAGTTGACCCTAAATAGGATCGACCTATGTAGCAGCAGCACTTTAAGGTTGATTTTGGCTAACTCTAGTATTCCTGGTAGTATTTTTTGGTGTTTTCCATTGTTGAATAAGGAAAATTGATGAACACTTTGCAAGAATAGCCCTCCTTCTAGCATCAATTGTTGACAAAGGTTTTATTAACAACGAATCTAGTAAGTTATGATATGTGACTTGTGTGTGAAAAGGATTGATAAAGTAAAGCAAATAAGGAGACAATAATTTTTATAATAATTCTGTCCCAAAAAAGATGGGCCTACGTCCACTGTTCTTCACTATTTTTTAGACAATTACAAGAGTTTCTCTAAGCCTCAAGGTGTGAACAAAAAGAATTATAGAGAGAGTGTATAATGAAGTGATTGTGAGATGACTATGTCGTGATTAATAATGAGACTAAAGCCCTTTTATATAGGTGAAGGTAGCTCAATATTTTCTAATTGTGAAAACAGGAAAGTACATAATCAGAAAATACAATATCTGGTAACAATAAAAAATTTGGTAATAACTTAAATAGATTGTTTAATCTCTTCTCAAAATCTTGCTTCCTTTCTTCGTAGATTACTTATTTGAAGAAATTTGATCTAGTTTCTTTTTTAACTGGTCGTATGTTCATCTCTACAAAGTAGGTCGTACTATTGGTTATTCAACCTGCTGCCTTCTCCATAGTCGTTGATTTTTCTTTCTGGCATTGACTAATGAATAGATTTAAGATCGCACGATAACAGAGAAAGCTATTGATACTTTCTATAAGCTCAGGAGTACTAGAGGGCATATCCAATCTTATGTTTTCATTAATACGATACAAACTAAAGCTTGTGTAACATTCAATTAGTAGTTTTCAGATTCTATATTGGTTTTTATTTGCTCAATTCTGGTTTTATTTGTAATTTTTCAATGTATCAACAAGGCCCTTGGGTTTCCACTGGTTTACAAAATCTTTTCATGGTATGTATTAGATATTGACTACTTTTCTACTTTAGAGAAGATTTAATTAACAATACTAAGAAGAACAATGTTGCAGGTTTGGAACATTGAGAAGAATAATGTTGAATTCAGTTTAAATGGACCTATGGATCAGGTTAATTCTATGATTGTTTCAGTGGAATGCTCCTTGCTGGGACTCAGTCACTCGGGTAATTTATTAGTACTTAGAATTCTTGTTATATATAAATCCTGAATAAAAGCTTTTTAGCTTATTTATCTTTGTGTTTTGCATCAATTTTATATATGTTCTATTAAGTATAGAATACAAAGTTACTCTGATTCTTTTTTAAATAATTGTTTTCTTAAAGAATTGCAGAGTGGCTAGATATTGGCATTGAACAGCTCCTTTTCAACCTTTTATCTCTTTGAACGCCATGCTCGTGCTGTAGTGTGTTTAGCTTCTGGTGGAAACAGGTTATCTGATCCACATAGTAAAGGTCAGTTAATGAATTTTTTCATTGAATTTTTTACTTTCTCCAAAGTATTCCTATGCTTACAAGGTTCTTCTTTCTTTTTTCAGGTGTTGGACCTCGATACTTCACAATATTTTGGCAACTTTAAATGGGCATTCAACTCAAGAATGCAATTTAGAACTAGAAAAGTTAATCTTAGTTTTCTAATAGTAAATTCATACAATTACAGAGAGCCAAATGAGTGACATTTTGCAGTCAAAATAGACAAAAGGAATTGGCATTTCGGGTTTGTAAAGCGTTATAAACTTTGTACACATATATGGATGATTAATTTCCACAAAATATTACTATCTTTAACCTAAAGATTGTTTTGATTTCTACCTATATTGATTTGCTTAATGTAATGCTGTCACTAAACTAGGCACGTGCTCTTAGGGCACGTCACCACACTAGTTTCATTAAAAGGCGTTAAGTTTTTCTCTGTCATTGTTTTGTCGAATGTTTTTTTTTTCCTCATTATGCTCCATTGGATTAAAATCCTAGACTCGTTACCAGGGAATAAAAATTCTAAAGACAAACGCAGTTCCTTTTCTTTTCGTCGTATACATTACACCTTACACCTACACAAGATTTTCTTTCTTTTCTGAACATAACAGAAAGAAAGTAACCATTCCGTTGTTTTCGTTTTTCATGATAAAAATTATTATGTAGAGTTCAGAACTCACTTTATTATGAGCTTTTTAGCCAAAGGATAGAATTTCGGGTTCAGGCTTACAAAATGGTTGTCTTACAAACACTATTACAATATCCCTTTGCAAAATGGCTGAGTTTATTTTAAAAAATATGCTAAAATATATTAATTTTTGTAGTTTTATATCAGTTCACCATTTTATGAACAAAAAACTTATACATGTTGATAAACTTAATATAAAATTTATATACTTACACATAATGATTTTATTGATATGAAAATACATTAATATACAAATATTGAGATATTTACATTAAATTGATATATTAATACTCTTGTTATACAAAAAATAGATCTACTAAAAAATGGTCATTTTGCAAAAGAAATGATTTAAAAATGGATAATTATAAAATAGGTTTAAAAAAGGTCATTTCTTTCAAAATACCCCTTTGGGGCTTTAACTTCTGAGAATGTTAGGCCACCAATTTAAGGGAAAGTAGATAAATACCCATTTTCTTAACCATATTGTGATGAATATCCATTTCTTATCTTTTCCACCAATACCTATTTCTATAGCTATTTTTGAAGAAATGTATACCTTTAGTATTTTATACATGAAATGTATGCTTGTATACATTTCATGAATAAAAGTTATACCTAATTGGTAACATTTCAAAATGAGTATTGACACTATAAATGGGTACATGTATAAATTTATATTGGAAATATATACCACAAATATTTTACATATAAAATAACTAAAAAATTGGTATATTTGAAATAAAATATAAAAATGAGTATTTATGAAATATGAGGAACAGAAATAGAGCTAACTTCCAAAATGACCTTTTGTGAATTTTTTTAACAATGATATTTTTAAGAGTGTCAAGAATATTTTTACCGATAGTCAATTTTTTTACCATGAAAAAACTATTATTCATGACAATTTTCAGAGATTTCATTGTCAATATCCTCTTGATTATAGATCAAACCATTCTTACCACTATGAAAATGTCATTTTTTTTTAATTCCCAACAAAGTTAAATTGACTTGGTCCTACCTATGTCCTTTTCATTATACTTGTAGCTATGATGGGTTATGCTAAGGAAAGAAGATCGGCCTACTACGCCTGTCATAATATCAGGGCTTTCTAGCCGAACGATTGAATTTAGGGTTCAAGTCTAAAAAAATGAACGATTTTTATCACACTATTAAAAAATGGTCAAATTTATTGAAAAATTTAACAAAATGACCGAGTTAATAAAAAAAGGCTAAGATATATTGGTTTTTGAATATTTATATCAATTTATCAATAAATGAAGAAATTATGTATTGATAATACAAAGACATAATAATTGTTATATTAATATGAAATTGATACACTAATAAACAAAAATTGATACAATAATATAAAATTGATATACTAATACATATGAACTTACAAATAAGATTGATATACGAAAAATTGATCTACTAAAAAACGACCATTTTGCACAAAAAGGAGGGTATAAAAGGAAATTTATAAAATAGGTCCAAAAAAACAGCCATTTTTTTAAAATGAGGTCAAAAATGGACATTTTTATAAATAATCTAATATTATTTAGTTCCTTGTTTTATTACTGAAATTAGAATGGACGTCTTTTTTTTTTCTTTTGGTAACCCCACTTCTCTAACAGTTTTTTTAAAGTTGAATGGTCAAATATTAGTATATTAAATTTTGGACACTTAGAATATCCATTGATTTTACAATGTTTTTAGTTTGGTTCCAAATCCAATATGTGTTTTTTTTTTTTTACCTATTTATTAGTGTTTTTTAATCTTTGGATCATTATTTAATATATACTACGATTTGAGTAGTTGAGAAAAAAATAATAAAAATAAATATCCATTATTTAACTTTTCTCTCTCCATCTTTTATCATGAAAAGACGTGTGTAATATATTTTATTTGAACAAAACAACACCTAAAAAAAATACCTATTGGATTGGTATCCTTTTAGTTTATATGATGAGTATATTAATTTTATATTGGATAATCAGTTTTGTATTAGGCAATCAGATTTTACATGTAAAAACTAGAATTTTTTAGGGGCACATAAGTCATTTCTTTAACTCAATGGTATTTTATTAATTTTAATTTTTATATTATTTAAATAAAATATCTGAAATAATTAAATAAAAGTAATTTGATTGAATCTGGCAAAATAACATCTAGATTCATTTGGACTCAAGCGAAAAGAAATTTGAAAAGTAGGAGCTAAAGTGTAAATATTTGAGGGCGTAAATGATAGAATCTTTAGAAATTTGGGACAAAGTGCAATTAATGAAACAATGCCCCATAGGTGCAAAAACTGACACGTGGGCTATAGTTTCTAAATTTGCCAATAAATCTCTCAATTCTTCCTCCTATCACGCACAAGTCCCCGAGCCTCAAAAATTTTCTCTCGTTGGCTAATATTCACAAGGAAGCTAACCACTGGTCTAGTAGCTCCAGGTGCCATCCTGCGCCCTTGCCTAGCAGCTGAAGAGTCGATGCCCACCATTGCTACCATGTTCAGCACCCCTCGCTGGAGATCGGCTCTTCCAAAGTTAACACCAGCCGATTCGATTTTAGCTCACCAGAGCTCCGTCTGATGTTCTTTCGTCTTACCACTGGCACCGTTGGATTCGTCTCATAGTTGCCATCATTTACTGACTAGTCTCGGCCATCATCTCATCGTCGGTAAAAATTTTACCATTTTAGCTGTTTTACTAAAGTTTCTCTAAAGTAATATTTTTATAATTATTTCTTTAGCCAATTATTTTATCTGAGATAATTATTTTAGGTGAAAGAGGGTAAAAATCATGAATAATTATAGTTAGTAGATGTAAAAAAATATATATAGAATTACGTTAATTTTCGAATTGAAAAAGTGGACTTTTTCTAAATATTTCAAAAATGTGATATTTTTGTAACTTTCTGATTTTAAAGCCCATATGAGGATCAGGACCTCGAAATTGAATTCCGACTTCGAACTAAGACTCAGTGTGGTTGAGAGATGAATATTGATATAAAATATCACTATGTTCTGAAGTAGCACGAAAGTTGAAATTTATGGCTCATGCATAGTATAGTTTTGTGTGCAATGGGTTGGGTCCTATATCGGGACCTATTTTTGACAAATTTTATATCTAACCTAGCATTTTAGGATGCTTTGATTTTGATAGTGACCTTCATTTTTCAATTTGAGACTCCATGGAAAAAATCACTCTTTCAAGTGAACTTATCAGAATCCCGAAACAATTGTTCGAACACCCAACTAATCAACGAGAGATTTTTCGAGTATCATTAGCTTGGTATTGGTATCATATTGTGGTAGGGGTTCACTTACTTGATTTTATATCTATTTTGATTTATACTTATATTGAATCTTGTTTATAAAAAATCATGATTTTACGATTATTTGACGAATTGTTGAAATATGTTGGATTATATTAGGATTGCACTATGTGAATTTTCATATATATTTTTAAATTGTGATTATGGGGTAAAACAGCAGTGTACTACCTATGTTATAATAAATACCAGAATAATGCCAAGTTAGATTTTAAGGCATAATTTAATTCTTGGATGCATGGTTGTTATGAAATGTTGTATGTTACATATCATAGAATTACGTACTTGAGTTCCATTATTGCATTGTAGTAATTTAGATTACTTACGAGTTGATGTAAGGCTAGGTGATAGACCTAAGCCCCTATGCAAGTTTTGGTTGATACGCCTTTTGGTAATGTTAGGATGCTTGGTACCTCTACTATAAAGGTATTATAGGGCGATGACAGGAGGATAAGAGCTCACCTTTATATATTGTTAATATATAACATGTACAATAATGTGGCTTTGGTTTTGGTTTTGAATATGTAATTATTCTAGATTCTAATGATTTATAAACTTAATTTATAAATGGATTTGAAATGTACTAATTATATAGGTTTGAGAAATTGCATCCATTCAAAAAGGTAATTGAATTTCTACTGAGTATGTGAATTACTCAGTATGACCTTGGGAACTCAAGAGCGAAGTAGTAGGGAGTTGGTTACCTTATTGAACAATTGGTAACTTTGTAAAATAATTTTCCTTATTTATCTTGGCTTGTATTATTACCTAAGGGTCTGTTGCATAGATTTGGTCTGGAAAACTATTATGCCTAAATTATGAAAATGCTGATGATGATATTTGGTTTGTTTAATAAATTTTATTAATAATTTATGTCTAATGGTGATCTCAAAACTGTACAAATTTTACTTTTAAAAATTCTTTTTATGTACTTTTCAAAAACAACAATTGAATTTTCATTTCTGAAATTTTCTTTTTGCCACTAGCCTGAGGTTCGAGTAATGATAGAAATTTTTGTATTAGAGCAAATATTTATCTGCCTAGGATGTGACACTATTAGATTATATTGTAATTAGTTTTCAAAACAAAATTGCATCATTGTCTCACTAACACTTGGGCATATTAATACAGACTATTAAAATGCTTCCGAGAAGAAGAGTACTGAAGCAAGAGCTAAGAACAGAAACTCCTAAACCACAACAACAAATTCTTGAGGCCTATCAAGCTTAGATTTTTCAAGGACTTCATAAAGATGAATATGTCGTCCTTTGATGGTAAACTGGACCCCACTACAACTGAGAAATGGCTTAGAGGTATGAAAAGAATTTTCATAACTATTGAGATACCTGCTGAATTCCAGGTAATCTTTACCACTTTCAAACTGACTGATAGAGATGTCAATTAATGAGAAACTGTCAAACTGTCACGACAAGAAACTGGCATGACCTGGGATATTTTTAAGGGACTACTTAGTGACCACTATGTGAATACTAGTTATAGAGCTACTATGATTAGGGAGTTAGCATAGTACACTTATGCACTGGGGTTGGCACAGTACGCTTATGCACTAGGACAGACCCTACTCTTTAGATTGTTAAATTTATGGAATCTCTGAGGCTAGTTGTCCTTGAAAAGATCTTAACATAGTATTTTGACAACCTAGTTGATCTAGATGCTATGACACAAAAAGCTTAAGCCTTTCTTGATGACAAGACAACTATGATGGAACAGTCACGGAATATAGATAATGACTGAAAGGCTAACAGGAGAAAACAAGGGCAATAGCAAGCACATAATTTTTAAGGTAGCGGTTTTTCTAAAAAAGTTCAATTTCGCCCATACGGATGTTTTTACTATAGCCAGTAGGGTAATCAATGGAAATCATATCCATTATACCAACAAAAGCTAGTCTTATCTCAAGGTAGACCACAAGGAAGCCAGAATGAATTCGTACCATTCTAGAGCAACCAAATAAGACTAGCCCAGAGCCAGTCTCAAATATTCAACTCTTCGCCTTACGAGCAACCTTTTGGTTCCCAATATCAGTTCAGTATAGGCCACAAGGTTCAAGCTACACTCAGAGTTTTTAGACTCTGCAAACTTCTAGTAATCAAGTAGGGTGTAGATATACTTGCATTGATCCAGCAGCAAGCAGTAGCTGACCTAGTCAAGAAAGAGGGAACAAAGGAAAAGAAAAAAGTTTTGGTCAAGCTTTTGTCATCACCAGAATCAAAGATGGTTGTGATCACAAGGGCAAAGGAGTCATTGATGGTATGATTCTCATTTCTCACTCTTAGGCTCATGTTTCATTTGATTTTGGTGTTTTCCATTCTTTTGTATCCTTGTTGTTTGCTCAATTATTAGGATTGGAATATTCTGTGTTAGATCTTATTTTGACCTTGGGCACACCAATAGGTGGATTAACTTATATTTATGTTGTGTTGGGATTGTTTCATTATGATTGACGATAAAAAATTACTAGCTGATTTGATTGTATTGCCCTTATAATAATTTAATATGATTCTCAGTATGAATTGGTTATCTACATATCGAGTCACTCTTAATTGTTTCAAAAAGAGAGTTACTATTTTCCTTGATGATAGATATCATGTTATTTACCAAGTTTGTTTCAGTCCTTTGAAGCCTAGTCCAATTTTGAAAGCATGCATGGGTGGAAGGAATAAACTTGAGTGTTACAAGAATTTGTTTATTATTAATGGTGAGATGGGGACTTCTAATCAACACTCCTATATATTAGTGCTTAGCAAGTTTCCAAATGTATTTCCAAGGATTATCTGGGGCTACCACCTGATAGGGAGATTGAGTTCTGCATTGATTTGATTTCTGGAACTCAGCCAGATTCTATTCCAGCCTATTGCATAGCTTCAGCAGAGATAACTGAATTGGGAAGTTAGTTGGATGATCTTTATCAAAAGGATTTATTAGAAATAGTACTTCTTTATAGGGTGCTCTTGTATTGTTTGCGAAGATCGTTTATAGGACATTTAGACTCTGTGCAAATTATAGAAGGTTGAATTAGCTTCCAGTGAAGAATAAGTATCCTTTACCAAGAATCGATGAATTATTTGATCAACTCAGTGGGTCAAGATTTTTTTACAAGATCGATTTGTTCAGGATTCATTATGGCCACTTTGAGTTCCTGGTTATACCATTTGGTTTGACAAACACTCTTATAGCATTCATGGATCTTATGAATAGAATTTTCAGACTTTATCTAGATCGCTTTTTGGTTGTCTTCATCGACGACATCTTGATATACTCCAAGACTCGAGAAAAGTATACTGAACACTTGAGGATTGTACTTTATATCTTGAATGATCATCAACTTTATGCCAAGAGATCTAAATGTAACTTCTGGATAACATAAGTGAAATTCTTGGGGTATGTGATTTCTCAAGAAGGTATTTTAGTCGATCCTATAAAGATAAAAGTTGTTTTAAAGTGGGAAAGGTCGAGGAATATAACTAAGATAAGAAGTTTTCTCATTTTAGCAGGTTATTACTGTCGTTTTGTTTCTCAAGAATTGCTTTACCTTTGATGAAGCTAACAAAAAAATAGGTCAAGTTCACATAGGACGATGACTGTGAAGAATCCTTCATGGAATTAAAGAAGAGATTGACAACTGTACTTGTTCTTACTGTTCCTAACTATAATGAACCTTATGTTGTGTACATCGATACTTCCAGTTCAAGTTTGAGATATGTCTTGATGTACAATAGCAAGGTAGTGGCTTATGCTTCTCGTCAGTTAAAACCAAATGAGAAGAATTATCCTATCCATGATCTAGAACTTGCAACGTTGATTTTTGCACTCAAGATATGGAGATGTTACATATATAGGACGAAATATAACGTGTTTTCTAATCACAAGAGTTTGAAGTATCTTTTCACTCAACATGATTTGAATTTGAGGTAGCGTAGATGGGTTGAGTATATAGAAGACTATGACTTCGACCTACAATACCATCCTAGCAAGGCCAATGTTGTAGCTGACACTTTGGGTAGAAAATCTCATAGTACATTAGCTACACTTATTTTTCAGGATTGGAAGTACTCAGTGACAATTTGTGATTATAATTTGCAATACTTTGCGACTGACAAAGCTGCTTATCTTAGTAATATTGTGGCCACACCAGCACTTCTCCAAATATTACAACAAAGTCAATAACAAGTCAAAGAATTGAAAATGATCTGGAATCAACTTCAGAGTGGGGAACAATTGGATAGTTGAAGAATAAACAGAAAATGATTTGTACTTTTTAAAGAGAAGTTAATGTAGCTAATAATCCTCATCTTTGAGAGACCATTATCACTAAAACTCATAAGTCCAAGTTTGTGGTATATCCTGACAATACAAAGATATACCATGATCTGAAAAAACAATACTGATGGAAGGTATGCAACATAATGTAGCTACTTTTGTGGCTAAGTTCATGACTTGTCAGTAAGTCAGAGTAGAACACTAGAGACAAGCTAGACGACTATAACCTTTGCCTATACCATAGTGGAAATAGGATAAAATTATTACGGACTTTATAATAGATTTGCCAAGAACTCGAAGAAAGAATGATATGGTTTGGGTGATAGTTGATCGGATGATAAAATCACTCATTTCATATCAATTAGGTCTGATTTATCACTCAACAATCTTAGTCATCCCTACATTGATAATATTGCTTGATTACATGGAGTGGCATCAAGTATAGTGTCTGACAGAGACCCAAGATTTACATCAAAGTTCTGGAGTGCTTTATAGAGTGCTTTGAGAATAGAACTAAATCTTAGTCTCAGAAAGATGACCAATATAAGAGGACTATTCAGATTCTAGAGGATATGCTTCGCTCTTGTATACTAGATTTTGGTGGAAACTGCGATAATTACTTGTTATTGGTGGAGTTTGTTTATAATAACAGCTATCAAACTAGTTTTAGCATGGCTCCATATATGAGGTACTATATGAGAGACCATGCAAATCATTCTTGTATTCTACTGATGTAGAGGATCGTGTTACTCTTGTGCCAAAATTAATACATGAGACTCCTGAGAAGATTAACAAGATTCAAGAGAGACTCAAGATTATGTAGAGTCGTTAGAAAATCTATATGGACCCAAATAGATGTGAAGTAGAGTTCGACATTGTGTGATCAAGTATTCTTTAAAAGTAACGACAAGGTATGGAATCACTAGACTTTGGAATTAAAGGCAAATTGGCTCCAAGTTATATTCGACTATTCAAGATTATAGCTAGAATTGGGCCTGTAAACCAATCACATATTATTCAGTATATAGATGTATCGATACAAAAAGATGTTATAGATGAACAACAACTACTTTGAATACTTAGAAGAGAGCTCAAAGTACTTCAAGACAGAGAGATACCAATAGTCAAGTTTCTCTGGCAAGACCACAAGGAAGACGAAGCCACTTTGGAGCTTGAAACAGAAATGTATGCAAAATATCCTTATTTGTTAACTTTCAACTTGAGATTGTACTTTAACTTCTTATATTGTATTTTAATTTTAGGACGAAATTCCTTTAAGGAATAGAGGATGTAAAAACAAAAATTTATTAGGGGCAGTTGAGTTATTTCTTTAACTCAATAGCATTTTGGTAATTTTAGCTTTCAAATTATTTAAACAAAATATTTGAAATAATTAAATTAAAGTAATTGGTTTGAATATAATGTCTAGATTCATTTGGACTAAAATAAAAAGAAATTCGAAAAGTAGGGGCTAAAGTATAAATATTTGAGGATATAAATGAAAGAATCATTAGAAATTTGGGCCAAAGTGCAATAAATGAAATAGTGCCCCACATGTGCAGAAACTAACATGTGGGCTACAATTACTAAATTTTCCAATAATTCTCTCAACTCATGCTCCTTCTCACGCACAAGTCCCTAAGCCTCAAGAATTTTCTCTCGTCAGCTACTATTCACGAGGAAGCGAAGTGCCGGTCTAGCAGCCCCACATGCCACCCTGTGCCTTTGCGTAGCCGCTGATGAGTCAAGCCAACCATCGCCTTCGTGTTTCGCCGCCCCTCACTGAAGATCGGCTCTTTTGAAATTAAGCCAATTGGATTTTAGCTCGCTAGAGCTCCATCCGATGTTCTTTCGTCTCACTACTAGCACTGTGGATTTGTCTTCTCGTTGCCGTTATTTCACGATCGATCTTGGCCGTCATCTTGCTGCCAATAAGAATTTCACCATATTGGTCGTTTCACTGAAGTTTCTGAAAACCGAAATTTTTAAAATTATTTTGTTAGGTAATTATTTTATCCGAGATAATTATATGAGGTGAAAGAGGGGTGAAAATTGTAAATAATTATAGTTAGTATATGTAAAAATGGTATCCGAAAGTGTCCTAATGTTTGAATTGAAAAAGTGGACATTTTTCTAAATATTTCGAAAAGTGATACTTTTGTAACTTTCACATTTTAAAGCCTATTTAAAGCTTGGGACCTTGAAACTGAATTCTGACATCAAATTCAGACTCAGCGAGGTCGATAAATAAATTTTGATATAAAATATCGCTATATTCTGAAGTGGCACTAAAATCAAAATTCTTGGCTCATAAACAGTATTGTTTTGCGTGCCACAGGATGGGTCCTGCACTGAGGTCCATTTTTGACGAATCATATGTCTAACCCAGTATTTTGGGTACTCTAAATTCAGTATTGACCTCCATTTTTCAATCTGAGACAGTTAGAAAAGTTACTTTTTCAAGCAAACTTATCAGGATCCCGAAATGACTATTTGAATATCCAAGTGACCAATGAGAGATTCTTTGAGTATCATTAGCTTGGTATTACTACCATATTAATGTAGAGGTTTGATTACCTGATTTTATATTTGTTTTAATTTATAATTGCATCGAATCTTATTTATGAAAAATCATGATTTTGCAATTATTTGACAAATTATTGAATATGTTGAATTATACTGGGGTTGGACTGTGTAGATTTTTGTACATATTTTTAATTGTGATTATGGGGTAAAATAGCAGTGTGCTACCCATGTTACAGTAAATCCTAGAATAATGCCAAGTGAGATTTTAAGGCATGATTTAATTCTTAGATGCATGGTTGTTATGAATTATTACATATTGTACATGCCACAGGATCACACACTTGAGTTATATTATTGCATTGCGGTATTTTAGATCATTGGCGAATTGCTGCAATGCCAGATGAGAGACTTAGGCCCTTATGCTAGTTTTCATTGATACATTTTTGGGTAATATCAGAATGTTGAGTACCTCAGATATAGAGATATTGCATAGCCGTGATGGGAGGATGAGAGCTCATTTTTATATCTTGTTAATATATAATATGTACAATAATGTGGTTTTAGTTTTAGTTTTAAATGTATGATTATTCTATATTCAAATGATTTATAAACTTGATTTATAAATAGATTTGAAAGGTACGAACTATGCATGTTTGAGAAATTGCATCCACTCAAGAAGGTAATTGAATTTCTATTGAGCATGTGAATACTCACTCTTTATTTTTCTATTCTCATATAGTACTTAGTATGACCTTGAAAACTTAGGAACGGAGTAGTGAGGAGTTAGTTACCTTATTGAAGAATTGGTAACTTTGTAAAATAATTCTGTTTATTTATCTTAGCTTGTATTATTACCTAAGGGCCTATTTTACAAACTCAATTTGTAAAATTATTATACATGAATGGTGAGAATGCTGATGATAATGCTTGGTCTGCGTAATAAATTTTATTTACAATCCATGTCTAACAGTGATCATAAAATTATGAGAATTTTACTTTTAAAAATTACTTTTATAATTTTTTTAAAAACAACTATTGAATTTCTATTAATAAAATTCTCCTTTTGTCACTAGCTCGAATTCGGGCCATGACATTACATTTGTTATATTGATTGATATACCGATTATTTTGCTAATATTTTTGAATAACGGACATCTACTTTAAAGAGACCAAAAATTTGGCCAATTTGCTAACAACCCTTTTTTCCCTTTCTCCTTCTAGAATTGTTCTTTGCATTAACATTATTGAGGTCTTAACGTGTATACCGCTGCAGGAAGATGATAATGCAACGTTGAAGAAAATGAGCGAAATATATGCTGAGGCCTTAGATAAAAGTTTACTTGTGGTTCAGTTGAGATTAACATAACTGTAATGAAGTCTTAACTTCTACTGATCATTCTTTCTGAAATGGGACTAATCTTCTTGATAATCAATGGGTAAATCCTCTTTCGGCAAAGGATTGTACTAGAAATTCCACTTTTTGCCACTTTTTTAATACTATATAATGTAACAAATGAGTTGGCATAATTCAACTAGTGAATTGAAAGTTATCATAAATATATTAAATACTATTCACCATTTGTACGGTGACAAATCGTATATCACATCAGATAATATTAAAAAGTGAGATATGAGTTGAGGTATTTAGGGTTATTCTTTTGGCAAATTAGGTTTTAGTTCAATTGCTTTTTTATACTAAAAAATGATTTTAATGGTGATTCTGAAATATAGGTCAACAATTAATGGTGAAATACCTGATGAACAACAAAATATTAAGTAAACTTAAAGAGTACTCCACTATATATATCTTCTGAGACATCTAAATGTCTCGTATTTATTTTTATGTCAATCTTATTTTCAATCCATTTAATAATTAAAATCCTATCTTGGTCCTGAATTTAGTTCATAAATTATGTTTATATTTTAATTTGATTTATGAGCTTTCAAATATCAAATTATTCTACTCTGAATTATGTTTTCTTATATTAGTATGGATCCATGATTTATAACAGAATTTACTAAAATTTACACTACAAACCAAAATTGAGCAGAAAAAGTGTCACATCCCCTGATTTAAATATGCACTTAAGCTAGAAAATGTTTAATTTTTTTTGTATTCATCTTCTAAAATAAAATGGAAAAAAGATCCGATAATAATTTTTCAAAAAATAATAAAAAGAAATATTTAAACTAAAAAAAAATAACTTCTTATTAAAACATCGGAAACAAAAACTTAATACTCAAAATAACCTATGAAATAAAAACACTTAATTTTTAATCCAAAAGTCAAATACAAGAAAATAAACTTAAAGTCAATTAAAAACGTCCTAATGCCATTTAGGGATTCCACCGCTGCCGCCAGCCAATCTCCAAATATCTATTGCTCATCTGAAAATTTTAAAAGAATGAAATGAGCTTGCGCCTAGTAAGTAAATCTCATGCATACAATGAATGTCGTATTTTATGAATAATGCATTTTAAGAATCATAACTATGAAACCCCTCTTTTGAAAAACATCTTAATCATAAATGTTATTATCATAAAACTTTCGTATTTGAGCTCAACATAGTGTAATGTCAAGTCTATCAGAAGTGATGAGCCATAAACATAGTGTCATGATAAGCATATGACCTTGTAACTATTCGGACCTCATATAGCTATCATACTACAATGGCTACATCGTAGTTTAAACATTTGTTCTTAACATGGTGACTGTAGGTCTTTCAGTCAGGTGCACATACTTCTTTCAAGAACTTGACACATACTTAAATAAAAATATTCTTCTTTGAACAAAATCTGGTTGCATAGTGCTTTAAAAAAATCATTCTTTGAAAATTATAATCCCTTGTGCAATTTATGCAATACTTGTGCATACTCATGTCATAATTAATATGCAAACTAATATAGCATAGCATATAACAACATATCATAATGATCATAATAACATCACANAAAAACATTCATTATAAAAAATATTAACACATGCTATCATTGCTCTTAAGAAACATATTTTATATGTTTGAAAAATATCCATAACATAAAATAACATAATAATTTTCATAACAAAACCAAATCTGTAAACATTCAGCAATATAATTCGGTTTATCCTAAAAATTTGTATAACTCATTATGACATATAAACAAAGATCCAGAAAAATTATTAGAATTTATAAAAAAAGATTTAATACATTTTTTATAATTTTGTATCCAAATATTGTAACCCAGTAAAACTGTTAAACTAAAAACTAGTGTACAATGATAGAATTTTATAGATTTTTTCTTAAATCAAAATAATCTGAAACTTTATGAAAATATTTTTAACACAATATAAAATATTATAAAAATTGTAGACTCCAAAATAGACCATTAGATAGTACTTTAAATTCATGAAATTTTACATCAGGATTCATATTAGCACCAAAATCAACAAAATAATAAAGAATTTCGAAAATCATATTTAATTGTAGAATTTTTCAAAAATCGTGAAAATATTTGGAGAACCTAATCACACATTGATAAACGTCCAATAAAAATTTCAAGTCGAAAAGATATCAATAGCATGGGTTTTGAATATTTATAAATAGAAATATTAAGTCTGTCAGATTCACTGATATTAAGGATAATATAAATAAAAAATTTAATAACGAATACAAATAAACCCCTATGATCATAAAAATTTCCAGAATAGTATCTAACATATAAAAAACAAGTTGTTAAAATTTTAGGTTATAAAAAAAATTCTAATCCTAGATATCATAGGTTGAATTTTGTTCTAACAGCAGCAAAAATAATAAACTCAAATAAAAGAGTATTTTTAAATATTTACCTTCTTCTTAAAAATTGAAGAAAACTAAGTAAAAACTCTTGAAAATCACAAATACTCTTAGCAACTATGAGAGAAAGATAGGTAAAAAAATTTAGGAGGAGGTTTAATTATATTCTTATGAGAAAGAGAGAGAGAGATATATATATATATATAGGTTTTCGGCTTAGGGTTTTTTTTAATCACATCAGTTCCTTCTTTTTTTTTTTTTTAAAATTGACGTATTAACCCATTACTACATATCATCAAGTTGTGGGAAACTTCCATTTTCTCTATTTTTGATTAAATTAGAATTTTATTAATTTATTTTTTAATAATAAGTAAATACTAACCAAATCTATAAACAAGTAACATAATAAAATAAAATCTATATATTAATACATACATAAAAAAACAAAATTGTGGAATCAAAACTTCACACATGACACACTTATTTTATCATTATAATAATAATAACGACACTACTAATAATAATAATAATAATAGACATACTTAATCATATAGATGATGTGTGCTTTATTAAAACTTAGGCATATATATATAAGTTTGTTATCAAATTATTTGGACTCTAAAAATAACTAGACTAAGATTTAAACAATAATAATTACTAGAATAATTCATTTAACTCAATAATAGATACAAATTAATCATATTATTATAACAATCATATATAAATGCAAATGTATGCAAATTTATTTCTCATTAGGCACGTAGTCCAACTTAGTTTTCATGTGCGTATTCCACTGCAACCGTATTCACAAAAATTTTGTTTGTGCATAACCGTTTCACTTATCATAACCATAGATTTAAAACACATGAAAAACAAAAATCATATTATAAGCTAGACTTGATATTACAAAAAGAAAATACATATAGTTCAAGATAAACTTTATATTTTATCGTATAATGGTTTAGGGAAACCACAATTCATCAACCTAATGTTAGACATTTTAAAAAGCCATAGCCCAAAATGAGATTTGCTTATTTTTCAAGGAGACCAAAATGAGATTTACTTAATTTTTCAAGGACTCAAATATGATTCATCCATTATTTCGCTTTTGTCATTTGGCCATGCATCATTTTTTCTTCTTCTTCTCTACACAGGCATTTGGCATTTGAAAGAAACAGTAGCTGGCATTCAGCTGTACCTCAAGAACTATCATCTGACACATTGATCACATTCTCTATACCAACTTAAATTTGGGCCCTCTAAATATGGTACTTTAAGACAGTAGTACTAGTACCACACTTTTTCAAATATTTACAGCATCATCTACCTATTACTGCACCACATTACTAAACGACATGTCGTTATTCAATTGAATGCTACTTCCATCATTCCCCCAGAAACAAAATAGGGCCCCCCCATTTTGAGCCATATGGGATTCAGATTATTTGCCACCAAATCTCCAGACATCATGTCCTTTGAGTACTGAAGTGCTTTGGTTTAAGCTCACTAGTCAGCTAAAGTGATTACAAAGAAGTACTTCCGTGCTTGGTAGTAAGAATAGTCTCAACAGGATTGTTTTGCTACTGATATATCCAAACCAATCCCATGTCTTCCCCAACTCAACTTGGTTATGTATATAGAGTTTGTCTCCAAGTTAGAACACGGTCCTATAGATACGTATACTGATACATATATATATATATATATATATATATATATATGCATAATAGTAATATGGACTGAACCAAACAAGTGAGAGATTTGGTGGGGAGCTAAGACAAAATTTAGCCTTATGGTTCTTTACTTCTAGACCTCGTGATGACATAAATGGTGGACCTTCTTTTTAAGCTAGAATTGGTCTCTGACAACGAACCAAATTCGTTTATGTATAGTAATGTTCAAGAATAAATTAGTTACTGTAAAAGGGCAAAAAAGTTACTTTTTGTGTATGGTGAAGTGTTCTGAATTGCAGATGTGTCATATGTTACAGAAAAAAAAGGGTTGTATTATAAAAAGTTACTTTTATCTTTCCCTTTCTAATCCAAGTCCTTTTATACTTGGAGTCTTGAACTACGGACTGAAAAAATATTTTTGGTACATAGTTATTGGACATTGGTTTGGAAAGTCAGGAATCTTGTTTGTTGGGGCTAATATGCACCCTAAGTTTTCATGAGAAATACTAGAGTTGAAGGTTGGTCTATAAGTCAGATGAGCATTATAAGAGTTGTCCTAATTATCATTTTTGCCTTTAAACGAGAAATATATGTATATATATATATGTATCATTTTTGCCTGATTTACTGAAAAATCTAATATTTTGGCTCATGAATATCTGGGGTAATGTAGTTTTGCCGTTGAAGGTCTCAGGGAGTTTTGAACAGTGCACCTATGAATTCTGAGGTCAGAAGGAGTTTGATTAAATAACAATTTGGTGCAATTTAATGTACTTTTCAACCCATACAAGTAACTCTATAGTCCACTTTAACTCTAGCATTAAATAGCTATGCCAATGCAAAAGGTGTCATACCCTTTTTGTTAAAGTAGACATTTTGGTGTTTTCATGGTAAAGATCTGGCATAAAGTATGGGGAGCTTACTTTTGGCTGTGCGATGGAGAAAGGTTATGCGGAGAACAACTCGATCGAAGTACATTGGAATTATTTAACACATTGTTCCAATAGAAACTTTACTCGAATAATACGTAAAATTTATACTAATCAACTGTCTAAAATTGACAATCACTAGCTACTAAATTCTTATCTTCGAGTTATTTAAAAAAAGACCAAAAAAAAAAAAAGAATTTGATATGCTGCTCACCGACGTGACACGGTTGTGTTAGAAGTCAATGCATATGTGGGCCCTGACTAGTCCTCTCCTCATCATCACAGACACCCTTAAAAGGTTTAAATAAAATTTTAATGGCTTTTCTATTTCCGATTTACAAAAAAGCCTGTGGTTTTCTGGGAATGCAGAATGCGTTTGAGAGTTGGGACAAATACAACCAAACAAGGGAATAATAGAAACCTTGTAATCAATAAGCAGGATTCATCTGTTTCAGAAAGGCAGAAGAAAGGTCTGGGTTTCAAAAAACAATTTGTGACTTGTGTTGTGATGATTAGAGTAGCGACCATTAGCAAAAAGGAAAACAAATGAAAAATGGGATTGATTATCTCAATTAACACTAAATTGAAGTCAAAGATGTTCTTCTTTGTTTGGTATCAGAATCTTCTTGTTAGATTTTTTTTCTTTTTAATATAGAACATATAAAAGGCCTTAAAACTTTTTTCTATAATTTTTTATTGTACTTTCTTAGTCTTCATATTTTACACGTGAATTTTACTATAATTAATTATATTATTAAAATATTAAGTTTGTAGTCATGTACGTATCAAACTATAAAATTAAAGAGCATTAAAAAAAAAGTAAAATAATGGGATTTAGCATTCTTCAGGACTATACTGTAAACACTTTTTTGGACACCAAAGCCAAAACAAACTCTGCCTTTGTTTATTTGGTCAACCAATGGAAACCATTTCTCTCAGGTCATAGTTCCCAAGACCTGATTTCCAATTTCCTTTCCCCTTGTATTTGTTTGCTAGCTAGTACATTTAACTAATATTATTTCTTGATATTTGACCAGAAAAGGGTTCTGAAAATCAAACCTATAATGAATTAATGATCAACATATTATATGCACTAAACCCTCTTTCACACTCCCCAATACTGTAGGTGTATAGGCTAAGCTATGTAGTAAGTTTCTGTATAAACAGATCTAAAACCTTTCGTAGGTATACAAATCTAGGTCCATTAAACTTGTTCAAATGATCTGGCCCTTATAGCAGCGAGAAACATTCTTATTACACATAAATATTTACTGAGGAAGTTCCAGACCAGATATCTCCGCAGTATATATCTCCAAACCGAATACGTACGAAGATAGACCATCCCTTTAAACTTAAATCCAACGTCGAATATTATTATCATCCAGTTGTGTATATGAATACGACCTATATTGATTGAAAACATTAATACGACACGTTTTAGGTGGTTGACAATATATGGATTTTTTTCTTTTCTTTCTCTCGAACTATTTTGCGAACAATCATTTATGGGACCATTTTTTTGGCTAGCTAAAGTGGTCGTGGTTTTGTATTAGTGTGACAACAATGCAAGATAAATTCGAGCAAGCATCGGATATTGCTAAATTTTTTAGTTTAAAAATCACATTTTCTCATGTGACAGTTTTGTATGTAAAATTTTTTCAAGATGGGCACATTCAGTAAGGATGTTGTTATTTATAAATGCAAAAGGGATAAAGAAAGAGGGGAAAAAAATGGCAGCTAGCTATATTGAGCAGAACAGGGACTTGTGGAGGTGGGTGGAAGCAATAAACAAGAGTTTTATGGGAATTGACAAATGGAGAGATGGGGTAGTTGCACTCTTATCAAGCCCCTCTTTAACTCAGACATGAATTGATGACCTCCTAGCAAACATTCATTTCATGGGTTTCCAGCCCAAAAATAAAATTAGAAAGAAAAACATTCATTTCATGGGGAAACTACCGATTAATAATCTCTGATAAAATTCAAAATAAAAATCTCTTTTGAGCAACATGATCTTTCTTCTTCTCTTAACACAATGGAATCTTTTGAAGTAATCAAAAACTTACTTTAGAAGAAATAACTTCTTTTTTTGAAGTAATCAACGAGTTAGATAAAAATAAGTTTCTTCCAACATGCAAGCATATATATATATGGTTGTCAATTTAATAGGTATTTTTTTTCTTTACCTATGAGTAGGTATTTTTTTTTAGCCGTAATGAAATGAAGTACATGAAAAGACGTGTATCATTAATGCTCTTTCTCTCTTTTATTTTTTACAATAAAAAAATATGCAGGCTAAATTTTCATTGGCCAAATTGATACCTAAGCCCAAGTAAAAAAAAAAAAATACCTACGTGCCCTATATATATATATATATTATATGTTTGTATAGGGTTCAGTAGTTGACACAACTCATTCCAAGGAAGTTTCTATAACTTCTTTTAAGTAGATCGCACGTTGAAATGTTGAACTTTGTTCTGTCCATAGGTGAGACATTAAGACAACTAGTAAGATAAAATATGTACATTATTTTATTCATTTTACTTCTACAAACACGTAAATAAAAACTAAAATATAGATTTTTATATATGATAAAGAGCGAGGGTGATCAGGAAGCAAGTAAAAAGTCTAAATATAGGTGCCCTTTGGGTCTAAATTACTACTCGGACCTTTAAAGTTAAAGTCCAAACACAAGTTGAATAAAAGAAAAAAAGAGAGTCGATATCAATATTTTAGCAAGACAAAGGCAGAAAAAATCTTATAAGAGGAAGAAACAGTATTATTATTTTTTTCCCTTATTTTTTTCTCCTTGAATAGTGTCATGCATAAAAGTTTCAGTATCATAATTGTGTGCTGGCTGTGGGGGTATAGTGTCTTTGACAAAGCGCGTTGGCCCATGTACGACAGGCATACTCCTCTCTTTGAGAGAGGAAAACCAAATTTAAAAAATGGGTGCATTTAAGTCAAATTATACAGATGGGTCATGGGACTTCTAGGAATAATCGATCAAAAGAGTCCTACACCCAGACAAAATATTTAAAGCCTATGGCCAAATAACCCCTCTTAGCTCATATTATGTCATACACAACATATATAATATATCGAATCCCGATTATTGTCCACGAGGCCCATTAGTATGCGTCGATTTCTATCTCAAGTTGGTACATATTCATTATTTGAGAGGAAATGTACACTATATATTTGACTTACGTGTAATGTTCAATCATCATCATTGGTGATGTGGTTTCTGGCTTAATTCTACGTTGCAACGCTATATATATATATATATATATATCTGATTACGAGGATACGGATTAATGAATTTACAGAAGAAAAAACAAAAGAATTTCTTATATTATGGTAGACTCAAAAAACCATGCCCAATATTAATTATTATTACTAGTCTTGGTGATCGATGATCCCCTTTAGATAAAGCCTCAATTTCAACTGAACGTAAATTAAATATTTGTATTTGTCTTCCGTGTTCCTTTCTGGGCACTGGCATAATGAAGCCTAAGGAGAAAAATAACAAGAGTTCTGATCAAGAAGAAAGGGCTGTTTTCTTGAAGGAATATGGTGCAGCAACTAATTAATCACCAAATTATGTGTATAATAGGCATGTGATCAATAATTTTACAGTAATAGGGCAACGAAGAAGTTGTTTACGTTTTTATACAGCAAACAATTACCGATTAAAAAAAATGGTTCCTTTGGGAAATTACTATAGTACCTGTATGAGCACTAATATTTTCACTTTTCATTATTCATATCAATTATTATTGCATGCATAAAACAATTGTAATATAGCCATGGACATGCTCCTTAAAAAAAATATCCAGAAAGAAAAAAGGACCGAAGGACTCAGGGAGAAGAGAAAAACAGGCTATTAATATACACCACATTCGACCCTTTTGTGGGGGGATAGAAAGACGAACGCCTTTTCCCTTATTTGCTACTAAGTATATCACTTATTTGCTACTTAATACATCACTTATATATACTTTAATCAATATAGCGTAATAAATAGAGGGTGCCCAAACTTCAATTCCATTAAAGTCATAATTAGCACTGGATATTTATCACTTATCTATAGGGATCATTAATATTCGTAAAAATTAATAAAGGCGTCTAGTGATTTGCAAAATAATGCAAAGAAAATAAAAAGTTCAAATTTTTTCTATTAATGAAATATAAAAAAAAAAAAAAAAAGAAAGAAAAACCCTAACACCCTAGAATCGACTAGAAGATAACCCAAGTTCATACTATAATTTACGAAATTTCACAAATGTTCTGAGATAATCAACATTATCTACTCTACGTTGCAGAACCAATATCCATGTATATATTATATATGTGTATATATATAGGGCATCAAATCATAAGTATTAAATATTATTTTGACTAATTAATAAAAATTTATCATGCATATTTTTTTAAAATAAAAATATAAAAAAGAGAAATAGTATTAATAATGCATATTTTTTTATGTATCTCGTTATAACGGTTAGATCATCATTAAATAATAACGATTAAAAAAATATTACACGTGATAAAAAAAATACTTATATATATACACTTTGCGGTTTATATACATAGGTCATCTTGGATTTTTTAGGACTATTCCTATTAGAAATTTTTCTTTTTGATTTAAATAGAATAATTTTAAGAGGGATTATTGGGGTTTGAATCGACCAAGCACCATTGCAAAAATTTGAAGAAGAAGAAGATAAAGAAGAATAACTACAGTAATAAATTCAAAGACAATGAATTGCAACAGATAAGGTAATAGTACAGATAAAAAAGAAGACTGCAAAAGAAACAAGAGCATTAACACTAGCCTCCCCATAATTTTCTTTCCCTTTTCTCTTTTCTTGTCATTTTCACCGCTCATATTCTAACCCTCTTTCTCTCACTCTTCAAACCCACCACTCTGAAAAGGCTACAGCTATGCTCTCGCTCTCATCATAAGTCGTTTTCCTTAATGTCAAATTATGAAAAGAAACAAAAAAACCAAAAAATTAACCTAGAAAAAAAAAAGAAACAAAAACTGATAATTAACATAGAGATATTGATCTTATATTAAGAACCCTCCTTACTAGTTGTGAAGAGGATTTGGACCAGTGTGAACTATTCTCTTATCTTCTCCATTGATCATGTCTACGGTCGACTGAGGCGCCGGACTTATAGGCGCATGACGAAACGACGCGGTTGTTGTTGTCGTCGTCGCCGTCGTTGTTGTCTTCATCGTCGTCGTTGTTGTTGTTTCTAGAAAACGTGCTTTTCTCGGAGACAACGGGCCGCTTAGTCGGTCGGTTTCATCAGGTTTAGCTAAGCAGAAGCCTAAATGAGTGAAAATTAAGATGACCAAGAAGAAGAAGAAGATTACAGCTGATCTAGGCTTGGAGCTAGCTCCAGCATTAGTACTACTACTACGACGTCGTGATCCTCCACTCCCGATTCTTGATGTTCCACCTTCTTTATTAGCTTGCATTTGAACCAAACTGGAACAACTATAATGGTAGATATTTATATAAATATATTTAGGGTAGTAGTTACTACTATATACTGCTTCAGCTCCAGACCAAAAGAAGACCATGAAAAGCTCGATAGGGTTTTAATATTATTAACTTCTCTTTCTCTCTCGCGACTAAACGGGACTGTACAGTGTACAATGGAAAGTGGGGTTTTGGTAATGTTGGAAAAAAAAAAAAAGGAGGCTTAGCTAAAGAGAGGAGAAGAAAAAAAACAAACGAAAAGAAAAGAGAAAAAAAATGGTCCTTCTTCCTTGTCTCAAGGGTCTAGCTAGTCACATGTTCTGGACCCTTGATTCCTGGAACCTTCTTATATATATTTTCTTATTATTTTCTCTTCTGAATCTTTGGACTTTGGACCTGAAAACCTTCTATTCCCAACCCCACTTTCAGCTTTGAGCTAGTTTTATCTTTTTTGCCTTGAGCTGATCTGTTTTGGGGCTAGCTTGTGTTAGTTTTTTTCCAATTTGAATGTTATATATAGATAAATAAAATGTTATATTCATATATTTTTATTATGTATATGTATTAATCATGTGATCATGGCTAATGTATATGCTACTTGGAGATGGTGTGGGACTGTCAAGTATTAATAGCCGCTGTCCCCGGAATGCACATTCAAATTTATATAAGAAAAATGGTATATTTACGGCAGGCACTAGTAAACAAACTCGACAGTCGTACCAATATTTTTCCTTGTCAATGCACCAATTGGTTTCATGGGGGATTTTAATTAAATGCGAATCTCTGCTTTCACAGATTACATTTTTATTAAACTAGTCATTGACTAATTTGCCCCCTTCTTCTTGGCATGCATGCATCTTTATTTATTTATATATTTTTCCCTCTTTCCTCTAATGAAAATGAGCATTGAGATGTATAATGTAAAACCCCTTAATTTTGTAAGGGTATTTTGGTCATTTAATCTATTTAAAATAAAAATAAAATAAGAATTTGGACTTAATTGAAAGACAAGTTGAAAATATGGGTTATTTTGTAATTTTTAGGGATTTATTTGACAAAATTCTCAAATCAGAGGTTTGAGAGCAAATTTTAGAACCCATTAAATGGGTGACATGTGTCGAGACAGATTTCTCCCTCTCTTTCTCTCTCCTTCGTACGACACACACACTCTCTCTCTTCAATGGACATCGACCGAACCAAGTTCACCATGAACGAAGGCCTTTTGGTCGACGATGACAGATCGAGATCGCGTAAATCAAGCTACCACCTCATCATAGGCCTCTTGCTGGAATTTGGACATTGTCCAAACTCCCCACTAGCAGCATCGAAATAAAACACCTATGGAGAAGAATGGCCATCAGTACCATTTTTGGCTACCTCAGATCCCGATAATAGTCGCGTTCAACTCGACTCAACACGAGAATCATTATGAGATATATATATATATATATATATATATATATATATATATCCCAACTTAATATTACCCAGATTGAAATTTACTATTGTTGAATAGTTTTGAGCTTTTGAGTTTTAGGAGTTGACTTTTTCATTTGGCCGTTAAACCGTCAAATAAATTTCATATTTGTGATATACTCGTGAAAACATGAAGATGGATATATACATATATTGACTATATTTAGTGATTGATATGAAAACCGAAATCCGATGACTTGGATTTCATCTCGTTTTATATGCCACGGGGTCTAGTTTCGGCCGAAGCCTGAATTAGTCAAGCTATATATCTAACTTAGCTAATTTGGATACAAAGAATTTAATAACAATGTCCGTTTCTCCGTTCGAGAAAAAAAAAAAAGACAATTCAAAATAGGTAATTAAGGATTCGAAAACAACCCCTGACCCTCCGAATGATTGCCAAATGACATAAAATGCACTCCATAGTATCGTAACATAGTCTAGTCACTCATTTGAGGTAGAGAATTGATTATTTGATTCTAAAATTGGTTTAATTATAATTATCACATATTTAGAATAAATATAGAATTTTATGAAATATTTGGTAAAAAATGTGATTTATACATATTTTGATATGATTTGATATTTAAACTACCTGGAAGGCACGTCACACTGATTGGTGTACTAAATATCTTGATTTGAATTATTTTATGCAAGAACTGGGTTTTATTGGTATTGATGAAAGCTACTATTATGCTACAAAAAGTTTTATAAAATCTGAATTAAACAAGAATTTAGTTTTGAAAACTAAACTTGTTTGATTAAAGACATTGCATGGTTTATTTTGTGACTTTGTAGAAAATGGTACATATTCTTATTCCTGATATCCATATAGCATGGCATGCATTCATTATACCTATGCAGTCGACGGATTTACGGTACCCTCTCAGGGTACTCGAACTTACGGTACCCTATCTAGAGTATTTAGACTACATATCATACTCACAGTTTCTAACTTAAATGATTCAGACACAGCACACATGTGCAGTTACCTATTTAGGATGGTTCATACTATATTATATGTTTACTGTCACCAGTCTTTGGTAGCTTGGATATATCTTTTGACTACATTGCTTGTTATGTGTTTGACTGAAATAATATATACTTATTTTGAGACAATGTTTTACGATGGTTTGAAATGTTTTGAATCTTTGGATAATAATTTTGTTTTGAGAAGATGTTTTACAATAACTTGGAATGTTTGAAATTTTAGATGATGTTTCAGATGGATTTTTAGAAAACTGTTTGAATATTTCACTGACTATGCTGGACCTTAAAAGTAAGTTGTTTATTCTAGATAAAAACTTGTAGTTGAATCTCTACTGAGCATTCACATACTCACCCCCCGTACTTCCTCCCACTTTCAGAAATTGAGTTATTTGAGGTAATTATCTTAATGATTAGATAAGCTATTTGTCTTGTATCTGCAGTCATATTCCTATTCCTTGGTGGGTGTCTATATCTTGTTTGATTTCCTTTACTTATTTAAATATTTAGCCAAGTTTATTATTTTGTTTACTAAGTAGATATACGAGGGCTACAATACTATAAATCTGAATATTTGGAATTATAAATGATTTTTGTAATCTATTTTGGACTCATTTTACCCAAATTTATAATTTTAAATAAAAAGTTTCTAAATAAATTAAATAGAATTCTTCTAAATCTTAAGTGTATATTTTCTTGAGAAAATTAAACTAATGAGAGTTTTATCAGTTATGTAATTTATAATGATTTAAGGACTAAAATGAAAATTTCAAGTACTTGATTTCTCATGAATTTTGTAAACTCAATA
This sequence comes from Parasponia andersonii, assembly GCA_002914805.1. Taxonomy (NCBI): domain Eukaryota; kingdom Viridiplantae; phylum Streptophyta; class Magnoliopsida; order Rosales; family Cannabaceae; genus Trema; species Trema andersonii. The sequence continues at coordinate 38,126 of JXTB01000629.1, read as the reverse complement.
TATAATTATATTTTCACTTAAAATTACTAATACAGCTTTAGATTTCCAGTCGTAACATATAATTCGTTCTAATTTCAATTCAGGTTTACTTTCAATCTGAAATGTAAAGAAATTATATTTGGGGTATAGACTTTGTATAGAGAAAAGAAAGAGAATAATATTTAGTGTACACTTTTCTGGAAAAATATTCCTCATCAGGCCTTTGGGGGATTGATTTTTAAAATTATAATAGGAAATATTGTTTTCTTTATTATCGTTTTAGATTATGTCTCATATTTTTCAATTTAGATTTTTAGTAAACCGGTTGATACACTTAGTTATGTAGCCATCCATAAACCAAAAAAAAATAAAAAAAAATAAAAATTAAAGAGAGAGAGAGAGTGAGAGAGAGAGAACATTCTCTAAAATCAAGTGTCTAAAACAAACATCCACTCTAATTTTCATATTTTTATGTTATGCAAATTGTTATGCTTTTTCTTTCGGGCTAATTGATCACTTGATTCCATAACTATAAATTTAAGTTTGCAAATTGTTATGTCATGTCTACACATATTTCCAGCCAAAAAAAAAAAAAAGAAGATTGATAGAATTGTTAACTATTCTGTGTTTTTAATTATTCGTGACGACTCAATGTGAACAATGATTTTACTATGTTTTTTCTTTCTTTTTTGGTGGTCTACTATCCCACTGATCGTACTAATCACATAGGGTTTGACTCTTGCATGTATAATTATAACCAACATGTATAGGTACGATATTGTTACACTTGAAAACCTTACATACATTCTAATAAATTTCGTTTTTGTATGGAAGACCCATCACTGAAATTTGTTATCCTTCAATACTTCAAACTAAGCTAGCGACATTACTCATTGTAAACTAAGCTAGCGACATTACTCATTGTAACAAAAAAAAAAAAAGGAAAGAAAAAACGGTCAGATCTAGTTAATTAGCTAGTCAGTCAAACTAATTATAAACAGCAAGCGTCATTTTATAACCATTTCGTCATTTCGTCATTTTAGTGTATTCCAGTTTACAAAACTGAAAATATTATTCGAGTTTTGAGATTCCTCCGCGTCTGTATTACTATATATCAAAACTACATATATAGATATAGTTAAAGTGGACATGATAATATATGTTTATATTCAGCTTTCGTAAGCGCTGAGAAATGTTGACCAGACTACATTCGCAAATTAATTGGAATTAGGAGATGCAGCTAATCTCTGGCCGCGTGGGGAAAACCTTTTATTATATATATATATATATAAGATCTTGATGATTTACTTCAAGCAAAAAAAAAAAAAGATATTGATGATTTATTAACTAAATTTTATCTCTAAAAAATTCTTGATTATTTAATTAATGCACAACGAAACTAGTGGCTCAGATGTAGCTCATCAACCAATAATGAAGGTCTTGATCTGACTTTTCTTGATTATTTAATTAATGCAAAACCAAACTAGTGGCTCAGATGTAGCTCAACTAATAATGAAGGTCTTGATCTGACTTGTTTTATTCCTTCGGTAGGACTGTTAGGATGAAAGATATTAGTTCTCTGCAGTCATTAAATAATTATTTTTTAAAGGTACGGTTAGTATATATCGAGTATCGAATACAAACACTTCATAGACCAAAGATGAAATTAATAAGAAGCAAAAGTGCTGAGAAAAGATCATAAAAAATTTTAAATTAATAACCTCATTTGGAAAGGGGGAAAAGAAACGAACGTTTTATGGAACTAATACTTAACAATGGCAACAGAGGCAATCGGACAATTTTTTAATTATTATCTACATTTCAAAAATTAAATTAATTAAATTAGTAACAACTTTTTAATTAGTATGTAATAAATTTTTAATTACTATCTCTATCTCTATTTTTTAAGATTAAACCGTAACATTATATATATCTACTTTATCAATCCTTCTTTGAAATACGAGAATTAATCAATAAATAATATAGAAAACTATGTTAGTCGTTTCCAGCTGAGAATCACAAAATAAGAAAAATCAAAACAACAATATAAAATAACTATTTTTTTTTCATAATTGACCAAATATCAAATAGATCAATGAATTAAATACTTTTCAAAGTCTACAATTCAAATTCATAAGAACATATAAGTCACCAAATTAACTCATTATTTTCTAAAAGATATATGGATATAAGTGCATGGTGTAAAATTATATGTATGTATATATATATATATATACATATAATATTTAGTAATTTATAATTATATGTATATGTACAATGGGGACATTTATGTTTATGTCAACACCATCGTAGTATCATAATCGCATGTATGTAGAGCAATTATTTTTTATCCCAATCATTTTCCTCACTTAGAATAGTTTTTTTCCTCTTTGTTTGATGGATAATCACGTATATTTGTAATTATAGATTATATTGTCATCCTTTTATTAGTATTATTCATTTTATTCCATATATATATATATATATATATATATATATATATATATATATATATATATAACCTCGTTACTCTCTCCAGACTACATACCAAGGAGTATTTACATCCATGGGTCTAAAATAACTCATCCATAAATATTATCAATATTAATTTTATAATATTATTCAGATACTTTCTTCCCTGGCAAACCTTATATCTTATGACACCTTCCCAACACTCGAATGTGCTTGACCAAGATGTGTTCGACTGTCTATCCCAGTCATTTTGATCCGCTTAAAAAATTTGACTTGTGATCAGAAAAGATTTTGATAATAGTCGAGTAGCTTATTCCGACCGCACCTCATTCACTTGACTCTTTCCACTGGAGTTAAGGCTCAGGACAGTTTTGGAGTTCCAAAATTTCATTAAATGAAATTCCTAACTTTATACATGATTTATACTTTATCCAGTACTTTTCCATCAAATACTTTAGAAGATGATCAAAATTGAAAGTACCCAAATTATCTATCCATCATTGTCACCCTTTACTCTTTGATTAAATCTTTAAGAGACCTAATAACAGCAGTTTACTTTTTCGCTAGGACAAACCAAAACGAAAAAAAAAAAAAAAGGGAAAAAAAACTTTTCATCAAACCTTATATAAAATTAAAAAAAAAAAAAAAAGAAAGAAACAGAAAAAACGATAGAATTGTGATTAATTATGGTCAGTATTAACCCTTTATATTAATTTTCTCCTTGGTTTAATCGGATACACGAATGACGTTCATCAATGAGCAATGCTGCATGCAGCAATTTAAGGGGGTTTTTTTCGGTCATGAACAGGTTGAGAGACCTAATTCCCATCCACGGATATTTAAAAGCATCGAATCAGTAGACAAAAAACAATATTTTATTTATTTCATTACGATACCATAAAGGAACTAACTGCCAAATATTTTAGATACAAGATACACACAAGGCCCTAATTAAGTATGCGATAAATCACTAGGTACATCTATTCTTGTAATAAGTTCATGTAATTGCTTTTATTTGAGTGGTGTTAAATGTGCTATTTAGTAAAGCTTAAATGTGCTATTTAGTAAAGCCATATCATTAAGATAATATTGTTAGTCACAGTAGTACCATGCATGTGACACTCTTTGGAGCTTAATAAGTGGGGTTAGAGTGTTGGACTAATTAAAATCCAGCAAGCACTTCATGAGAAAATGTTTATATACATGAATTTAATTTGATAATAATGTCAGATAGTAATACTCGCAAGGTTTATACATGAATTTAATTTGAAAATGATGACAGATAGTAATAGTATATAATGATTTAAAAATGTATTTAAAAAAACACGAACAAATGATTTTTAAGGTATAGTATATAATGCATACCAAATGATTTTTAAGGTATAGTAATAATGCATAACACATAAAATCGATTTACTGTCGCAGGGATATGGTTAAGGAATAACACATCAAATGCTTACCTTTTTTATAAGAAATTTTAAAAAAAAGTGTAAGGCCCGAAATTAAGGGAATATTGTTACCCTGCTCAATCGATTCAATTCCCTGTATGTACATGTTTCAGCTGCACATGATGCAAAATGCATAAAATATGAGCTGGGCAAGCCCAATTGCACGCTAACTAATAACTAACCCGGGTCCAAGCTTAGCTTACCAGCTCTGTATCCAATACGGAAGTATCACGAAACCGTATGGGAAAGGTACATAAATACCCGTTTTTATTTTGTTTCACCAACACTTGTTTTTACACTCGTTTTTTAATAAATGAATACCACAGATATTTATTTTCATATATTATAGTATATATTTCGTGGATAAAAATCATATCTAAAAATCAGTATATGTTATTGTTGTGCGGTCTAAAATCCTATGTCAGGTCGCATGAGTAAGATTAAGTGCGACTTCTTCCGAAAGAGTTACATGCGATCTCAACCGCATAAGTTAGTGCGACCTCTTCCGAAAGAGTTACGTACGACCTCCTCCGAATAAGTTAAGTACGACCAGAATGAAAAGGAGACTAGTCTATACTTCGTCAAACGGATAACCTACAAAAAAAGGGAAACAAAAGTTTCTCTTTAAAGATCGACCAGTTACCTTATTTAAGTGATTACCCAGTTCTATTGTTACTCAAATTGTATTGCTCGATTGTACAGTTACCCATTCTTACAATTGGGAACATTGAGCTATCATCATCTATATAAAGGGAGTTCAATGTTTTAGTAAGGGGATCTTGGACTTTTTCTGATCTTGGGAGGCTAAGGAATTTTTTAGAGAACCTTTTTAATTTTTTTTTCTTCTTTCTGGATAACACATTGCAATTTTAAATTCTTGTAATTCTCCAAAAAATAGTGAAAAACAGTGGATGTAGGCTCATCTTTTTTGGAGCTGAACCACTATAAAATTCTTGCCTCTTTATTTGCTTTGATTGATAACCTTTTTCACACAAGCCACATCTCGTAATTTTTCTAAATTTATTGTTGGCAAAACCTCCATCAACAATTGGCGCTACAAGGAGGGCTATTTCGGCAGAAAATTTTGTCCATTCCGTTTCTTTCAACAATGGCAAACACCAGAAACACTACCAGAAAAACCGGAACTAGCTAAAATCATCCCCAAAGTACTGCTGCTGAACAGGTAGATCCTGCTCAGGATCAACCTGCTGTGACCGCACCGGAAAATATTATCCAGAGACAGGATCGCATGGAGGAAGTACTGGTGAACCTTCAGCAAATTACAAGTCAGATTAATGACTTTCTACGGTGACTTGCTGAAGGACAGATGCTAACTCCACCACAGCACGAACGTCCCAGAGAACGTCATGCTCAACAACCTGAGAGAGGAATTCAGATTCTGGAGACAGACAACCGCAACCAACCTAAAGCCCGGCAGGAGCGTCGCGGAGATTGCATCTCCAAGGGAAAAGGCAAGGTCACAGACTTGCCTCTGGTATCTGGTACGGAAAGTTCGAGTACTGATCGTGATCATGGATAAACTTCCCAGAGAGCAACCATCAATCGTGATTATCTTGAACACGAGCAAAAATGACAATTGAGGAGTGTCTTTGAAAGGATCAATAGGGAATCTCAACAAAATCCTACAGACCTGAGATAACATCTGGATCAGTGACGTAGTCAGGAGCGATCCACCTCGCATCACAATGACCATAGTCGATCTCATCGCACTGTTTCATCGGAATCCCTAAGGTCGCAGCACACCCTACCAAACCAACCCGCCCTATATCATGACAACAATCAAAGACCACTCCTACCACCAGTGAGAGAATGTTCTCCCTCTGAACATCGATGTTCATAATCTGAGGATTGCTTTAGATGCACTTGCTGGTTGGGATGATGAGCTCGCTGATGGGTATCATCAATCACCATTCAGCAAGGAGGTTCGAGCTGCCGCCTTACCTGCTGGATTTAGACTTCCCACCATAAACACTTTTGATGGGAAAACTGATCCGCATGACCATATGGATCACTTCAGCGACCTGATGGAACTTCATCGTGTTGATGATCTCACACGTTGCAGGTATTTTGCTGTAACTCTCATGGGAGCAGCAAAGAAGTGGTTTCGAGGACTCAAGTCTGGCTCGATCCCGTCCTGGCAACAACTCCAGACTGCATTCTTGAGGCAATTCCAGGCTACGAAGAATTTCACTATTCTACTGGTCAGTCTGTCTGCTATTCGACAAGGTCCAGAGAAAACTTTACGATCTTACCTAAATCACTTTACCTCAGAATTAGCAAAGGTTAACAACCCACCTGAAGGAGGAGTTTTAACTCTAATGATGGCTGGGGTGTGACCAGAAACTAAACTCTAGGAAGATTTACTTGAGCAAGAATGCAGAACCCTTGAAGACTTCTATCGAAGAGTTGGTCGATATTTAAGGGCAGAATCTTCACGCGAAAACCTTCATAAGATGACAAAGGGAGGAGGAAAGGATGCTACCAATGATGCGACCACAAACAACAACAATAATAAGAAGTCGAACAAAAGGAGTAGTGAACAATCGACTGAGAAGCAGCCCAAACAGAAAAAGTAGGAGATTCCAAGAGCTCCCATGAGGTTCAATAATTATATTGAATTGAATGTACCTATAGATCATATCTATGCAGTCACAAACCAACAGGAGTGCTATCGTCAACCAGAACCCATGAAAAGAGAGAGAGCGTGGTGCGACCCCAACAAGTTTTGTCAGTGTCATAATGACATTGGACATGATAACAATAACTGCTTTATCCGGAAAGATGAGATCGAAAGATTGATTAAAGAAGGGTGGCTGCGGCAGTACTCTAAACAGAATAATGAAAGGCGAGAAGAAAACTGACAGCGACCTCCAGAAATTCAGTGCGATGTGCGAACTATTTTCAGAGGACCGCATGTTAGGGAAGATTCCAAGAGAGCACAGGATAGGTATGCGCGAGAAGCTCGATAGCAGTCATTGACCAATGTCATGCACCTCGAACAGCGACCATGAAAGCTTCAGCGAGTACCCGATATAGATATTACCTTCACGGAACAAGACACGAGGGAAGTCCATTATCCATATAATGATGCGTTGGTCATAAAGATCAATTGTGGAAGCACACAATTATGGTGAGTATTGGTCGATAGTAGAAGTGCTCTTGACATCCTGTATTAAGACGCCTTCAAGAAGACGGGATTGAATGAAAGCGACCTAAAGCCCGCTATCACCCCACTCTACGGATTCACTGGTAACAGCATAATGCCTATGGGCATGATTGAGTTAATGGTCAACGTTAGAACCTACTCTAGGGTTTCAACGGTAATGACCCAGTTCTTGATTATAGATTACCCCTCTGCATTAAATGTTATACTGGGAAGACCAACACTGAGGGAACTTCAAGCAGTAACATCGATCTATTTTCTCGCTATGAAATTCCCGACTTAACAAGGAATAGGCGAAGTGCGAGGAAACCAGTATGATGTGCGGACTTGTTACAACAACTCTTTAAAGCTCGCAGCAAAGGATGTGACACCTTGCACAATGATAGTCCAACTATAAAGAGAAGCGTCAGGCGAAACGTCAGTCGAAGCATCAGGCGAAACGTCAATTAAAATGACAAGCGAAGACCTCGACCCTCAAGAAATCGATGGAGAAGTTAACTGGACCCATTGAAGACTTGGAGGATTTGCTATTTGACAGGTCCTCCAAGATTTTAAAGATTTGAGCGAGGATTCAAGAACCTGTGTGAGCTTTATTAGTCGCTTTTCTGAAATCTAACCTGGATGTCTTTGCATGGTACTGCCTCAATATAGATACGGCAATCTACCTATGAGGATTGAGTTCGATCTCTTAGAAGAAAGGTGCAAGCAGTCTCAGCTTCAGTTCGCATTATATCAACAGCGCACTGTTCGATATTATATCCCTAAAGTCAGACGAAGAGGATTTGAAGTTGGTGACCTTGTTTTTTGGAACTCTCTTGGGAATGACCGTATGTTATTATTGCCATCATTCGACCTGGGACATATAAGTTAGCTCGAACTGGCGGACAAAAGATCGAGCATGTCTGGAATGCAGGACAACTTCGTCGCTTTTATCAGTTAACTTTCATGTATATCTTCATGTTTTCGTCATTCATCAATAAAGATATCTACTTATTCGTCAATCGTCATTCGTTGATCGTCATTCGTTGATCGTCATTCGTTATTTGTCATTCGTCGATCGTCATTCGTTAATCGTCATTCATTGATCGTCATTATTTGATCGTCATTCGCCATCATCAATAAGGGTGTCTCCTTATCGATCTTTCGATTTGGTACCTTTTATAGTTTTATGGCAGTCTTCGAACACCATAAGACTCGGGGGGCAGTGGGATCAGAATATTATCTCCTACTTGCTTCCTAAGGGACTATGCAAAACGTCCATTTAGAGGGGTCGGAATTTTAGATCATCGAAATATCTAAAATTCCTTAAAATCCTAAGATTTTCTCCTCGCTTCATGCCTTAGTATGTCGTATTATGCAATTTCCCTCCTCGTACAACAAAGAAACTAAGCAAAATGTTCATTGTTCGATGTGATATATTGCTATATCCTATTTTTCCATGGAACTTTTGAAAAACAGTATTGAGTTTGCATCACTCGTACTTGCTGTTTTCTTAAGCGACCTAACCTATCATAACACTTAAAACTCGTTTTAAGTTAGTTGGATTCAAATCGTAAAAAGTGTACTGATCAGTCACCTAGTGATTGACTACTTAATTAAAATTACAATGTTATGTTTTGATTATTTTGCAGGAATATATCTGACAAGAAAAAAAAAGTATTCATTAAAAAGCACGCACCCGTATACAAGCAAAGAGAGAAAGAGGACCAAGCCCGCATTGTTTTGAAACCAAAAAAAAAAACAAAAAAAAATGAATACAAATGTGTTTTTTATGCAGAAGTGCTCGCACCGCCATCTCTAGTTTTGGCGGTATCCTCTCTCCAACTCTGGGCAAGCTCGACCACGTCCTCGCCAAGGATAGAGAAGTCAAAGTCCGGATGCTCGCAGAAGATGTTAAAAATAATGGTCGACGAGGCGATGTCACTGGCTTTATCTTCGAGCTCTTTGACTTCAGTAGCCTTGAACTCTTCAATAGCTTTGTGAACCGCCTCTGTTGTCGCCTCCTTCATGCGATCTGGATGTTCGGAGATAGTTTTCTCGAGCTCTTTGACTTTCTCCTCGAGATTCTCCTTCTCAAGCTTCTCCTTGGCCCAGCCTTCGAGCAGCTGTTGCCTCTCCAAATCAAAGGCTTTTTTCTCCTCCTCCCGAGCTTTTTCCGAGTTCTCGAATGCTTGGGCTATCTCTTCAACTTTTTCGGCCTTTTCTAAACATTCGAGGACCGGGTCATGCATCAGGACAGCAGCAGCTACGGTCTGAAAATATAACCATTAATACCAAGAAATAATACATTGAAGAGAGAATAAAAGGTGCTTACATTTGCCAGCATCCTCATCGCAGAACCGAAGGCAATCTTGGCAGATCGTCACTTCATCCTCTCCTAGCCCTCCTTGGAAGTGAAGCGATTAATGAAGGCTATGCTCATTTTAGCCTTCTCTGGTAATTGATTGAGGAGTGCGAAGAGCTCCTCGTCCTTATCTACCAGGTTCGGTTCCAAAGAGGTGGCAGTCTCCTTGGATGGTTCAGGATGGCTCATTGTTTGATGCTGTGGAGGAGGCGAGCTTGCCGGGATGTCCTCAAAGGTGACTTTTTGTTTTTTGGAATTGTCAACCTTCTCTTTCCCCTTCGATGATGATGGAGGAGTACTCTCAAGTTTCTTGGATTTTGCCATGGACCCGAGAGTGGAAAGTGGTGCTCGCAGGCCGCTACCAATAACTATCTCTGTACAGATTTGTCAGCAAGCGGGATGACATAATACAATGATGATTAAAATATGTATATATATATATGATTATCTTCTTACTGTTGAGGAGTTGGTTGAGGAGCTGGTGATGATACTGAATCTGGAGAAGATGGTTCCGAAGTTGAAGGGGTGGCAGGTACTTTTCGTTTCCTAGGATTGGAAGACGAGGCACTCTTATCCGTCTGCTTCCTCGGCTTCTTTTTCTTCGAGCTTGAAGGTCTGGACGAATGGACGGGGGTATCAGGGAACGGGGCTCCCTTTGGAAGCAAACCGCAAGCGACTAGGTTCCTGGAAGTCCCAAGCTTCTTTCAATCAAATTCCTAAATTAGAAAGACGTTGATTTTATACACCCTTGCGAGCTATTCCCTGGAAAGTCCGGGTCGTTTCCTGTTGTCTGCGATGACATACGAGTACGATCAGGATAAATATGATAATACAGAAAAAGGCGATAAATTGAAAAGCTACCTACCAGGATTTTGAAAGAAGCCGTTATCCGCATAGTCAAAGTGGAAAAATAGATTTTTCCATTTTCCCATCTTGTTGTGAACCCCGAAGATTGTTTTTATTGCCTGGTTCGACCACTTGCTCACATAAAAGAAGCCAAAATCTGTCGGGTTTGATTTCACTTGGTAAAACCAAGCGAACTCTTCAGGAGTGGGGGAGTCTAAACCTAATTTGTGGTAAAGTATATACAAACCTACCATATATCTATATGTATTTGGAGTCAATTGGAAAGGGACAACCCCATAGTAGTCGATGATTGATTTTATGTATGGATGAAGTGGTAGGTGGACACCGCATTTGAGAACTGCTTTACAAAATGAGGTAATTCCTCGTGGTGGTGTGTGTGGTCGATTGAATTCTATGAGAAGGCGAAGAGGGATGGCGATCTTATAGTTGTACACGATTTTGCTGAGCTTATTCGTTGTGCAGCTTGTCCTTATATTGGTACATGACCAATTCCCCTCTACGTATTGATAGCCCGATGCGAAGGCAGGGGCATCCCTGATATGCTGAGGCCACTGGTCCTGAGGGAGGTTGCCTATGCGAGGACTATTTTGCCTGACCTCGGTTATCTCTACTTCGGATTCTGGCACAAGGTAATCTTCAAGGTTTATAGAGCTAACACTCGAGTTCTCAGATTCTCCGGAGAATGCATTCCCTTCCCTAAAATGCTCACTACTAGACATCTGAAAAGAAATACGGATGAGTTTAGTCCTATGCGAGCATCAAGGATCTTCGCTATATGCAAGCAAATTTTGGGGGTTCATCCTAGGATTGTATTAACAAGCAAGCTCATCGAATTTTTTTCTAATCGGTCTACGGATTCATATAAATTACTCGAGCAGTTCGTCAAAAATAAATAAATAAATAGAGTTTCAGACCCTAAAAACTCTTTTACGGGTTCGTCTTTGTCTATTATCTAAAAAACAAAAGAAATCTATTCAATGAACTGGTAAAGGGAATCTGAAAAATCCCCATTCCAGTCCATCCGAATGTGGATGGGTTCTTATTCAGGTCATTTGGACTCTACAGTTTGTTTCAATTCCTAGAAATAAAAACTGAGAATAAGTTTTTTCGAGGCAGACGAAGAATAATAGGAGAGAAGAAATATAATAACCTTTCTTCGAAAACAGAGGGATTGAGATATGGTCTGAAGGATTATGGTAACTCTGTCGGAGAAGATACTAGAACTGTGCGAGCTGAAGAACGAAACGATGCTAGAGAGTTTGCTCTGAAATACTTTGGGTTTTAGAAAAATAGAAGACGAGAAAGTTTATAATGAAGAAGCGGATTGATTTCCGATATTTATCTCTCAAGCATCGCTAAATCACAGCCGTAGATCAATGTATTTGATTTTCAGATCTAAAGGCCGGAGTTCACACAGGATTTGATTTTTTCCGAAATTAAATCGGTATCTTTTAAAATTTGAAACGATTCGATTTAAGACGACAGCTGGCATCATCGCTGTCATTAAGTCTCCTCGAGTTCTGCTATTCTTCTTAGAAAAGGCGACACGTGTTTTTATCTGTTAGAAAAAGGTGCGCGTGATCTTGAAAAAGGTGAGATTTGAGATCTAGCGACTCTTCGACTCTTTAAGAGTCTCAAGTTTAGGTCATAACGTCGTATTTTTTAAGCTTGTACTTACATTAGAAGGAAGCTCCATTTTGTCCTGAAGAACTAATGGAGCTGGGGGGCAATTATTGTGCAGTCTAAAATCTATGTCAGGTCGCATGAGTAAGATTAAGTGCGACCTCTTCTGAAAGAGTTGCATGCGACCTTAACCGTATAAGTTAGTGCGACCTCTTCCGAAAGAGTTACGTGCGACCTCCTCCGAATAAGTTAAGTGCGACCAAAATGAAAAGGAGACTAGTCTACACTTCGTCAAATGGGTAACCTACAAAGAAAGGGAAACAAAAGTTTCTCTTTAAAGATTGACTAGTTACCTTATTTAAGTAATTACTCAGTTATATTGATACTCAAATTGTATTGTCCGACTGTACAGTTACCCATTCTTACAATTGAGAACATTGAGCTATCCTCATCTATATAAAGGGAGTTCAATGTTTCAGTAAGGGGATCTTGGACTTTTTTTGATCTTGAGAGGCTGAGGAATTTTTGAGAGAACCTTTTTAATTTTTTCTTCTTCTTTTCGGACAACACATTGTAATTTTGAGTTCTTGTAATTCTCTAGAAAATAGTGAAAAACAGTGGACGTAGGCTCATCTTTTTTGGGGCTGAACCACTATAAAATTCTTGTCTCTTTATTTGCTTTGATTGATAACCCTTTTCACACAAGCCACATCTCGCAATTTTTCTAAATTTATTGTTGACAAAACCTCCATCAACAGTTATAAATTTATACCTTAAATGTAAATTTTTTCAAAAAAAATTACATTATAAATATATACCACATATATTTTAGAATCTCCAAAGATATTTCATAAATAAAAATTATATCTAAAAATCGGTATTCATTTTAGAATGTATACTACATATTTACACCGTAAATGTAAATCATATTTAAAACTTTACATTATAAATATATACCACATATATTTTACTCATGAAATATAAACCTAAAACACTAGTATTTTTGAAATTAAATAAAAAAATGTATTTGTGAAATATAGGCGCAAAAATTGGTACTAATTTTAAATTTCTTGAACCATATTGCTTTAATTAAGGCCTTCAGGGCAAAATGCTCAAATTTTTCAGCCTTTAAAATAGTGACCGTTTTCCAAATCTGTAGCAAAGTGACCGAATTTAGTTGATATTAACTACTGAATGTCAAAACTTTCTACATATTAAATATTAAATAGAAATGCTTAGAATATAAATTGGATATATAATAGGGAAATTAGGTGAAATAGACTCTTTTAATAGTGTGTTTTGGAAGAAATAGTCATATTTTTAAAAAAAAATTGTATATAATAGACATTTGAAAAGATTTAGGAAGCATGTCTAACATGTTCTTACATGAGAATTGTATTTCACCAACTTTCCTTTATTTATATATGAATATATATATATATATATATATGCTTTATTAATCGTCACTTTTCACGGCTAAACTTTTCATTTGAAATTATTTTGGGTGAGATACCTAACGTATAAATGTACTTTTTTGAAAATAAAAAGTAGTATAATTTAGAACAAAGAAAATAGTTGGGTCTACAAAGTGGAATCGGTCTAATTAACATATATATATATTATTATTTAAATCACATTACACATCAGCAAGTTAGATCTCCAACACCTACAAGGGAGAACAACATATCTCGGCCATCTCTTGTACTTGGCAGCTATAATTATTGCTACGTACTCTTTTTTCGAAAAGTTTGCTCTTCCTTTAATTTAGTTTAGGAAAAGAGTTAATCCTTTATGTGACCTTTAGGTTAGTTTTGTAAATTTTGAATTCTGAAAATAGTATTTGTAATTCCAACTTTTAGTTAAAGGTTTTCCAAAAAATAGTGCTCTTCCTACGTCATCCAATCATCTCATTCAGATAATTACATTATCCTAATCATCTAAATTTATATAAAGGTGGCTAAATTAACACCGACAAGAACCATAAAAGCACCCCATTTATTAGCTAAATTACCAAAATAGACAATTTAACAAAATTTATATCGGTCATATATCAAGGCACCTAACCCCGTCCATATTGGCTAGACAGCCTTTCATAGAAGTTTGCTATTCCTTAACAAAAACAGATTAAAAGCACATAATTTCATATTATATATATATACATATATATATATATACACACATATACATCATCTCTAATATCATCTCTAATAGATTAGAAAACACAAATTTTACTTTAAAAGAAATTTCAATGGAATTTGTGGGACCCGTTCCCGAACCTTATGCCACGAGGAAGGCCACGCAGATCGCACGTTATCTCACAATCGGTTTTTGGGCCGTCCGAGGTTAGGGCCGAATCCATCACTGACCCCAGACGTTTCGGCCCAGTCAGACCCCAACCTCGACAGCTGGGGGTCGGAAGCCCTAAGGGTCAGCCATCTGGGAACAGCGGCCCTTACCTCAACAGTCGGAAGGGTCAGAAGCCCCAAGGGTCTTCAAACTGAATATAATGGAGAGCAACCCACGGCTCCAGACCCAGACAGAGTATTTAATGCGATCCTGGGTAGGTGTGTGTGCCAGGGACAAGCCGTCCTGACAGAACAGCGATTTGCCCAAATCTTACTCCTGACAGATTGAAGCCGTAGGAGGCGGCGAAAATCAGGCCACGGTAGCACAGAGGAGATGACAGAAATCTCGGCCCGTGATCGTTGAAAAAGATCTTGAGGTGAAAGGTACTCATTCCGGAGATTAAGAACCATGCGGTTCACTATCTCAGGACTACGTATAAAAAAGCCATACGTTCCAGAGAGGGGCATGACGCTTAAAAAACTGAGATATATAAAAAAAAAGTCTGTGAACAAAAAAGATATAGATATACACACTGGAATATTTTTCTTGCTACAAAACACAAAGAAAAACTACTGACTTAAGCATCGGAGAGTCTTTTTAGGTAGCCACCCCCGCATCTCCGATCTCACTTGGAGTTCAGAGAGCTTCGAGACTGCAAGGACACGTGGACAGTTGGAGAGTACATCGTCAGCAGTTCGAGACACGTAGACGGCTGGTGAGAAACCGCTCCAATAGCTTGGAGCCATCTGTGGGAAAGAGTTGAGCGTGGAAAAGAGAGTAAAAAACTCGCAACCACGCTCTCGCCGAACAAGAAAGCCATACAACGTCTGATGGCACCCTCAAGAATGACAACCAGGAGTACACATCTCGATGCCAAAGGAAGCTCCCGAGAAGAACGACCAGATATGGGGCAGAAGCTCGATCAGATGCTTGCCACCCTGGCAGAAGCGAACAGAAAGGCAGAAATGGCCCACGAGGCCGTCCTGGGTCTAAGGGACGAGGTCGCAGAGATGCGCAGAGATAATGCTCGCCTCGAGGGCTTGCTGGCAAGTGAATATAGGACCCAGCGGAGGGAAGATTTCGATGAAGAAGTTCAACAAGAGTTCGAAAGCCAACCACGGGGAGAAGCTCCCGCTCCGTCCGGGTCACGGATGCAGGAGGTACGGCAAAGCCAGTCGAGACCTTTCCAAACCAGGAGGGCAACGAGCGGAAGACGCCATGCAAACCCTGGGGGTACACCCCCCGACTGGAAGCAAGAGATGATGGCAGAGTTGGGTAAGAGACTCGGCAACCATCATAGCCAGACCCCCGATGATCTGGTAGAGCAAACTATGCGAGGCATCAACCGGACGGCCTTTGCTAGCTGGATCCAGATGGAACCCAGGCCAAGAGACTTCACGACCCCGACCTTCAGGCCGTTTGAAGGGAAAACTGACCCCCTCGACCGCATATACCACTTCCAGTATAAGATGGCCTTAGAGACCAGGGACGAGGTTATGACTTGTAAAGTTTTCTCTACGACCCTTGTGGGGCCAGCCCTGTTATGGTTCAGGTAGCTCCTAGAAAAGTCCATAAACGGGTTCGAAGACTTCTGCAGACTTTTCCTGAAACAGTACGCAGGTGTCCGAAGGCAACAAAAAACCATGCGAGAACTGGACCGTTTGGAGCAGGCCGCAGATGAACCCCTGCGGGAGTACCTCTTGCATTTCCTCGAGATAATGTCGCTGGTCCATAACGCAGACTCGGTCCAAGCCGCAGGCTCATTCGTCCGGAGCCTGCAGCCGGGATCAATGCTATCGGACCATCTCCTTCTAAATCTACCATACGATATGGCGGACGTCCAGGCCAAGTCAGAAGGGGTATTCAGGGTGCTGGAAAGCCGCCGGAAGGCACCCAAGACCTCTGCCGCAGTAACAACGATGCCAATACAACCCCTGGCCCCACAAGGGATGAAGAGGCCCCCACCGGGCCAAGGGCCGGCCCCGAAGCAAGAAGTCCCGGCACGAGACGGTTTGGAAGGAGGCAAGAGGAGGAAGACGACCCGTGACCCTCTGCCTAAGTACGAGCTCAACACACCGATCGATGTGATATACCTCCAGAACAGAGATAGGGGCATTTTCAAGGATCCGCCGAAATCCGGAGTCCCGGAGCATATGAAGAATAGGAACAGATACTGCCAGTTCCATAAAGATTTCGGGCACGACACCGTCCACTGCTGCAATCTTTATGCTCAGGTTATGTTGGCGATCCACGCTGGCAGGTTGAAGCAGTACGTGAAAACCGATGAAGCCCAGCCGCGGCAAGACACTGCCAGGAATGAGAAAGGGAAGCAGGTCCAAGCCTCAGGGTCGGGAGAGCAGACCCTCAGGATAGTGCCGACCATCATGGGCAGGCCTGAGCCGACCCACGATCAAGAGGAAAAACAGAAGTGCTTCAAAACAGCCGAGGGCAGGGCGAAGCGCTTGAAGGGGATGGGACACTCCGTCAACCACTTGATGTCGGGAGAAGGCCACGCATCCGCCGCCCCCATCATTTTTACTCAGCAAGATCTAACCACGGTACGCCATCCTCATGTCGACCCCTTGGTGATCAAGCTGCAGATCAGCTCCACATTGGTTGGACGGGTCTTGGTCGATGGTGGGAGCAGTGTCGTTATCCTATTCCTCAACACGTTCGAAAATATGGGTCTGGATAGGAGTGCACTCAGGACAACCTGTCAACCACTTTTCGCTTTTGACAGCACCAGGGTCTGCCCTTTAGGCATCGTTACCCTTAATGTCTGCGCAGCCGAAAGATGCGTGGACGTGGATTTCGTCATCGTTGACTGCCAGTGTTCCTTCAATGTCATCATAGGAAGGGGATGGATCCAAGCCATGCATGGGGTTGCTTCCACCCTCCATCAGGTCTTAAGATGTCAGTCAAAGGATGGCACGTACACGATTGACATCAAGGGGGACCAGGCCTCTGCAAGAAAATGCTTTTCGGCCGCCCTGAGGGGAGTCAACACGAGCGCAAGTGCCACAGCTGGAGACGGATAGCAATCAAAGGACCGCCTGCCAGCATACATGAGACAAATCGAAAAAGAGTCTGACGGCGCGCAATCCACGATCGAAGAGCTGGTAGCGGTCCCTATGAAAGAGGAAGAACCGGCGAAGGTGATCCTGATCAGAGCCTTATTGCCCGAGGAGCAGAAGAATGAAATGTTGGGATTCTTAAAACGGAATGAAGACGTCTTTGCATGGTCCCACGATGATATGCCAGGGATAGACCCCGCACACTCCTGTCACCGACTGAATATAGACCCATATTTCCCCTCGGTCAGGCAAAAACCCCGAAGATTCGCACCAAAGAAAAATAGGGCGATCAATAAGGAGGTAGAAAAGCTACTGGAGAACGGTCTAATCAGGGAATGCATATACCCGCGGTGGGTTTCTAATTCGGTAGTGGTGAAAAAGAAAAACGGCGACGATCGTATCTGCATAGATTTCACCAACCTGAACAAGGCCTGCCCAAAGGATAGTTTTTCCCTGCCAAGAATCGACCAAATGGTAGATGCGACGGCAGGATTCAACAGGATGAGCTTTCTGGATGCCTATTCTGGATACAACCAGATTCCCCTGTACGC
Source organism: Parasponia andersonii (assembly GCA_002914805.1). Classification (NCBI taxonomy): domain Eukaryota; kingdom Viridiplantae; phylum Streptophyta; class Magnoliopsida; order Rosales; family Cannabaceae; genus Trema; species Trema andersonii. The sequence goes on along the minus strand of JXTB01000629.1, from coordinate 20,238 downwards.
GGAAGACCAGATCCACACCGCTTTTATCACAGAGCGAGGTCTGTACTGCTACAAGCGTATACCGTTTGGCCTGAAGAACGCAGGAGCAACCTACTAAAGGTTCATGAATAAGATGTTCACCAGGCTGTTAGGAAAGACTATGGAGGTCTACATCGACGACATGGTCGTGAAGAGCAGGGAGGATTCAGACCATCTGAGGCACCTAGATGAATGCTTTCAGATTCTGAGGCAGCATCAGATGTGTCTGAACCCCAAAAAGTGTGCATTTGGGGTATCCTCAGGGCAATTCTTGGGACATATCATGAGCCGGAGGGGTATTGAAGCAAATCCGACCCAGCTGACCTCGATCACAAATGTGCAGAGGCCCTCATCCGTTCGAGAGGTCCAACGCCTGGCCGGGAAAGTAGCCGCTCTCAGCCGATTCGTAGCCAAGATGTCTGACCGATGCAAGCCTTTCTTCCAATGCCTAAAGAAAAACTCTACGGCCATCTGGGGGGAGGAACAGGACAAAGCACTGGCAGACCTCAAGCTGTATCTGAGCCACCCACCTATCCTGGCTTCCCCATCAGAAGGAGAGCGTCTGTACACTTATTTAGCGGTGTCCGAAGTAGCGATCAGCACCGTACTATTCATCGAGCAAGATGGTAAACAAAAGCAGGTGTTCTATATAAGCCGCATGCTCTTAGACGCCGAGACCCGATACAGTGTGGCAGAGAAGCTGGTCCTCGCTCTGGTCAATGCTAAAAGGAAGCTCCGGTAGTACTTTGAGGCGCACTCGGTCACTGTATATACGGATTTCCCCATTCGCCAAATCTTGGCCAAACCAGATCTGTCGGGACGACTGACCAAATGGGCCATCGAGTTGGGGGTATATGATATCGAGTATCAGCCTCGGACGGTAAAGAAAGGGCAAGTCATGGCAGATTTTCTGGTGGAAATCGAATTTTTTGGCGAGCGGCATGACCTGAATCAGATGTCACAGCTTCACCCTCCTTCAACCTGGACACTCCACACGGACGGATCCACGAATGCCTCGGGGTCGGGAATCGGGATAGTCTTGCAGACCCCAACGGGCCTTAGGGTTGAAAAAGCACTGAGGCTCAGTTTCCAGGCGACTAACAATGAGGCAGAGTACGAGGCATTGTTGCAAGGCCTCGAGTTGGCACTACATTTTGGGGTAGAGGACATCGCCGTGAAGACTGACTCGCAGTTGATCGTGGGTCAGGTCAGGGGGGACTTTGAGGTAAAAGAGCTGAGGTTGCATATGTACTTCTCCAAGGTGATGGGGGCAAAAGCCCACTTTGCCAAATTTAATATCGAACCGATCCCCAGGGAGAAGAACCAGAGGGCTGACGGGCTAGCTAAGAATGCATCAATCGGGGGCACTGCTGAAAGTATAGAGGTTCTTTTAGATGGCAGAAGCATGGTAGACCCCCCGCAGACCCTTGCACACCACGTGTTCGCAACCAGCGCTGCCGACGAAGGGTGGATGAGGCCCATCATGCAATATTTGACATTGGGGAGTCTATCCACAGACCCCCGGGAAGCAAGGTCAGTCAGACTAAAAGCTGCCAGGTACTCAATGGTGGGTGAACATATTACAGGAGATCGACAATGGGTCCGATGCTGCGTTGCATAGGACCCGTCGAAGCACAAAAATTGATGGAGGAGATCCACGAGGGAGTATGTGGCAACCATTCCGGTGGGCGCAGCCTCGCCCACAAGGCTCTGACAGCCGGATACTTTTGGCCCTACATGATGACGGAGGTAACCAAATTCGTAAAAAAATGTGATAAATGCCAGAGGTTCGCCCCGATGAAACGTCAACCTATGGAGATTCTTTATTCGAACATAACTCCTTGGCCGTTTGCTAAGTGGGGTCTGGATATCGTCGGAGATCTCCCCAGAAGTCCAGGAGGAAAGAGATACGTCCTGCTGGCCACGGACTATTTCACCAAGTGGGTAGAGGCCGAAGCCTACACAATAGTTAATAAGGTAGACACGATTAACTTCATCTGGAAGAACATAATCTGCCGATTCGGAATCCCGAAGGAGATACACGCCGACCATAGCACGCAGTTCCAAAATGCCAAGCTTAAGGAGTTATGCGAGCTGTATGATATAAGGCTCAGTTTCTCTTCCGTAAACTACCCTCAAGGGAACGGTCAAGCAGAGGCGACGAACAAAGCCATATTCAGCAACATCAAAAAGAACTTGCAGGAGGCTAAAGGCAAGTGGTTAGAAGAACTGTCAGCCGTTGTGTGGGCCCATTGAACCACAGAGCGGAGGTCTACTGGGAAAATGCCATTCACCATGGTCTACGGATCAGAGGCTGTGATCCTGACTGAGGTCGGCCTCTTGACCCTCCGCTCTGAAGTGGTAAAGGATTTCCCCCTAAATGAGCGCCAGTTAAGCCACAACACAGACCTCCTGGAAGAAACAAGAAGCATGGCCTTGGTCCACCTGGCTTCATACCACCAACAAGCAAGGTCTTACTATGCTAAAAAGGTTAGTGCCCGACGATTCGGCGTTGGGGATTGGGTCCTAAAAGTCAGAATAGGGAATTTCTTGAAATTGGACTCCAGTTGGATCGGACCCTATGAGGTAATCAAAGCGCTTGATAATGGTGCGTATGTCTTGAAGGAACTCAAAACGGGGAAAAACGTGCCGCACACGTGGAACGTTCAGCACTTGAAAAAATATTATGTGTAAGGCGCACATATATGATGTAAGGCCATGCGAATATTTATATTATTGAAAAGTTTAAATCCAAAACAGGTCAAGCTCCTTTTCTGCCTCATGAATTCATCTTTTAGACTATTACGGAAGAAAGGGTCTGTCCGCAAAAGTAAACCCAACATTTTGTGTAGCTGCGGAAAAGGAGGTCAGCCCATACAGGGCAGATCATATGTCTTATACTAATACGGAAAGGGTCTGCCCACAGAGGCAGACCCAATGTTTAATTCTAACCATCGAAAGTGCTCGCACTTTGGAACTCACGTCGCTCGTCGACGACCCGAGAAAATGTGCGAATGATAGGCTGCTGTGCAAAGCCAAAACTTGCCAGCAGACCTCGAAAGTGCTCGCACTTTGGGACTCACGTCGCTCGTCGACGACCCGAGAAAACGTGCGAA
>JXTB01000629.1:2880-17085 GCA_002914805.1 Parasponia andersonii | reverse complement strand
GTGCAAAGCCAAAACTTGCCAGCAGACCTCGAAAGTGCTCGCACTTTGGGACTCACGTCGCTCGTCGACGACCCGAGAAAACGTGCGAAGGATAAGCTGCTGTGCAAAGCCAAAACTTGCCAGCAGACCTCGAAAGTGCTCGCACTTTGGGACTTACGTCGCTCGACGACCTGAGAAAACGTACGAAGAGTGAGCTGCTGTGCAAACAAAACCTTGCCAGCAGACTTCGAGAATGCCCGCACTCTGGGACTCACGTCGCTCGACGACGACCCGAGAAAATGCGCGAAGAGAAAAATCGCTCCCCACCAAAAATCCGCCAGCAAACCTCGAAAAATGATCATACTCTGGGAATCGAATCGAGCAATAAAGCACCTGTTGACGACCGACGAAAGCGTACGAAGAGAAAGGGGGCATGCAACCAAAAGGTTAGCCAGCGGACCCCCGAAGGAACACTTTTAACTACACAAAGAGCTAAAGGAAGGTAGGGTCAGAATCCACCTGTTGGAAGTGGACCCTCCCTAAGGAATGTTTTGACTACACAAAAAGTTAAAGGGAAATAGACTCTAGCCAAGTGAAGGTTTATCTTTGCATGGTCAGGATGTGAACAGATTTGGAATCTACCCGTTGGAAGTAGTCTAGAGACAAATCAAACATGAAAGCAAGAATCAAGATTAAAGCCTATTTATTATATCCTAAAAATACAAGGTGCATGGGTAATGGCAGTGAGCGCTCGGGAGCCCTACTGGTGAGGCACAGGTTTAGAGCGGACTCTTATGGAGACGTCAGAATGATAATGCCCTGTTTGTTCCCGATAAGAGCCAAGCCCGGGCCTCCTCCTCTGAAACGATGGGTCTAAACAATGGTCAACCAACCCCTAGAGCTGGCTCCGAGTGCGGTCCCATTTGGGGTTGGAGAAATCTAGCCATACGCGAGGGTCGAACTCTGCAAAAATAAGTTATAACGAGAGTTACACTTCTGCAAAACCGGATGAGCCAAATCTTGCACCCCTATGTCCGAAGCCATTCCGAGTAATCATGACCCGAGGAAGGCTCACTAATAATCTAAAATCGAGTCCTTACAGTCAGTTAAACAAATGGTTGGAGACGAAAGAAAACAGTCTAAAAAAAAAGATGGGGCATCCTTTATCATTTATTCGAAGGGTTACAATGAACGAATAGCTTTACGAATATACAGAATTGGAGGTCCTAGTTACCTCCGTCCGAGGAGGCGCGGCCAACCCCAGCACCTGGACTGGCTTCAGAGAAGGGTGGCGAGACCGGATCAGATTCATCGCTGGATACGACGACCACGCCAGACCCTTCACCGATTGAGACCCCGAGGCTAGGCTGAATGACCGGGGCTTCCGGAGTTCGATCTGGCGGACCAGAAGCGGGGATAAGCTCTGTGGCACCGGGGGCAGATGTAGAGGGCCCATCTTTTTCCGCAGCAAGCATCTCCAGCACGTCGGATGGGTATATAATCTGATCTCATCCCCGAGCTACTGCATGTAGTGCTTGATGGAGTAGTGGTCCCTCTCGACGCCTTTCTGATCGTCAAATTGGTCTGGTGTCACCATCTCTGCATGGTTTTCAAATTCTCTATTCTCCCAGCCAGACCTATAACTTTCAGCAGAAATAACGTCCACCTGCTTCTGGTACCTTGTTTTTAACTTCTTCGCATCCGCCAATCTGTCCTTCAGCACCGCCAATCTGAGTTCCGCCTGTCGCTGCGATAAGTCGACCAATAAAGAATTAATACCAGCGAGGTCTGTGCAATGTTTACGAGATGTCTCCACCTGAGCACTCATCAGATTTTTATGGTCCAGAAAAAGATATCGGTTTACCTCGTGGGACCGATCAAGTCTGCGTTGCAGAGCATGGGCTTCTAGCTTGGCCGCCGCCTCGACTTTTCTCGCTTCCTTGGCATCCTCGACAGCCTGATCTCGAGCGATGAAGGCCAGTCCCATCTCTGCCCCCGCACTCTGAAGCTCTTGCTCTTTGATCCTCAGCTCGCCCTGAGCAAACCTGGTGGCTTCGGATTGGGCAAGCCTGTCGGACTCCGCCTAAGCTAATCTCGCAGCTAGCTCCTCGCTTCTGGCTTTCTCAACACTCATGGTGTGCGCCACCGCGCTGCTAACCCTCGCTTCTTCGAGGACCCGATATATGTCAAAATCAGACCTCAATTCGGCGAGGGCGGCCTCGCTGCGCTCGGCCAGTACAGAACGGGAGCTCAGCTCTTCGGTCAGACCCTTAACGCGAGCAGAGTAGAAAGACCGGATGGCGGACAACTGCAAGTTAAGCAACAAAGGAGGGGGTCGGCATTTATCAAAGACGTTGAAAAAATATAAAAACACCCAAGTGTGACAAACCTACGCGAGAGTGCGGGTGGTGAGAAGCTCGACATTCTCTGGAGTAAGGGCCTCCAGCTCTGGCTTCGTGGTTGGATCATCCCTTTGTGCATCATCCATGCCCGGGGAACGCGGCCCCTCCTCGACGGCCATAAGGGCATCCTCTCCATCCGCCGGGCACGCCTCCAGAGCAGGAGTGATAGGGACGGAGGAAGGCCCGGAGCCGTCAGGAACGCCGCCGAGCACAGAAGGAGGTGGTACACCTCCTCCGGACTGGCCGCGGCGTGCTGACCTTTTCCTCCTTAGAAGGGTCAGCGTCGCCCCATCATCGTCACTATCGGACGAAAGGATGACCCTGCCCCTCTTCTCTGCCCGGCCCTCTTCCTCATTTGACGAGCCGACCTTGCGTTGCCGCTTTGTAGGGACTGGAGGAGGGGAGGAGAGTCTGGATTTCAATCTCGGAACTCCCCCACTGAGCTCGGCGATCTCTCCACCGAGGCTAACGGCGCTCGATTTCGAGCTGGAGTCAGGGTGGGGGAGATCACTACTGCAGACCCCCCAGTCGGACCTGGCGTCGTCGCTTCCCCGCGAGTGATCAGAAGGGCAGACGATCTCTTGGGTGGAGATCCGCCGGCGTCGAAGCGGGGAACCGCTGATTCTGCTCCTCCCGAATGCACCACGAGGCGCCGGCCAGCGGACGCCTTGGCTTGAGCTTTTGATGCCATGGCTCTCCCTTTGATGGGAGAGGGACCAGCTGACGGGCCCGTCTCAGAGCCTGTGAAAAATAAACAACGAAATTAGTCTGCGGTCGCGGCCCAACCCACAAAGATTCAAAGATTTAAAAATAAACTTACCCCTAACCCTTTTGGGGGCAGCGTTTTCTTCCTCGCGGAGCCAGACGCACTCCGCGGCCACAAGCCTCACGGCCTCCTCGAGTTCATGATTGGACGGCGCTACCAGATCGTTGGTGCCCGCCAGCTGGCTTGAAGCCGCAACCTGCCGACTCACCATGGTGATCCGGTCACTTTTGTCCTGGCGAAATTGGTTCAGGGCGGAGGCGTCGAGTCGACTCCTCAGGTGCTTGGTGACGACCCAGGTATCCAAAGGAAAGGGGAGGTACGAGACCATCCTGGGCATCAGGTTCATCGTCAGGGGGTTGAGGATGGCTTGAATGTGCCGACATTCCCCTAGGGAGCTGAAGATTATGATCCCCTCCAGGCTTTTGAGCCGCCCAGCCGACAGGTGCTGCTCAAACCTGCTTTCTTCTGCTGAGGTTGTACAGGGCAAAGTAGCGTGAGCAATAAAATTAGGAGAGGACTCAGACCCAAAGATCATAGTCTGATACTTACTCTGCAGGAAGACTGAGGGGACTTGGAAATGCTCTCCGTTCACCCAAGGGGAGCACCACGCCCTTCCAACGGCATAAAGCCTGGCGTGAGAGTCCCATTGTTTGTCTGACCGCGGCAGCCCCCAAAAGATGTGGTGCCCAGGTAGCGGCTGGAGATAGAAGGTGGGGTAGGAGCCCTTCTTAGGGATGAGAACGAGTTTATAGGTATAAAAGACCACCTCCAGGTCGATATGCATGTTATAGATAACTGACAGGGCAGAGAGCCCCATCAGAATCATAATCCCGTTTGCATTGAGTTGCATCGGATGGATTCCTGTCAAGGCGAAAAATTGATGGATTAGGGGAGGAAGAGGGAATCGCAGGCAGTCCAGATGCTTCCTGCCCAAGACGATGGAACCCTCGGGGGTGCAGGGGCGAAGGTACCAGTCTGCGGGACCTTTAACTCGTTGAAGCGTCACTCCTCCAGGGAGGCAGAGCTACCTCCTCAGTGAGTCTAATTCTTAATCCATAACAGATTGCAATTTGATTCGAAGCCATTGTTCCGAAAAACGACTGGAAGAGTAAGAATCTTTAGAAAAGAAGGAAGCAGAAACCCTAGGGTGTTATGAGATTAGGGTGATTGAAAATTTTGGTAAAATGGCAAATGAACACAGTTGCGGTTTTTAAAGGGGAGAAGCTGAAAAGTTTTTTTGAAAGAGGAGAGAATAAAAGAAACCGAGCAGTCAGAACTTCAAAATTCAAAAAGATCTCGTGATGAGAGATGACGTATCTCCGCATCGGGAAGAGGGAACCACGTGCGTCCCTCAGATTGGAGAAGCGAAGAGACAGTTTCCCCACTTGATAGACACGACTCCATCAAGTAGGGAAATGGGAGCAGTTGTGGGACCCATTCCCGAACCTTATGCCACGAGGAAGGCCACGCGGATCGCACGTGATCTCACAATCGGCCTTTGGGCCGTCCGAGGTTAGGGCCAAATCCATCACTGACCCCAGACGTTTCGGCCCAGTCAGACCCCAACCTCGACAGCTGGGGGTCGAAAGCCCCAAGGGTCAGCCATCTGGGAACAGCGACCCTTACCTCAACAGTCGGAAGGGTCAGAAGCCCCAAGGGCCTTCAGACTGAATATAATGGAGAGCAACCCACGGCTCCAGACCCAGACAGAGCATTTAATGCGATCCTGGGTAGGTGTGTGTGCCAGGGACAAGCCGTCCTGACAGAACGGCGATTTGCCCAAATCTTACTCCTGACAGATTGAAGTCGTAGGAGACGGTGAAAATCAGGCCACGGTAGCACAGAGGAGATGACAGAAATCTCGGCCCGTGATCGTTGAAAAAGATCTTGAGGTGAAAGGTACTCATTCCGGAGATTGAGAACCAGGTGGTTCACTATCTCAGGACTACGTATAAAAAATCCATACGTTCCAGAGAGGGGCATGACGCTTAAAAAACTGAGATATATAAAAAAAAGTCTGTGAACAAAAAAGATATAGATATACACCCTTTGCTACAAAACACAAAGAAAAACCACTGACTTAAACATCGGAGAGTCTTTGCAGGTAGCCACCCCCGCCTCTCCGATCTCGTTTGGAGTTCAGAGAGCTTCGAGACTGCAAGGACACGTGGACAGTTGGAGAGTACATCGTTAGCAGTTCGAGACACGTGGACGGCTGGTGAGAAACCGCTCCAACAGAATTATTGAAATTTTTGTAAAACTAAATATAAGTTTGTACAAATTCGTCTTCTTTTGATTTCTTAAGTTTTCTTGCTATTTTTCTTCAAGTAAAATTCTTGTTCTATTAGGTTTATTAATCTTGTTTCTTAATTATTACTATCTTTTTTGGGTTTTCAAATCCTCTATTTATGCGTTGTTCTCCATAAACTAGAAATGTTAACGTGGGTCGGATTTTGTAGGTCGCTTTATATTTCAAAAAAAAATTACGGTATTAGCTTAGCTCGAACCACATTATCGTGAGCATGGGCTAGCCCATCACATTTAGTAAAAGCCGAGCTAAACCTTAGTAATAGGCTCAGGGACCCGGCTCGTCCTATATTTTTGTTGGCTCATATTTAGTCATTCTATATATAATTTTAAATATATTATTTAATTTAAATTTTAAAAAATCTTAATTAAATATTTTTATTTATATGCTTTTTATGTTGTTTATTTTCAATTTATTCAAATTTTAAAATAATATGAATGAATTTTAGACTCATATTTTAATCTACATAAGCATATATTTGATATTTTAGAATATAGAAAAACCAAAAAATTAGATCCACATTGTGGTTCATATTCAACTCGTATAGGCACAATTTACTTACATCAGCATAAAATATAAATTAAGCTTATAAACCGTGCTGACCCTTTAAGAATATGAGACAGACGAACAAAATAGATTAGACTTAAATCCGATACAAAACTCATATAGATTTATTAAATATAGGTTCGACCCACTTCTTCACCATAAGTGAAACCTAAAAAATAGAGGGCAAAAAGTTCAAATTGAAAAAGATTGGGCAAAACGTAAATAACGAACAAAAAGAAAGATGTAAAAACCATGGATTGAATTGGTAGGGAGATTCCATCAAAAGAACTGAGGGACTAAGGAAAGTTGAAACTGAAGAGATAACATGATATTATCATGAAAAAGATGGAGTTTACAAAAAAACAATTTATTAGGTTGTCTGTTTTGGACTTTTTATAAATAAAAGGGTGCCTCAGCCTCGATATACCACTGGGTGCCGGTATATTCCTCTTTGTATAATAACATAAGATCAAAGGTAAGACACTCATATCTCGTCTCAAATGAATTTTGTTATAACACCTCTTTCACCCGAACTTTTTTTTTTTGGCCATTTCCCAAAAAAGAAAATATATATATATATATAAAAATAAAAAAAGATTAAGGGTCAGGTTTTACTGACGTGGCACACAGGTGGTATGTGGCAAAAGGGGATTGGACAAGAAGAGAAGAGAATGAGCAGAGAAAAGGCAGTTTGGAGAAGAGAAGTCCAATATAACTGACTATTATATTGTGCCTTTAGGAGAATATGCGCACACTCATTCACGGGGATTCCTCGATCATTCGCATCTCCCTCTCTCTTATTCTCTTTTCCCTGAAAAAACACCTCAGATTTGCTGCATCTATATATCTCTATATATATACACACACCCTTCAACCGAATTCAACTACCTTTTCATTTTAGTTTCACTTCCTTACGTTTACATACTATATACAACCCGAGTTTTCATTCTCTTCTTTCTTCCTGCCCAGCTCAAACGCTCCGGCACATCTTCTCAGGTTCTCTCTCTCTCTCTATCATGCGAAAATATTTGTATTGTTATCTGGGATGGTTCCAAACTATGCAGTTATTATGTATATATGTGTTATGTTTTGATGTGAATGTTGATTTCTTGCTTGGGACTAGAACCCATTTCCAGATTGCTTTGTTGTTTAATTTTGCGTGTCATTTATGGCTATGCAATAGGAAATATAAAATTGGAAGATCGAATTTTGGAGAAGATTGGATTATGTGTTTGAACAGTTTCGTGTCTAGTTTGGGTTTAAAGACATGGGTTTTGGTAATGCTCATAATATGTTTGATTGAATGTCGCTTAGTAGTGTCAACTGGTTCTGGTTTGCTTGTTTGGTTTGGGCTCCACGAGATTTGGAATTGTTCTTCTGTAAATACAGTTTAAAATTTGAGATATTGGGTATTTAGGCGTTTAGTAATAGAGACATTTTATAATTTGAAAACCCTTTTATCATATGGCTATGAGTTCGTGACAGCTGGATCAAAGCTAATGTTTTTCCATGTTAGCTAGCAATGGAACCCGTGAAGCAATTTTTTTGGGATGATAGTAAACTTTCTTAGGAACTTCATGGTTGTATCTGTGGTATATTTTTGGTTACATATTAAAAATTTGGTGAGCATACAATGAAATTTCGATTAGCAATTGAATTTTGAGCTTGACTTTCTTTTGGTTCAGCTCCAAATTGGTTATGCCTTGAATAGTCTTTTCACAGTTTCTAATTAGAACAAGTTATCAATTCAAGATGCTGCTGGACCATATTAAGTAAGGTTCACATTCACATACGAGACCATATTAAATAAGGTTCACTTATGGGACCCTACAAGTAATGATGTTTGCCTTTGTCTTTGTTTATTGATTTCTTGATAACATAGGGCACCACAATACAAGAAGATTGCTCATATTTACCGAAAAAGGGATATCATGGCGGCTTTTATCACTGGCGTGATGACAATCGAATTATAAATTTCAATGTATAGCAGCAATAATGTACAATACTTGGTTTTTTGAACAGAAGAGGGTGTTATATTGTATTGATTGTGTTTACATATGAGATAATCGATGTTATACCTTCTTCACACATTTCTTGACGTCATTAGCTTTTTTGTGCTCGTAATTTATTGTTGTTTTGTACTGGGTACAGATTTAAGCAATACATTGGCTGTCGATACGCTCCTTCCAACTGCTGCCAGCAAGAAGTTGCTGGCAGTCAAATTTCTCAACCTTTAACAGAAAAAGTTTATGAGTCCCCAGAGTACACTTTACCCTAGTAGGGTCCTAGAAGGCGTGCATGGGGTGCATGTGGTGCCTCATTCACCATTTATATCAGAAGAAACCAGTCAAGATGAAAACTTTCCTAAATCATCATGTGGAAGTTCAGCTTTTGGTGTGAATCAGTTGTTCACGCAGTGAGTAAAGACTAAAGTTAGGGGAAAAACTGGTCTCTATATTGTTTTGTGACTAATAATTTTGTCTGATAAAAGTAAAGTGATAAGTAATTATGTCTTCTAAAATCCTAGTTAATCATGTTCACAGCCTTGACTTTGATTTCTGTATAAAAAATTATTTCAGCCACGATAACTTATTTTTTGTATTTTTTCCAGTAGGGTATGGCAGCAAAGGCCGCCATGTTTGAGGCCCATCCAGGGTTGCGTTCACGGTACAATCAAGATAAATGCCTTTAATTGTGCATTTATGATTTTATTTTATTTTATCTTTCTCTTTTATGTATCTTTTCTCTTGGCATGCGATTGAATTTCTCGTAACAAAAAACACTAGTAACTATCTTGTCACATGTTATTTCTTCTGTTAGGTGATCAGCATCTTCTGGAAACAGTTGCGAATGTTCTCACTTCACTTCCTTTTATAGTGCTTGGAGTCCAAGCCCCAAGGTGATACTCCATTGCAAGATGCTATTGACATATATTGGATCTTGTACATCTATCCTTCCTCATTGTTGTTTTTTGTGGGAATCCAGGAAAAATCTGAACTGTAAGCTATATGCAAATTCGTTAATTGGAGTTGGAGTTGCCTCAAGTTTGTACCATTCTTCGAGAGGAAAGTTAAGGAAATATTTGAGATGGGTGGACTATACAATGATAGCCACAGCTACAGTTGTAAGTTCGATATAGCACTTTTTTCTGCATGATGCTAACTTGATTTGCGAATGGTTAAATTCATGCAATACTGTTAGTTTTTCGCATTTATCTACTTGGACTTTTGAATTTACAGAGAATCTTGATCTTATTTTCTGAGGGAGGGCCTTTTTCTTTTTAAATGCAATTTGCTTGACTGGAGTGACTATTAGATTCCATAGTTAACTTTCAACTACGAGATTCATGATTTGCTCCATATGAATTTAGGGCTCAATTCGTCATGGAAGCCTAACTAGTCATATGCTTCAGTTTCCAAACTCCTGGCCTTCTGGGATGCTCTAGGGCTAAGAGGGAGGACCCAATTTTAAACTCAAGTTCGCAAAAAGTGAGTTTGAAGGATTCCTAAGTATATAATACATAAATATATATGGGCACCAATCCAGTAGGTAATTTTTTTTTTAACCTGTACATAGGTATCATTTTGGTTAATTAAAATTTATCATGCTCATTTTTTTATAGTAAAAAATAAGAGAGAAAAATAACATTAATGATGCACGTCTTTTCATACATATTATTATAGTCGTTGGATCACCATTAGATGATGATCCAACGACTAAAAAAAAATACCTATACATAGATTAAAAAAAAATACTGGATTGGCAATCTATATATATATATATATATATATATATATGTATGTATATATATATATATATGTATGTATACATATGTGTCTCTGTGTACACTTGCGCTCACTCGTATGTACGAAACTCAATACTATTTGTGTTTACCGTATTCTTTCATTCATTTCTTCATCACAATCAAGCACTTGTGGTGAATGTGACGCAAAACTGTACACCACCTCTTACCAGTGCTGTGCATAGCCTTGTTAACTTTTTTCTTTCTTCAGTTTTTCCTTAGTCAGTACCAGTTATATTTTCCCATGTATGCATTCATGGCCTATCAGTAGTTTGTATTCTGTTATCAAAAACAGAGAAAAAAGGAAACTAAAATTCCCCGTTTTAGTGTCATTTCGTAATATATGTTTCTCTTTCCATAAGACACAGTATCTGTTATGATCATTGGAGAACGTTTTGCTCAAATTCCCAAACAACTTGTTTCTTCATTCATAAGAGTTGAACTACTTTGCTTCTTATTATTCTTAGCCAGTTAGGCTCTGATAATATTTATTTTTGCTTGGTTCCTTTTCAACTATTCTCCAATTGCTATGATGTGCTAACATGACACTAAAGTTGTGTTTAAGTGATTCTCTTATCAAGATATTTTTTGTTTCCTTTTCAATTACGAAGAGAGTGTATGCAACTGTAGCTTAAGAAAATATAAAATTGTGTCTAATTACAAAGTCAAGTTTTCCAGGCCATTGGCACTCTTAAGCACTTGTCTCGACATAACTCATAGATTTTTCGGTGAAGAGTTTTATTCTTGTCTGTACCAAGTTTAAGTTGATGTTAGGTTTAGCCAAGACAATTACGGAACATTAACAAGAACCAAGCCCTTAGACTGAAAGGAAGGCTTTCTTTTTTTCCTTTTGGGAATAAATTCATTCATCTGAGCCCTTTAATTGGTAATTTCTTACTGATTTTGTGAGGAATATAGATCAATAGTTGTTCAAAATGTTGTCTGTCTTCTTGTTGGAATCTTATATGAGGGGGATGTATGCTTATTGATGAATCCAATGCTAGATAGTTGTGGGGAAGTTTTAGGCATATGAAATTTGGATGCCTGTATTAAGTTCATACAGTCTTGCTAATATTTGCTCTTTGGAACACCACAATATCCATAGTTTTCTGTCTTAAACAGTGTCAAAGGTATAGAAACTGGAATATGTGGGAATAATTGTTTTGGTTTACTAACACAGCTTTATTTGCAATATAGACACACTTGAATATGTAATAATAATGGTTTACAACTACTTTTGCTGTAGAGTTTTTCATTGCTCACTTGAACACACAATTAATAACTATTCTAAAAATAAAATTAAAAAAAAAATGCAGTGTCTCTCAAGAGCTCTCAGAAATGAAAACCCAAGAATGTTGATGGCAGCTTCCGCATTTTTTCTTCCTTTCCAGCCTTTGATGGTTTCAGCTGTTCACACTGGGATGATGGAGGTAACTTTTAATTCTTGGCCTAGCCCTCAGAATTTTTTTTGAAACTTTACTTGGCAACTTTGTTTTTGTTTTCTGTTTTTAAAAATTGTTACCAAATTTTCAAAAAAAGTGGAAACACAAAATTTCTAATACTTTTATTTTTTAAATAAATTTCAAAAACTAAAAAACATAGATACATTTATATATATATATATATATATATATATATATAAATATAAGTCTATATGAATTTTTTCTCATTATTTTTACTTTTTTAATTTTGGTAATAAGCAGTGAAAATAAGTTTGCCAAGCATATTTCTTTTTTAAAAAAAGTTAAAAATCAAAATAAAATTTTCACTTCTATTTTCAATTTATTCAAAAAAAAAAAAATACTGAAAGTGAATCCAAACAAACCCTAGCCCATTGTTTTCTTTTCCCCATAATGAACTGTTCATTTGCTTTGCAAAACTGTGAAAACTTAAGTTTTACTTCCATGGTTTCTTACATGATTATTTAGTTGTTCGCACTTGTACTACTGTCTGGGTCTTCTCTTACATGTCCAATTGTAGGAACATGCAATAATGGGTTATGGGTGCCTCTTTTTTTCTTAATAACAATTCAAAAGTAACTGTTTATCAAAAGAAAAAAAAAATTCAGGAGTAAGGTAACTGGTCCAAAGTCTTTGATTTCATGCTCGTTTTACTTTGTCACCGAGTCTAAATAGAATTAAAGTGGGTTTCAGGAAGCACTTTATAATTAAAATCAGTTGTTCCTACTTGTACCACCCTCCAGGTCTTCCTTCGTAGGTAAATTGTAAGGCAACACAATAATGGGTGCCTCTTCTTTTCTAATAGTAATATTTCAAAAGTAAACGGTCCAAAGTCTTTGATTTCATGCTCTTTCTACTTTGTCACTGAAATGAAGTAAAACTTAAATTGGGTTTCAGGTAGCATTTGCGAAGAGAGCATTGAAAGATCCGGATTTAAGAATGGCTCACACTGTTCATAAGATGTCGTCACTGCTGGGAGGTGTGCTTTTCATTGCCGATGATGTGTTCCCTACAACCCCATATCTTCATGCTGGGTGGCATCTTGCCGCAGCTATTGGTGTTGGAACGTGTAATAAGCTTCTTGAGTAATTACTTAAACTTTGGCATATATCGACATAGTAAATAGAGCTTGTTTGGTAACAATTTCATCTCTTTTTGAAAGTGAAATCTCGAGTAGATTTATACCTTTGGTTTCACTTTTAAAAACAAAATGAAGGATAGTTTTCAGACAAGCCTATACGATCTTCTACTTACCCAGAGACTTGGCAAAAGATAGACTGCTTCTGGATTTGTAACGGTACTTGTATCACCTCTCAACACAATTTGGATAAAGGAAAGGAGAAGATTTCATTGTTGTCTTGGATAAGCTAATCGCTGCAATACATGGGCTCAACCCATTTTTTTTTTAAGATCTTATAATAGTTATAGATGTTTTATTAATATATACATTATCTTAGCCAAATTGAATTCGCAATGTAATTAATTAGTCCAAACTCATCTTGGATTACTAATGTGAAGGGTGTTATAAATTATATGAATCCTAGCTAGTTAATCTCAAGTTGAAGTAGATCTCATATGCTTACTCTCTTGCTCTTCACCTTCTCTTCTGAACGAAAAAATCTTCCTTATTTTATATGTAAATACGTACCGGTGTTTCTTAATGAATTTGCACTCTCTTATTACTCATTAAATTCATCAGAGTTCCTTTTCGATGGTTATTAGGATTAAAAAAAAGGTATGCTAGATTTTGGGCAAGTTTGGAGTATATAATAAGTAAAGTCCTTGCTACCATCAAATTAAATTCATGACAGTTTTATAGAAACGACATTAAAGAAAGTAAACCTTTTTGCTGAGCAGTATATATATATATATAGATATAGGGTTAAGCAAGATAACAAAGCTATTTAAGTGTTCACAGCTGGTTAATAAATTTTTTACCCACTCGGAATGTGTATTTTTTAAACACGCAACACTACACTTTGTACGTCATCGTTGTAATCACTAGCTACCTTAGCTTTTACATACAACTTAGAGCTATAGATTTCTAATGTGTCTTCGTGCGCCCACCAGTTCACGACCTTGACTATCACTTTAGCATCTTTTTCTCGAGTTCTAATTTCATTAGATGAGAGAGAGACTCCTTTTCTATCTCGAAATTTACTTTTTAATATTGTTATTAAAAAACAAAGAAAAGTCAAAACTAAACCAAAACCAAGAGACAGAGTTACATTGTCTCGGGTGGAGTGTTACACTAAGACATTTGTCAACACCACATTGGTCAAATTCGGAGAAATGAAGTGAAGACAATAATAAAGAGACAAAATAAATTATGTTCACATGGTTCGGCGTAATGTCAAGTCTTATGTGCATGGTAGATGTTCACATACAATATTGCGACTTTGAGTAGTACAATTCAACAAAAGTTTCTTTCAAGTGAAATATGTGTAGATCTCAATTATGAATACTGCGTCTAAAGCCCAATTTATTTTAATCTGGTGAAGGAAACAAAGTATAGTGAGGTGATTAGAATTTATTATAGAGAGTGTGTAATTATTCCATATTTGAAAGTCGTCGCTATCTTTGTAATTGGCTGATATTGGGAGATTATTTTAGATCTCTTTCGTTAGCCATAAGACATGCAACGCCTTCGAGGATCTAGATCGCACCATTTAGGTTGTTCCTCCCATTATTCCAAAGAATAGAGACTGTTGTGCGGTCTAAAATCCTATGTCAGGTCGCATGAGTAAGATTAAGTACGATTTCTTCCGAAAAAATTGTGTGCGACCTCCTCTAAACAAGTTAAGTGCGACCAGAATGGAAAGGAGATTAGTCTACGCTTCGTCAAATGGGTAACCTACAAAGAAAGGGAAACAAAAGTTTCTCTTTAAAGATCGACCAGTTACCTTATTTAAGTGATTACCCAGTTATATTGTTACTCAAAT
>JXTB01000628.1:193052-205280 GCA_002914805.1 Parasponia andersonii | reverse complement strand
AGGAGGATACTACAAAGTAAAACTATGGCATTAAAACGGCAAGGATTAATATGGGGTGTACAGTAACATTGAAGATTGTCCTATTTAGTCTTTTTTTTTACTGATTTTTTTAATTTTTATTTTAAAAAGTAGAGTTTAACTAATGATTACTATGAAAATATCACGCACACCCATACACTATCAAAACTTGAACGACCTCTCTAAATTTACACACATATCTCTAAAATCTTGGACTAATTGAATTAATCTCTCTCTAAATTTACACACATATCTCTAAAATCTTGGACTAATTGAATTAATCTTAATTGACAGTCATTTCTACCGACTTAAGAAGTGCATTTACACTGATAAGGGATGCAGATATAGCCACAGAAACAAAATGTAGGGAGAGTGTACAGAGATAGGCAGCAATAAACTAGCCCAAAATAAAATCTAAAACAATTTTTTTAAAGGAAAACAATTTTTTAAAATATATAAAGAAACTGAATCACTACAATTACTAATGTTTTTCGAACTTTGCATCCCTCCTTGCCAACTGAGGGATGTGTGTGTGAGTTTGGGGAGATCAGAGGTTCAAATCTTGATAAAATGTGCGTATTATTTTCTTTTAAAATTTATAATAAGTAGTGGTCATTATTTAAACCCTACTTTTTAAAAAAATAATAAAGAACAAAATAAAGCCCAATATCATAAGCTTATTAATTTGATCCTAATAACCCACAAAAAATAACCAACTATTTGAAAACTTTTTATGAATTGGATTGATGCATGTTCCAACAATTATAGATAAAATAAGGCGATATCGACCTGCTCAACATTTATAGTTTCATTATTTGACACAGGATATTTTTAGAGTAAATGGTTGACTTTGTAAGGTAAAATTTTTCATAAGAAATTTGTTTCTTCGCTTAAAGAAGCTAAAACAAAAAATAAATAAAAAGCGAAAGGTGAAGAATAGCTCACCATTCACTAAATATTCTTGATGGATGGAAGAATCTATTTTATAAAATTTGATTTTATCTCAAAATAATTATATTTTCTTTATTACACATCTAAAAAATATATATATTTTTTAAAATTTTTTGAAGGAAATAATTTCATTAAATTCATATAAATATTATTTTAAAAAATCAGGTTACATACAACTAGAGATAGCAATTCATATGGACTAGATTATAGTAATGTTGTGTCAATGTATATATATAATAAAATATATCTCAACCCAAACTCGACTCGTTTATAAATGAATTCATCTAATATGATCTAGTGTAATCTGCTTATTCAAATGAGTCGTATTTAGATCAATTTAACACGATATGACCCGTTAATCCGTTTAATTAAAATTCATTAAAATATACAACCTTAAATTGAAACCCAAATATGTACCAGAAACAAATAGAAACCTTATAAAATCTCAATACATATATAATAACAAAGTTTCATATATAAAAAAAAAAAAAAAAAAAAACAAATCCAAACATACATAGTAAAAATATTATGATATTATGAACGAGTATTATATGAGTCATATACGAGCTGATCTGTTTAATAAAAAAGTAATTAGGGGTTAATTTAAGATTAGTTGGCCAACCTAAACTCAACGCATTTACTAAATAGGTTCATAGGTCCAACTCGACTTTGACTTGAACTTGTCTAAATCTCTGCATATGTTGAGTCATGTTGTATCATAAATTGAAAATACTACGTATGTAACACTACGGTAAATCTACATTGGGAAAATATTAATTTATAGCTTTATCTTATAAGATTCAGTAGAAGATTCAATCAAATTTTATTTTTCTTTTAATTTCATTTTCTTTTAAATGTTACTCTTCATATTATAAATTAAGAATTACTTCTTATTAAAAATTCAATTTTTACTTCATAATAGAAATAACTCTCGAAATAAAATTAAGTTTATTATTGTAAAAATAATAAATGCAAGTGCAGGCATGAGTATCCTTCTTACGAGGGCTATGTTTACTAAGTTCCAAAATTATTCTAACTCAAATTTTTTTTTGAAAGCAAATGACAAGGAATAATTTCACAAAAAAAAATAAAACAGAAATATAATAAAAAGAAAAGCAAAACAAAATAATAATTAGGACAATCAAGTAGCTAAAGGCCTAGGGTTTTCGATTCATCTAGATTAATCCATATAAATTTTCAATCCAATCAATTAATATTTATTCCCTATGCTAACAACGAATTTTTCTATTATATCCATTAATCTTTCTCAAGAATTAACAAATATATTTCAATAGATAAGTTCCAACATCTCTGTGTAAACTATGAACATATTAAATCTCCTTAAGTACAAGAAATTCATAATGTTGCACAAGTCTTATAGATATCTATATTTTATGATAATCTCATATTATATTAATCAAGACAAATTCAATCTTTCTTTCTCAATTCTTGGATTAAATCTCTAATTAATGCAAAAGGTGATCAAGCTCTCCCAAGCATTAAATATAGATTAATATAATTAGCATAGAATAGAAATAAACATCAACTTATATTGGAATTAAAATAACTAGGATATTATAATCTGGCTATATCGTAGCCCTAGAAAATAGATTTAGTTCATGGCTAAAACAAAAAAAAAACGTGATAATTTTAAACATAAAAAGTAAAGAAAGAAAAACTCTAAGCGAATTTGAGTTATAGTACTCCCGTCTCTGGCTCGTGCCACTCCTCTTCTTCTCTTGAACTCTCTTTGTATCTCTCTTGTGGTCTAAAGCTTTCAAAAGTCCCACAAATGAATCCTAAAAGACTTTTAAGCTTGGAGGAGGCCCTATCAAAAATTAGGTCTAAAGGTAGGAAAAAGACATGTAGAATTTCCGCAGCGCAGTGCCGGGGTACCACTAACATAGTGCCAGGGTGCCACTCTGGCTGCCAAGTCTCCTTTTATGCTCGAACTAGTGTCGGAGCGCTACTAACATGGTGCCAAGGTGCTTGCTTCTCTAGTCCTCACAAATTCTTATTTTGAGTCTTTTAAGCGTTCTAGCACCAATGATAAGTGCCAAGACACTCCCTTCTCTTCCTAATTTACCATAATTCATGTCATTTTCTCTAAATACCATCAAGTATACTAAAATTATTTAAAAGTATACTAAAATTATTTAACCTACAATCAAAACATTAAAAACACAAATAAAACCCACAAAAACTTCGAGAATCCATCAAATGCATAGCTTAAATGATATCTAATTCGTGAGTAAAACTCACTTATCAAATACCCCCAAACTTAATATTTTGCTCGTCCTCGAGTAAAATAAATACAAAAGAAAAAAATAACTAAAACTTGGGTACTGATTCAATTTAGAATGTAAATAGGTATCAAAGATTCCACATAATCCTTAACTTAAGGAAAACATCAAAACATCAACAACATCTAGAATTTCAATTCCAACATTAGCTTCACTTCTCTCTTGATCTTGTATGTGTGTGTGTGTATAGCCAATGACATCTAACCACTCATAACTCGGATTATTTTATGCAAACAAATTGATTAAGATTGATATCTAAATAAGCATTTGTTTTCAAATTCTATATGCTTGTTTTTCTAACCATTCTCCATTAATGTAGACTAATATTAACCAAAGATCAATAGGATTTCATTAAGCTTGTAATGTATGGTTAAGGTGAGGGTAGGATAAGAATGAATACTTTAAGCTCAATTCATACTCATACTATAAGTAGACACTTCCTTCTAAAACCGTTGTAAAGTTTAACTTAATAGTTCCATTAGTACTCCTAAACTTATTTTCAAATTTTACTTTCTTTATTTGCCCAACTTTCCCTTTTTTTTTTTCCTCTTCTTTTTTTTAAAACTTGCATTACTATACCCCCAAACTTATCCCTTTCTTGTATGTACCAAGGGTATAGCACAATTTTTTTTTCTTTTTTTCTTTCATTCTCAACTCCACCCTTCCTTCCATAGATAACATATGTAATATCAAGTCTATCCTATAATATGATTTTTATTTTTCATGTGTTTTAAATTTATAGTTATGATAAGTGAAACGGTTATGCACTAACAAAATTTTTGTGAAATATGGTAGCTTTGGAATATGCACATGAAAGCCAAGTTGGACTACATGCTTGATGAGAAATAAATTTTCATGCATTTGCATTTATATGTGATTGTTATAATAATGTGATTAATTTGTATCTATTATTGAGTTAAGTGAATTATTCTAGTAATTATTGTTATTTAAATCTTAGTCTAGTTATTTTTAGAGTCTTAATAATTTCATAACAAACTTATATATATATATATATATATATATGCCTAAGTTTTAATAAAACACATATCATCTATATGATTAAGTATGTCTATTGTTATTATTATTATTAGTAGTGTCGTTATTATTATTATAATGATAAAATAAGTGTGTCGTGCGTGAAGTTTTGATCCCATAATTTTGTTTTTTTTTTTTTATGTATGTATTAATCTATAGATTTTATTTTATTATGTTACTTGTTTATAGATTTAGTTAGTATTTACTTATTATTACAAAATAAATAAATAAAATTCTAATTTAGTCAAGAAAGGAGAAAAGGGAAGTTTCCCACAACTTGATGAAACCTAGTAATAGGTTAATATGTTAGTTTTTTTTAAAAAAAAAAAAAAGAAGAAGGAAGTGATCTGATTAAAAAATTAAAAAAAACTTGGTTTTATTTTTTTTTTTTAAAAAATCCTAAACCACAAACATTTATATTTATATATTTTTTTTTCTTTTTCTTATAACATTAAATTTATGCATCTTCTTAAATTTTTTTACCTATCTTTCTCTCATAGTTTCTAAGAGTATTTGTGATTTTCAAGAGTTTTTCCTTAGTTTTCTTCAATTTTCAAGAAGAAAGTAAATATTTAAAAATTCTCTGTTTTTTGAGTTTATTGTTTTTTTTGGTGCTGTTAAATCAAAATTCAACCTATAATATCTAGGCTTAGAATTTTTTTTAGAACCAGAAATTTTAATAACTTGTTCATTTATGTTAAATTATATTCTGAAAATTTTTATGATCATAGGGGTTTATTTGTATTTGTTATTAAATTTTTTATTTATATTATCCTTAACATTAGTGAATTTGAAAGACTTAATATTCTCATTTATTAACGTTCAAAACTCATGCTATTGATATCTTTTTGACTTGAAAATTTTACTAGACGTTTATCAATGTGTGATTAGATTCTCCAAATACTTTCATGATTTTTAGAAATTTTTACAATTAAATATGATTTTCGAAATCGTTATTATTTTGGTACTAATATGAATCCTAATATAGAATTTCATGAATTTAAAGTGCTATCTAATGGTCTATTTTGGAGTCTATAATTTTTATACATGTTTTATATTATGTTAAAATATTTCTATAAAGTTTCAGATTATTTTGATATAAGAAAAAAATCTATAAAATTCTATCATTGTACACTAGTTTTCAGTTTAACAGTTTTGCTAAGTTACAATATTGGGATTCAAAATTATGAAAAATGTACTAAATCTTTATTATAAATTCCAATAATTTTTCTTGATCTTTGTTTATATGTGTCAATAAATTATGCAAAGTTTTAGGATAAATTAAATTATATTGTTGAATTTAAAATTATTTAAGTATGCCAAGGTTGCTGAATATTTATAGATTTGGTTTTGTTATGAAAATTATTATGTTATGGATATTTTTAAAATATATAAAATATGTTTCTCAAGGGCAATGATAGCATATGTTAATATTTTTTATAATAAATATTTTTTTTCTTTTTGGCATAAATAATAAAAAATAAAGAATAAAGAAAAGGCATGTGGTTTCAACAAGGTTGGTTGTGTGGTATATCACTACAAAGTTTTTCTAAGGACTTGATGTAATTAAATCTCACCCTATGTATTTATATGTAAATTTACATACTATTAGATGATGTTATTATGATCATTATGATATATTGTTATATTAGTTTGCATATTACTTATGACATGAGTATGCACAAGTATTGCATAAATTGCACAAGAGATTATGATTTTCAAAGAATGATTTCTCTAAAGCACTATGTAACCAGATTTTGTTCAAAGAAGAATGTTTTTATTTAAGTGTATGTCAAGTTCTTGAAAGGAGTATGTGCACCTGATTGAAAGACCTACAGTCACTATGTTAAGAACAAATGTTTAAACTGCAATGCTAGCCATTGTAGTATGATAGCTATATGGGATCCGAATAGCTACAAGGTCATATGCTTATCATGACACTATGTTTATGGCTCATCATTTCTGATAGACTTGGCATTACACTATGTTGAGCTCAAATACGAAAGTTTTATGATAGTAACGTTTATGATTAAGAGGTTTTTCAAAGAAGGGGTTTCATAGTTATGATTCTTAAAATGCATTATTCATAAAACGCGATATTTATTGTATGTATGAGATTTACTTACTGGGTGCAAGCTCATCCCATTCTTTTAAAATTTTCAGATGAGCAATAGATCTTCAGAGGTTGGCTGGCAGCAGCAGTGGAATCCCTAAATGGCGTTAGGACGTTTTTAATCGACTTTAAGTTTTATTTTTTTGTATTTGGCTTTTAGATTAAAAATTAAGTGTTTTTATTTCATAGGTTATTTTGAGTATTAAGTTTTTGTTTCTGATGTTTTTAATAAGAGGTTTTTTTTTAGTTTAAATATTTCTTTTTATTTTTTTAAAAGAATTATTACCGGACCTTTTTTCCATTTTATTTTAGAAGATGAATACAAAAAAAAATTAAAAATTTTCTAACTTAGGTGTATATTTAAATTAGGGGATGTGATGGTTGGTATCAGAGCAAGAGTTTAGTTGATTTTGTAGACTTTTTTTTTTCAGAAAAAAAATAGAGTGAAAAATTAGGTTATTGCCATGGGAAGTCCGCTTTCAGCCAATTGGTAAGTGAAAAAAAAAAAAGATGAAATGGAATTATTTATATTTCCTTTATATATATATGATTTTTATCATACATATTTATTATTATTTTTATTTAGAACTCTAGAACGAGACTTTAGTAATATTTTTTTTTTAGAGATGCCGCCACGACAAAACATTCCATGAAATACCTCTACGAAAGGAGCGGGTAATCAGCCCCCACGTCAAGCTAGGAATCAGACTGAGAATATGCAAATAAATATGGACAACCTGGTGCAGCTCATAACAAATTCTGTTAACCAAGTTTTATAGTACCAACAACAACAACCACATGCACAAGTTGCTCAAGCTCCTCATCCTGGTAGAGTAACACTCCCTGTTTATGAGCAATTCAGGAGAATGAAACCTTCAAGTTTCCAGGGAGGCACAGACCCATTTATCGCAGAGGGCTGGATCAAAGAATTAGAACATGTCTTTCATTTATTGACGTGCACCAATCAACAATGTGTTGAGTGTGCTATTTTTATGATGAAAGGCGAGAACCCTATCACATGGAATCGTTTCAAAAAAATCTTCTTTGAGAAGTACTTTCCATACTCTGTGAGACAAGTTAAAGAGATAGAGTTCATCAACTTAGTGAAAGGGTCCATGACTGTTTCACAATATGAATATCGATTCAAACAACTATCCCATTTTACACCACATCTAGTAGGCATTGAGGAGCGTAAGGCGAGGAAGTTTGAAATAGGATTGAAACCTGACTTAAGGTGCTCGATCAAAGTTCTGAAGTTAACCACCTATGCTGAGGTTTTTGATCGAGCTCAGAATTTAGCTGATGATGATGAGAAGTCCCATCAACTAGATAGTCAAAAATCAAGCATAAATTAGAAAAGAAAGCCTGGAATAGAAACAACCAAAAGATGAAAGGAAGTTATAGCGGAGGCGACAAAGGTGGTAACAACAATAAAAAAATGGCGACAACTTGTGAAAAGTGCGGAAAGGCTCACTCAGGCGAATGTCGTATGGGTTCTAATTTGTGCTTTAAATGTGGGAAGTCAGGGTACTTTATCGAAGATTGCAAGGAGAACGAGACCATTGGTGGCAACAGTGGGTAAAAGAAAGCTCAAGGGCGCATTTATGCTACGACATATAAAGATGCTGATGCTTCGAATGATGTTATTTCAGGTAAACTCTACTAACTAGATGATAACTCTATAAAAATAGAGTTATTTGGTATGTTTTTGAGTCTTGGGATAGCTATTTTAAAGGATCAAATTGTCTAGTTTAAGTGTTTTTCTTTATTTTATTTTTGTCCGTGGTGTTTCCGATGATTACAATTCAATATAGTCAATATCTATTTTATTTTCTTTTTATTTCTAGTAGGAATGCTGAACTTAAGTAAAAGTTGGAAATAACTTTGTTATAGCAACTTGCCGGAACAATACTGAACAACAGAATTCTTTTTCCAGCTGGCATCTTTTACGCACAGCTGGTGCTGACAGCTAATATTAAATATCAGCTTAGGGAAAATGAAGCAAAAGTGGTCCTCACTCCATATTTGGCTAGCACGTGTATTAGGGTATCTTACCTATTCTAATATAAAAGGAAAATTACTGTAGGAAGAAGGGGAGGACGGCTGACCAGGGAAAAAAATAGAAAAGAAAAGAAAAGAGAGAAAGATAGTACAGAGAAGAGAGGACGAAGGAGAGGAAGTACTAGTAGCAGGGAGCTCGATTTACCATTATCCAGCTAGATTTTTCCTTACCTTCTTAAATCTTCTTTGTATTTAATTTCTTTTTCTTATCTTGAACTTTCTGTAATCTATAAATTACTTTGGATTGCTAATTTTTGGGCCCCAGAACATGAGCTAAGTTTTTCTTAGCTGAGATATTGATGAATCTAAGGTTGCAATGAAGGATTAAATGTTGTTTTAAGTGTTTATAGTAATTTCCTCTTGTTCACTCAAGTAAGCTTCATCATTAATTCCTATTATTGTTTGGCCACCAATATTTAGGATAAATAAACTAGGATTAATTCTAGAAAGGTTAATTTTAGTTAGATCTAACTTGACTGATACATAGTAATGATATAGGAATATGTTGTTAACATATATAACCCATTGAAAATCGATGCTATAAAGGAAATATTGAGAACTGGATCAACATAGGAATATGTTAAATCTGGTTTAAAGAACTTTAAACATAATAAATTCGGAAGATTATTATATAC
Organism: Parasponia andersonii; assembly: GCA_002914805.1. Lineage (NCBI taxonomy): Eukaryota > Viridiplantae > Streptophyta > Magnoliopsida > Rosales > Cannabaceae > Trema > Trema andersonii. Next base: position 196,164 of record JXTB01000628.1, on the reverse strand, counting down.
TGATGGAATTTTCTGTTACTTGAGTGAATTTTACCATAAGCACTACTGCAGCAATTGTACCTAGATTTGCAACCGAGGAGGATTCAATCATCCCAGCTTAATATATCTATCTATGTACAATCTCTTGTTTAGATTATATTGTTTTATGTTTGGAATTTACTTTTTTATTTTGTATCTGTCAAATCTTATAATTTCTTAATTTAGCTTATTTGACATTAGTTTTATCCAACTAATTTTGTTAATCAATCCTTATGGAGACGATACTCAACTCATTACTATATTACTTGTTCGACACGTGCACTTGCGTAGCAATTATAAAATAACGCCAACAAGTTTTTTGCACCGTTGCTGGGGATTGAGAAAACTAAAATTATTTGTAGAAAACTACTTTGTTTTTCTTGCCTGTGGTTATGCTTGCAAGAACTTATACTCTTTATATGAATAATCAGCAAGAACAAGATCTGGTGCCCTTAGATCCTGAGATTGAAAGAACATTTCGAGCAAGGAGAAGGAAATAACAACAAGGTTTAGCTAGTCTAAGAGGAATGGCTGATACTAATAATGTTGTAGCAATGGCAGATGACAGGGACAGAGCAATCAGAGAGTATGCTATTCCTATTCTCAATGGGCTTAATCCTAGCAATCTTAGGCCTGAAATTCAAGCACCTCAGTTTAAATTGAAGCCGGTGATGTTTCAAATGCTCCAAACTGTGGGGCAATTTAGTGGGGTACCAACAGAGGATCCACATCTTCACCTCCCATTATTCATAGGAGTGTGTGATTCATTCAAACTGCAAGGAGTCACAGATGAAGCTTTAAGGCTAAAACTATTCCCATACTCTTTACGAGATAGAGCAAGAGCATGGTTGAACTCAATACCCCCAGATTCGGTGGCCACATGGAATAACTTGGCGGAGAAATTTTTGATGAAATATTTCCCACCAACTAAAAATGCTAAGCTCCGAAATGATATTACTTCTTTTCAGTAGTTGGATAGGGAATATTTATATGAATCATGGGAGCGCTTCAAGGAATTGCTAAGAAAATGCCCACACCATGGAATCCCTCATTGGATCCAAATGGAGACATTTTATAATGGCCTCAATGCTCATACTCGGTCAATGGTGGATATTTCAGCTAATGGTGCTCTTCTTGCAAAGTCTTATAATGATGCTTATGAGATTTTGGAGCGAATGGCCAACAATAACTATCAATGGCCGACTGAAAGAGTTGCTGCAAGAAGGCGTGTTGCTGGAATTCATGATGTTGATACAGTTACAGCCTTGACAGCTCAAGTTTCATCACTGTCCAATATCCTAAAATCTATGAATATGGCTGCTGGAGCAACTGCAGATCAATCTGCTGCAGTTTCTTGTGTTTATTATGGTGAGGGGCATTCATTTGATAGCTGCCATCTAACCCTACTTCAGCATACTACGTGGGGAACTATAACAAGAACAATAATCCGTTTTCAAACACGTACAACCAAGGATGGAGGCATCATCCTAATTTTTCATGGAGCAACCAAGGAGCTACTTCAGATACAACTCCAAATAGACCAACCTACCTACCTAGTTTCCAACATCATTTACCACAGCAACAACAGTATCAGAAACAACAATATCCAGAGCGATCCAACTCTATGGAAGCTTTATTGAAGAAGTATATGGCGAAAAATGACAGTATAATTCAGAATTAGTTCGCAATGATTCAAAACCAAGCAGCCTCACTTAGAAACTTAGAGAATCAAATGGGGCAGTTAGCTAATGCCTTGAATAGCAGGCCCCAAGGTTCTTTACCAAGTGATACAGAAAATCCAAGATGTGAGAGTAAAGAGCATTGCAAAGCGATCTTATTGAGGAGTGAGAAAGAGTTAAAAGGGCCTGAGCTAAGGTTTAAACAATCAGGAGAGCCCTCTTCAATCCAAGAAGAAAAGGATAAGGAAGATAGAGTAGAAAATATAACAAAGCAAACTGCTGAAAAAGAGAAGTCTGCTATAGCATCGCTACAGCAAGACTGCCCAGAAAAACAGAATAATAGACCACCGCCATCTTTTCCTTAACGATTCCATATGCAGCAGCAAGACAAGCAATTAAACAAATTTTTGCAGGTTTTAAAACAACTGCATATTAATATACTACTCGTGGAAGCTTTAGAATAGATACCAAAGTATGTCAAATTCATGAAGGACATCCTCTCCAAGAAAAGAAGATTAGGAGAGTTTGAAATAGTGGCACTGACTAAAGAGTGCAGCTCCATCTTGCAGAGTAAAACCCCTCCTAAACTTCAAGACCCTGGCTTAACAATACCATGTTCTATTGGTGATACCTATTGCGAAAAAATCTTGTGTGATCTAGGAGCAAGCATAAACTTGATGCCCATGTCAGTTTTCTGAAAGTTGGGAATTGGAGAAGCAAGACCAACTACAGTTACTCTTCAGCTTGCAGATAGATCTTTTGCTCACCCTGAAGGAAAAATCGAAGATGTTTTAGTAAGGTGGATAAGTTCATATTCCCGTGGATTTTATTGTGTTGGATTATGAGGCTGACAAGGAAGTGCCTATAATCTTAGGCAGGCCGTTTCTTGCTACTGGAAGGACATTGATTGATGTGCAAAAAGGAGAACTCACTATGTGAGTTGATAATGAGCAGGTTACTTTCAATGTGTTCAAGACTATGCGATTTCCGGATGAAATAAAAGAGTGTTTAGCCATCAATGTGTTAGATTCACTTATGCTGAAGCAATTCCAGGAAACTTATGATAACAACCTGATTTTAGTATCCACCAAGGCCGATTTTGGTGAAGAAATTGAAGAAGAGAGCTATGTACCATGGGTGGACACAAAGTATTCACTTGCTAGACCAGGGAAGCAATTTGAATCTCTTGAATTATTGGAGAAGGATTTCAAACCTTCTAACCCAATAGTTGAAGGACCCCTAGTTATGGAGTTGAAACCACTGCCCTCTCACTTGAAATATGCATATTTGGGTGACTCAAACACGTTACCAGTGATTATATCTTCAGCTTTGAGTTTGGGGCAAGAGCAGCAATTAGTTGCAGCACTTCGAAAGTTTAAGAAGGCCATAGGATAGACCATTGCCGATATCAAGGG
>JXTB01000628.1:108193-182362 GCA_002914805.1 Parasponia andersonii | reverse complement strand
TCTCATAGTTGCTATGAGTATTTGTGATTTTCAAGAGTTTTTGCTTAGTTTTCTTCAATTTTTAAGAAGAAGGTAAATATTTAAAAATACTCTTTTTTTTGAGTTTATTGTTTTTTTTTGCTGCTGTTAGATCAAAATTTAACCTATGATATCTAGGGTTAGAATTTTTTTTATAACCTGAAATTTTAACAACTTTTTTATTTATATGTTATATTATATTCTGGAAATTTTAATGATCATAGGAGTTTATTTGTATTCATTATTAAATTTTTTATTTATATTGTCCTTAATATCAGTGAATCTAACAAACTTAATATTCCCGTTTATTAAAGTTCAAAATCCATGCTATTGATATCTTTTCGACTTGAAATTTTTACTGGACTTTTATCAATGTGTGATTAGTTCTCTAAATATTTTCACGATTTTCGGAAATTTTTATAATTAAATATGATTTTCGAAATCTTTATTGTTTTGCCGATTTTGGTGCTGATATGAATCCTGATGTAGAATTTTATGAATTTAAAGTGCTATCTAATGGTCTATTTTGGAGTCTATAATTTTTATATATGTTTTATATTGTGTTAAAATACTTTCATAAAGTTTTAGATTCTTTTTATTTAAGAAAAAAATCTATAAAATCCTATCATTGTACACTAATTTTCAGTTTAACAGTTTTACTGGGTTACAATATTTGGATTCAAAATTATGAAAAATATACTAAATCTTTTTTATAAATTCCGATAATTTTTCTGGATCTTTTTTTATATGTCTTAATGAGTTATGCAAATTTTTAGAATAAACTGAATTATATTATTGAATCTAAAATTATTTCAATATACCAAGGTTGCTGAATGTTTACAGATTTGGTTTTGTTATGAAAATTATTATGTTATTTTATGTTATGGATATTTTCAAACATATGAAATATGTTTCTTAAGAGCAATGATAGCATGTATTAATATTTTTTATAATGAATTTTTTTATTTCTTTTTGGCATAAATTATAAAAAATAAAGGATAAAGAAGAGGCACGTGGTTTCAATAAGGTTAGTTGTGTGGTATTTCACTATAAAGTTTTTCAAAGAACTTGATGTAAGTAAATCTCACCCTATGTGTTTATATGTAAATTTATATGCTATTATGTGATGTTATTATGATCATTATGATATATTGTTATATGCTATGCTATATTAGTTTGCATATTAATTATGACATGAGTGCACAAGTATTGCATAAATTGCACAAGAGATTATGATTTTCAAAGAATGATTTTTCTAAAGTACTATGTAACCAGATTTTGTTCAAAGAAGAATGTTTTTATTTAAGTGTGTGTCAATTTTTTGAAAGGAGTATGTGCACCTGACTAAAGACCTACAGTCACCATGTTAAGAATGAATGTTTAAACTGCGATGCTAGCCATTGTAGTATGATAGCTATATAGGATCCGAATAGCTACAAGGTCATATGCTTGTCATGACACTATGTTTATGGCTCATCACTTCTGATAGACTTGGCATTACACTATGTTATACTCAAATATGAAAGTTTTATTATAGTAACATTTATGATTAAGATGTTTTTCAAAGAAGGGGTTTCATAGTTATGATTCTTAAAATGCATTATTCATAAAACATGACATTCGTTGCATGCATGAGATTTACTTACTGGGCACAAACTCATCCCATTCTTTTAAAATTTTCAGATGAGCAATAGATCTTTAGAGGTTGGCTGGCGGTAGCGGTGGAATCCCTAAATGGCATTAGGACGTTTTTAATCGACTTTAAGTTTTATTTTCTTGTATTTGGCTTTTGGATTAAAATTAAGTGTTTTTATTTCATAGGTTATTTTGAGTATTAAGTTTTTGTTTCCGGTGTTTTTAATAAGAGGTTTTTTTTTAGTTTAAATATTTCTTTTTATTTAAAAGAAAATTATTACCGGATCTTTTTTCCATTTTATTTTAGAAGATGAATACAAAAAAAAATTAAACATTTTCTAGCTTAGGTGCATATATAAATTAGGGGATGTGACAACATAGCTCATCATAAATGCCAAATCAATCACATGCTTATGGTATGAAAGATAATAGAGATAGAATTAAAGACTAGGCTAAGAATGTGGTTAAGAAAGAAAAGTTAAATTAGGCTCAAAAAAGGTGACTAGGGATAAAATATATAACGGTAAGCTCAAAAGGCTCAAACAGTTCAAAAATGGCCTAAATTATTTCCTTAGTTAGGTGAAGTCTAGGATTTCATCCCAAACAGTTTCCAAATAAGTTCTTGAATTTATTGAGATCTAAATAATGTACTTAAGTGGCATAAACCTTCTCTAAGTATCCAAATAGCTAAACATGTATGACTATGTACTCAAATGTATCAAAAGATCACAAGTAAAGCAAAACCAACATTGAAATCAACTACACAGACTAAGTCAACATTTATCATTTTCTAAAAATTATGTTCATCTTAATCATAATCTCATCATTAGCCTAAACTTACTAAACTAAACAAATTAATACTTAGTGTTTTCCTTTTTTTTATTTTTTTCTCCCTACCCCTAAACTTAAAAGTAAAAAAAAAAGGTAAAGAAAACTCCATTAGGTTGTTACACGAAATGGAGACTTCTTGTTGATCGATAAATTTCATGTTGATGACCTCCAAACTTAAGCAAGAACCTATGTCACACAAAACATAACAAAAGAAAAAAAAACTAAAAATAAAAATAAAATAACTAAAATAAAATTAAAAAAATAGAAACATGGGTTGCCTCCCAAGAAGCGCTTAATTTATAGTCTTCAATCTGACTCTTCGACAGCTCATTCATGGTATTCTCATAAGTATCACATATGTATTGATATCAGCATTAAGAGGGTAATGACTTATGTTTAAGTATTGGAGACTTCTGAATAAATGCTAATAGTCTAAGAAATTTCTTCCCAAGTTTCTTAAATTTAGGCTTTCTTCCATAAATATAATTTGGTAAAGCTATCAAGTAATGTATATCATCCATAGTCTCTCCCCTTATAATTTCAGTTGTCTCAAAATGAACTATTCAAGCTTCTAGTGGTGCTTCTGGATAGTTGATATCCAATAATTTGGCTAATTGCGGCTGTGGTATTGTTGAAGAAGTTTCTTTAATGTCCATGGTAAGATTTCCAAGTAGGTCCTCATTGTTCTCATCCATTTCACTTGGAATTAGTGATTGAATAAGAGCGGTGGAAGCTTGTTTTTCCACAGATTCTTCTGAATTATTTTGTGACTCACCGAGTTGTTCACCACTCTCATGCATAATCTCCATCTCTTGCATCTTTAGGTTGGTAGGCTCAATGTTACTTGACAAATATTCTGATGGTCCTCCCAATACAAAACTTCTCAATTGACTCATTTGTACCTCAAGGTTTTGGGAGGACATATATTTATATTGTGAAATTTTCTCCAGATCTGTCATAAAGCCAAATGTTGCTTGAGCAAGTTGGATGAGAGCATTTTCAAAAGACACCTTCTTTTTTTGTTGTCGAAATTTAGGTGAAAGATTCATCTAATTTTGATTGTCGCATGAGACACTATAATGATTCTGCCACCCGAGATTATACATGTTAGTGTATAGGTTATGCTGCTATTGGAAGTTAGAAATATAGGTAGTTTGCTCACTGGTATATGATATAAACGAACTTCCAAATCTGCAATTAGCTCTTATATGGTCCCCTCCACATAATTGCCACTCTTGGTACAGAGTGTGAATGATATATGAATCTAAAAGTTTCTAGATATTAAGTAGACATATAGAAAGACATCATATAAAAATTTAAGACTTTAAAAAAATTTCTAACTCCTAATAACATAGGTTGAAATTAATCTAACAATATTTTAATTATAAGAAAGATGGTTAAAATGATTCACCTCCAATGTATGCACAAAGTAAGATAGATGCTTAAATTATGGTGTTATTGCTTCATGAATTCAGTACTCATAAAGCTATATATTTAGATTATGGGTAATATACTCAGTTTTAGGGGGGAAAAAAAAAAAAAGACAATGAATGGTGAAAAATAAAAAAGAGATGAACCTATCATATGTGATGAGTAATATATTAACACAAAAGTTTGATAATGGGTGGTGAGTTATTAGTGTTGATGGTGGTAAAGACAATATTGACCACTTTACATGTTAGTCATTAATAAATTAATGGATGGTAGTGAAGACAATATGGCCAACTTTACATGTTGTTAGATAAGCTATTAGATTAAAGGCATATAAACACTATCATATGCATGCATGCCAATTTAGCCAAAGTTGTCTACTACTCTTCCTTTTTTTCTTTTTTATATATATCATCACTTATTTAATTCATACATTAATACATGTATATAAAACATATAAGCATGTTACGAAAACCTTTTTTGTTTTGTTTTGTTTTTTTAATATCATGACCTATACATAAAATAAGCTATATGGCCATTTTTTTTAATTAATCATATGTATGTACTCAAATTTAAATATATTTATATATTTAATTACTCTAATAACAACATATATTTGAATAAAAAAATCAATAGAAATTATTAGATTAACCTATTTAGGGTTCAATATTAAATCTAATTAATCAAAAAAATAACACATTAAACAATAATCATATGCATAAATTTAGAATACATATAATTTTTTTTTATCTCTTATTAGGCACATGTAGCTCAATTTGGCTTTCATGTGTATATTTCACTGCAATATATCTACAAAATTTGTTAGTGCATAACTGTTCAATTTCTTTGATTAAAGAAATTAAACATGCATAGTAAAAATTTTAGACTAATTAATAAGCTTGATATTACAACATACTATATATTAGAATAAGATATAAGTTTACAAATTTGAAGACAAAAAAATTCTCAAAGATCTCGTAGCAAAGATGATCCTCGTGAACAAACATAGAGAAAAGGTTCATGAAAAATGTATTAGAACTCTTCAATGTCTTCTTTCAATTTTTTACTATCTGAATTTATATATCTGATTGATTCAATATAAGAGTTTCTACAACATTTGATCGGCTATAGTAAAGGAACTTTCTAAATTTAAATCATAAATTATACAAATATGAATGATAATTACACTAGCAATATAAAAAAATGCTAAAAAAATTCATAACTAACACGGATTTAAATTTGGATGGATTATGAATACCATAGATCTAGATTTTTATAGACATCTACTTCATAAATGAAAGAGTTACTTGAAAAGAATAGCACAGATGAGAAATAAAAGAAGAACAACTCATATCAGATGGGAGGATGATCCCCATTCCGATAGGAGAAGGCACTTGCTAAAATTGGATAGAGAGAACGAAGAAAGAAAAGAAAAAAAAAACAAAAAAGCTAACTAAATGCATCAATAAGCAGCTGGAATAAAGGAAATATTAATTATAGGAAGGTACTTATATTTAAAAATGTCACATGCTACATTATAATAAGATAGTACTTTCAATTATAGTTCAAACTATCTTATAGCTTCCCAATTTTTGCTAATGATGGTCATTTTATCCTATCACACTTGAAATTGTGCCCACACCCGTCCTCTCTCCCCCCCTCCATTTTCCCCATATTTTTTTTTGGCTAATATAGTGTCAATTTAACCCATTTTCTCAAATACAATGTTATTTTACTCCAATTTTTACAAATACCCTACCCAAGGTCAATCAATGTTGGTGTGAAAAGAGTTTTTTTTTTAATTAAAAATGATATTCATTTAAACTAAATGTAGTTTTATGCAAATAAGATTATTGAACCATAAAAGTTTTTCGAATTTTTATATAAATTTGAAAACACAATAATTTTATCTCTATTATTTGCTTTTATTTAGTAGGTCTCGATATATGGTAGGTAAAATAATATTTTTTAATACAAATAATATTTAAAAAAAAAAAAGAAAAAACCCATAAATTTTAGAATTTTAATCAAAAAGTCACACCCTTTTATTAATATTTAATAAAAATTTTTATTTATATTTTTCTATCAAATCTCACCATATTCAAATATACAGTGAAAATCGAAGTTTAAAATTATTACAGAAATGAATTTATCTTTTTAAAATTGTTGATTAGAATCTACTGAAATAGTTGAGAAGCAATCATCTAGACCAAAAAATAATCTATAATCTCTCAAAAATCTAATTATAATAACCTTCAAGTACACAAAAATTCTCTTCTTTTTCTTTTTTTTTTTGAATTTTCTTATGTGATTTCTAATATTAAAAACATACATCTTAAATCTAATATTAAAAACATTCACTTTCAATAATTTTAATTCTAATTTTAACTTTATATATTAATAAAAAAGTGTGGATTTTAATTTTTTTTTAAAAATATAGTGATTTTTATTAATATTATCCTTATTTTAATATTATCTGCAAATGGGGCAAAGTGACACAATATTTTGTCAAAAGTGAGGTAAATTTGGGCGAACTTTCAAATATAACGGGTAAAAGACTACTCTTGGCACAAGGGCACAAGTCATGGGGCTGTAGGTGTTTTGTCCTCAATTACATCATTTTGAAAGGGAAGCTGAAGCTCCATTAAAAGGGAGAACAGGTTTCCTAGACAACCCAAAAGCAAAACATCAGAATAAACGACACTTTCTACTTGAAAACGACTACAATAGAGTCAGAATAATGAAGGGAACTGGCAGTGTAGCAAATTGTCTGGGTTGGGAAGAGACTAAAAGTTAAAGAAAAAGGACGTTGAACAGTTCGAGAAGCTTGGCAACTGCGACTGGGTCCCCCTGCCAGCAAAGAGGGAACTTTCCGAACAAATTATACTGACAAACCCACGAAGCATCGAGGTTAATTACCTCTCTCTCTCATTCAATTCTCATCTCTGTGTTTTTTGTTTTGTGTGTTGTGCCATAAATTTTTCATTTTTATATAAAATGTTCAATATATTGATCATATGGTTAAACATCAATTTGGAGGATTAATGTTAGGTTTATTTTTTGTTTTTTTTTTTTCTGGCCAGTCTCATTTGTTTATTGTCGAACGACAGGAGCCAAAATCAGAATGAACTCTTAATGAATTATTAATTCTTCTCAACTTTATGTGAAAAAATAAATAATAAATAAAGCAGAAGAAAAAACATAGTAAAAAGATGCGCTCATAATTCCATTAATTTGGTATATATATATATATATATATATATATATCCCTGTCAATATTTCTCGGCAAATTATGCATTTATGGACTTGAAAATACCAAAATTTACCCTACCGATTTCGATAATTTTTGAACACATTTGAGATATTTTAATGCAAAAAGTATACTTTGTAGAGAAATCTTGAATGAAACATATTTTTCAAAATTGAATAATGCGTTTGGTATAAAATTTGAATTTTTATAAATTTAAAAAAAAGTTTTGATATAAAAATTTGATTGGATTATTTTATCCTATCAACTTTCTATATAAAAATTGTTTCTGAATTTGTAAAATAGTATTCTAATTTTATACCAAATACGTTCTAAATTATTATGAAGTATATTTAACTGAGTCAATCGTTTTTTGGTTGGAGAAGAAGAAATATAATGTCAAAGTTCTATTTGATCACGGAGAGAATTTAGTAAAATCTGGCTGTTTTTTTTACCAACTTGACTTTTGCAAGATAACAAGCAAAAGTGCCAATCATTGAGATGTTGGCTAAATTAACTTCCTTGAATAATAAAAGCTACAAGTTTATGTGATTTTTTCTCCGATGTATATGCTAAAAATAAAGGATGCCTTATTTTTCTTTTTCTCTGTATAGATGATTTGATATGTTTTCTCTGGATGTCTAAAATTGAATTATGTATGCATTTATTGAAATACTACTCTTTAGTTTAGTGTGAGACTTATTGTATCTACTTGGCGGTGGTGATTTTTGTCTGCCTGATAGTTACTCATTGCAATTATTGATGTCTTAAGTTCAGCTGGAATGGTTTTGTTTTTAAAACGGATGTGCATTAATTTTTTCATGCGTTAAGAACACATGGAGATTTGCATATGTTATACTTCATGTCAGATATCCTTTTTTAATTTGACTCATGGGAAAAGTTTGCCTATAATTTGTATATTTCTTCATTCTCAAGGTATTTTCAAAACTTATGTAAGACAATTTTTAGTTGAGATACGAAGCAGACTGAGCCTACTGTCACGACCTTAGCCTCAAATTAGACAATTGTGCAGAACTTAGTATAGTCTACTGCACTAATTCAGCCTACTAACACTTAAGAAAGGGATTTAGAGTAAATTTTAAGACAAAGTGGCAAAGAATAAGAGAGTTTAGGTAAATAAAAGCTTTATATTACTCTTAGAATGCTTACAACTCTCACAAATAGGACTTGTGTATAAATGAATCTAATGGGTCCTTTATATAGGCAAAGCCTAAACTAACCAAGGGTTATGATCGTGCCAAGTGGTATGATCTTACAAAGGGTCTAGAATATTCTCAATTAAAGTGATAATATCTACAAAGATATTTACATAGAGAAATCTAGAATAAGTATGGCCTAGATCCTTCTAAGAGATTCACCCATCATTTTGGCTCTTCCAAGTTATTCTAGGAGTTTCTAGGATCGTCCAACCCATCTCGTACTATCTGACCTTGTCTAAAGCCTTCTAGGACTTAGTAGCACGATCTAGAATCTTCTTGCATAGCCAAAACCTCTTTTGATCATTTAAGAAGTGTCCATCACATTCTAGGGCCTTCCTTTATCCTTTTGGGTGAGTAGTATATACAGAGGACCTTAGAGCCATGAGCAATAACATTTAGATTTTGGGAAGCCAAATGAGTAGGGTGTAATACCTGACCCCGTTCAAGTTTGCGATATCCCCATCGTGCCATCGACTTTGAATCGCTTGATATGATTTTTGAATTGCCACAAGGCATCTTCATGCTCCCAGCTAGCCTCGGCCTCAGGTAAATTCTTCCATTTCACTATGTATTCTCAATAATTAGGAACATCACGTCGTTGAATCAAGTGATCAGCAAAAATATACTCTACCTCGTTATCAAAAGAGGTAACCACCATAGTAGGAGCTCTTTTGGACTCGTCCCTTGAAGGATCTCCCTCATCTCCATGACAGAGTTTTAGCGTGCTAACATAAAAGACAAGGAAAATCTTTAACTTAACAGGGAGTTGAAGCTTATAGAAGACCTTATCCACATACTTGAGTACTAGAAATAGACCCTCGTATTTGCGCACCAACTTTTTATACACCTTTCTTAAGATTTAGAATTAGGACAACAGCTTGACAAGGACTAAATCTCCCTCTTGGTACTCAACGTGCCTCCTCTTTTTGTCAGCCCACTTCTTCATCCTTTTAGAAGCTTTATTCAAGTAGATCCTAGCTAACTCCACTTGTTTATGCCATGCCTTAGCAAACTTGAATACTACAAGACTCTTTCCACTGTAACTTATCATTAAGATATGTGGGGTCATAGGTTGTTAAACTATGACTATCTTGAAGGGACTCTTATCTGTAGACTCGCTCATCTAGAAGTTAAAGGAGAATTGGGCTATATTAATTAATTTTGCCCAATCTTTTTGGTTGGCACTCATAAAGTGCCTCAAATATAGCTCCAGTAAGGCATTCACCCTTTCTGTCTGGCCATCACTTTGGAGATGAAAGCTAATAGAAAAGTTCAAGTCAGAACCTATCAACTTAAACAATTCTGTTCAAAACTTTCCAGTGAATCGGGGATCATGATCACTTATGATATTTTACAGGACTCCCAAAAACTTCACGACATGTTACATAAAGAGCCGTATGGTCTCATTGGTAGGACAATCAGGTGCAATAGGTATAAGATAGTATACTTGCTGAAGTGATCAATCACTATTATAATACTGCCAAAGCCTTCTGACTTAAGCAAGCTAGTGATAAAATCCATGGAAATACTCTCCTATGACTTTTCATGAATGGGGAGAGATTCCAACAATCTGCCCAGTGATTGTTGTTCCACCTTGTCTTGTTGGCACATAAGACAAATTCATATATAGGCCTTAACATCATCCCTCAGTTGAGGCCAATAGTAGATAGCTTTGATAAGAGCGAGAGTACGTTTCCGACCTGGGTGACCAGCCCATAAGGAGTCATGGCACTCTTTGATAAGCTCTTTTCTTAATTTCATCTACTTAGGCACATAGAGTTTATTGCTTTTGGCATAGAAAAGTCTATTACTCAGCCAAAAATGTCTCATCTTTTCTTCCATCACTAAGGGTAGCAGGCCCTTTGAAAGAACATCATGTTCTAGTCCTTTCTTGATTTTCTCTATCAAGGTACTATCAGGTTTGCTTAAGGTGGCTAACTCCGCCTTTCTACTTAGGACATCTGCCACTATATTGGCCTTCCCAGACTTGTATTCAAGCTTGTAATTGAATTCTGCCAAGAAATCTTACCACCGAGCTTGCTTGGGACTTAACTTTTTCTGAGTTTGAAAGTAGCTTTTGGCTACGTTGTTGGTCATGATCGTGAAGTGAGTACCCAACAAGTAGTGCCGCCACACTCTTAGGTAATGGATGATAGCAGTCATTTCTTTTTCTTGCACCGTATAGTGTCTCTCAGTGTCATTGAGCTTGCAGCTTTGATAAGCAATTGGACGCCTTTCTTGCATTAGTACTCCACGAATAGCAAAGTCAGAGGCATCCGTGTGAAGCTCATATACCTTAAAGTTGTCAGGTAAGCTGAGAATCAACTCTTTGCTTACTGCCTTCTTCATATCTTCGAATAAGGCTTGGCACTCAGGTGTCCACTCCCAAAACTTGTTCTTCTTTAGCAGGTTAATAAGTGGCGCTACTCTTGCTAAGTAGGACTTGATGAACCGTCTATAGTAGTTTATAAGTCCAAGGAAAAATCTTAACTTTAGCACCTTAATTGGAGGTTCCCACTCTTGGATAACTTGCACCTTGGCTTTATCCATCATAAGATTCCTATTCTTTATCTTATGCTCTAGGAACATCACTTCCTCTTGGGCAAATGAGCATTTCTCCTTATTGATAAATAGTTAGTTTTCCATCAAGACCTCAAATACCTTCCTTAAATATTCTAGGTGCTCTTCCACGGTCTTACTATAGATGACTATATCATCAAGATAGACTACCATGAGCCGATCGAGGTAGGGATAGAATAACTTATTAATGAGAGTGTAAAAGGTAGCAGGTGCATTGGTAAGATCAAATTGCATGACTAGGAACTCATAAGTACCATACCTTGTTATGCACGTGGTCTTAGGCTTATCTCCCTCTGCCATGCATACTTAGTAGTACCCAGAATGCAGATCAAGTTTCAAGAAGTATCTAGTGTTCCTAAGTTGATCGAATAAATCAGCAATCAATGGGATAGGGTACTTGTTCTTCACCATCACATTATTAAGAGCTTGGTAATCAATGCACATCCTTAGTGAGGCATCTTTATTTTTCTAGAACAACACCAGGGCATCGAGAGGAGCATTGGAGGGCCTAATGGAACCTGCATCAAGCAACTCCTTTATTTGTTTCTGGAGTTCCGCTAACTCTTGAGGGACCGTTCGATAGGGACTCATCCCAGGTCACCTCGTGCCTAGTTTAAGCTCAATTTCATGATCCACCTCCCTTCTCAGTAGAAGTTTCTTAAGCAGAGCATCAGGCATCACATCTTGGAATTTATCTAAGATAGCTTGCACCTCCATGGGCTGGTTACCTTAAGGTTTCCAACTCTTCATCATTGTACTCCTTTAGAATGGCCAAGTAACTCCCCTCCTCCCTTCTTAAGTCCTTTTTGAATTGAAGTACAGAGAGTACTTTGTTTCCCACTTTCGTGGACTGCTCTGTTGTTATCACATAAGCCTTTTCACCATCCATGATGTACATAGAATTGGGCAAAAGAATAGGGAATGCCCACACTACATCAAGGAACTCCAAACTAAGCACCATCGCAAAATTATTCATTGGCACCACTGATAAGTCAAGTTGACTAGCCCATGCACCTAGGCTAGCTTTAACACCATGAGTAGCCCCATGGATAGGCCATGTTGCTGAGTTTACTACCTTGAGAAAGCCTCCTCCATTGGACACCGTCAAGCCTAACTGCCTAGCTTCCTCAATAGAGACGAAGTTATAGGCTGCACCCGTGTTAACCAAGGCTTTAGCGGCCTTGTCATTGATTATTATATCCAGAAAGAGTAGGCCCTTAGCTTGTGAGGCCGATTCCAAGGCGTTAAAGAGTTACAAGGAACCAACTCTGCACCATTATCTTCTCTATCACATTCTTCTTGGCTTGGCTCGAAGGCGATTAAGGCATTAAGAGCTTTCTTCTTGGAACAATCGCGTGCCTAATGTGGCCCATCGTAAAGAAAGTACTTGACTCTTAGCTTGGAGAAGTCACAGTCTTCCTTCTCATTGCCCTTGTCTTTGGGCCTGTAGGAGGAACTATCTTTGTTCCATTTTCCTCCTTTCGTTTATTCTCCCCCACTCTTTACTCTACCACCCTTCTTACTTTTGGCCTTAGAAGAGTCCTTGTTGGTAGAGTAATCAACAAGGCTCTCAGCTACTACAATAGCATCGGCTAAGTCCTAGACACCACAGCACTAAAGCTCTAACTTGGCCTAATTCTGAAGACTATCCATGAACAAGAACAAGACATCTTTATCTGAAGTGTCAGGTACTTCGAGCAAGAGTGTGGTAAACTCTTTCACATAGTCTCTAACACTACCAGATTATTTGAGGTAGCGAAGATAATCCCTTACCTCCTTTTTGGCATTCTCGAGGAAGAATTGTCTCTTAAGCTCTCTCTTGAAATCATCAAAGGTAGTTATAGTGCACACCCCTCGTTATATCTCTCTATGTCTCTACCTCCACCATAGCATGACGGTATTAATTAGATACAAGGCAGCATTACTAATTTTATCAGAATCGTCCGTCACACCGGCTACCTCGAAGTATTGCTCGAGTCCTTATAGGAATTTCTCAACTTCCCAAGCATTTTAAGTACCATTGAAGGTCTTTGGTTTAGACACCTTGACCATTCTTGCCTCAATGGCTATTGTAATGGTCACTCCCATAGCCACCGCTTGCTTGCACAAAGCAAAACACCACTCATCTCATCTACTTTAAGTAAAATATTAGTGAGTTCTCTTTGGAAGAGATCTCGTACCTTGACAATCTCCGAATGAAGAAACTTGATCTCGGGCCTTAAGTCGGCCTCTAGCCCACCAAGTGCATATTTAATGCCGCTGTGGATCTCTACATCCTCGATTTCTAAACTGTCACAATGGCCATCTATATTGTCTACATGTTCACCCAGCGTGCCCAAGTTGGACCCTAGTCAGGACACTCTAGCCTCCAAGCTAGTCACCACGTCCCTCTACTTGCTGGGGGTAGCACTTTTCTTCCCTTCATCACACCTACGTTCAGAATCACCAACTACGATGGGGTCAGGAGTTGTAGCCATGGTCTTCATATAGACAATGGAACCACCAAGATATACTGAGCAACCAAAGCTCTGATACCATGCTATCATGACCCTAGCCTCAAACTAGATAATTATACGGCACTTAGCATAGTCCGTCTCACTAAGTCGGCCTACCAACACTCAAGAAAAGAACTTAAAATAAGCTTTGAGATAAAGTGGCAAAGGATAAGAGAGTTTAGGTGAATGAAATCTTTATATTACTTTTAGAATACTTACAACTCTTACAAATGAGACTTGTATACAAATGAACCCAAGGAGTCCTTATATAGGCAAAGCCAAAACCAACCAAGTGTTATAATCGTGTAAGTGGCGTAATCTTACAAAGGGTTTAAAATATTCTCAACTAAAGTGGTAATATCTATAAAGATATTTACATAGAGAAATCTAGAATAGCATGGCCTAGATCCTTCTAGGAAGTTCACGCACTATCTTAGCTCTTCCAAGTTATTCTAGGAGTTTCTAGGACCGTCAAACCTATCTAGCACTATCTAGCCTTGTCCACAGCCTTCTAGGACTTAGTAGTACCATCTAGAATCTTCTAGCACAGCCAAGAGCTCTCTCGATTATTCTAGAAGTGTCCACCACGTTCTAGGACCTTCCTCTATCCTTTTGGGTGAGTAGTATATAGAGGACCTTAGAGTCATGGGCAGCAACATTTGCATTTTAGATAGCCAAATGAGGAGAGCATAACACTATATTTTGATTATTAATAGTATAGGTTGCTAGGATTGAGCTTGATCTTTTGACCCATATGTCCCAGACTTTAATACTAATAACTAAAATTTTACTAGCCTAAATAAATTATTGTTGCTTTTCATATTTTTAAGTTAAATCTTACACCAGAAAACTAGCTTTTGTTGATTTTGTTGAAAACTAGCTATTGTTATACAATATGTACTAAGATTCTGTTGATTGCTTGATTAGTTAGAAGTTGTTTCTGGTACATTAGACCATTTGAGATTACTGATAGAATTGCACCTATTGTTTATCTTCTAGATCTATCACTGCTATTGGGTCGAGTACACAATGTATTCCATGTTCAGATCTGACCCATCTCATGTTATCTAGTACATGGAAGTACCTATTTAAGAGAATGTGACTTATTAGGAGCAACCAGTTCGAATACTAGGAAGAGAGCACAAGGTGCTTCGTAATAGAGAGATTCCATATGTCAAGGTTCTTTAGGAATATCACAAGGAAGAAGAAGCAACTTGGGAACTTGAGACCAAGATGTACAAAAAGTATCCTTATTTATTTGACTTTCAGCTTGAGGTTATACTTTGATTCATACCTTGTACTTTGAATTTCGAGATGAAATTCCCTTAAAAAGGGAAGGATGTGAAAACTTTTATTTTACAAAGGGTTATTTTTGTCTTTTTTATTAATTGGAAATTAAAAATAAATAAAAGAGGTTGAAATTTAATTAAATTTGGATTTAGGCTAAAGTGAGAGAAATATTTTAAGTTGGGGTCAAATCAGATTTTTGAGGACTTAAATGAAAACAAAATTTGAAAATTGGGCTATAGTGCAATTTTAAAGAGATGGGTCACCAGTCCATAAGTGACACATTTCGCAAAACCCATGAATGATCCCTAAATCCCTAACTACCCTCTTTATTTCACGATACCCCATCTCTTTTCCTCTTTCTTTTCTTCTTTTTCGCCTATTTTCTTGTGCAGCCCCAAAATCCGGCTACCAATGTCGACCCACCTCGAGCTCCGACTGCAGAACCTCACCCATAACCAAATGAACCTCTGTCGCTGGCCACCTGTGTCTGTTGCGCCACCCAGTTGCAGTAATTCACTCATGAAGCCTCGCCAAACGTGGTTGTTCGTGGTCGATTTCTGGCATCTTTACTTCCCTTAGCTGCCACCCACTACTGTGAAAAGTGAGCCTGAGCTCCTTTGAGTCTAGCCCAGCCCCTCATCACCACAAATTTTTGGCCAAGAAACTCTGGTTCTAAAAGTTTTTGTATCATTTTCGTAGCAAAAGAGTATTTGTGCAAGTATTTAGTGATATTCATCCATTGCTCATGAAACTTTAGGAGATGAAATATGGATTAAAACGAGAGGAAGGGTGGTGATATTGTTGAAAATGGATGGGTAGATTGAGAGAAAAACTGATCTG
The DNA here is from genome assembly GCA_002914805.1 of Parasponia andersonii. Lineage (NCBI taxonomy): Eukaryota > Viridiplantae > Streptophyta > Magnoliopsida > Rosales > Cannabaceae > Trema > Trema andersonii. The sequence continues at coordinate 166,775 of JXTB01000628.1, read as the reverse complement.
AAAATTGTGGTATTTATCTAAATATTTTCAAAAATTGGTATTTTTGTAACTTTTCAAATTAGTTTCTAATTAAGCCCAAATTTGAGCTGCAGGCCTTAAAACTGAAATTGGACTTCAGAATTGAAGTAAGATTAAGAGACGAGTTTTGATACAAAATATCAATATATTTTGACGTGGCATGAAATCTATGAAATCTGAGACGTGAGGATCAGAATTTTGCTTCGATTTGTGTGCTACAGGCTCGGTTTCAGTCTGGGACCTAAATTGATTGAATTATATGTCTAACTGAGTATTTTTGGATACTTTGAATTCAGTGGTGACCTCTATTTCTTAATTTGAGGCTTCATTTGGAAAGTTACCTCTCAAAGTGAGCTCATGGGATCCTGAAATAACTATCCGAGCGACCGAGTGACCAACAGAAGAATCTACAGGCCCCAATATCTTAGCCTAGCTATCAAGGTAAAGTAGGGGTTCAATTACAAAGTTTTTATCCATGTTTTGATAAAATTGTTCTTAAAATTGTCAATTTTAATTGACTTAATTGATTTGATTAAATCTTTGGTGGACTTATGAACTGTTGAGATATATTAGATTGTTATAGGATTGGATTGTATAGTTTTTATGCAGGTTTAAAAGTTTTGATTTAGGGAAAATACAACTATTATGTTGTCTGACTTTCTGTAAATCTCAAAATAATACCAAATGAGTTTTAAAATACGATTCTTGATATACTTGATGTATGGTTATTACACACTCTATGATATGTTGTACCTACTATAGGATCATACACTTGAGTTCTATTTTAGCATCATAGTATTTAGATCACTGGGTTGTTGCTGTAATGCTAGGTGAGAGACCTAGGCTCCTATATAGGATTTGCTAATACACCTCTGGGTAGTGTTAGAATACTGAGTGCCTCTACTAACGAGATATTACAGAGCCGTGATGTGAGGATGAGAGCTCATACTTTTACTTTGTTAATTTATGATATGCACAACATGGTGACTCTAATTTTGTTTTTAAATATGTGATTATACTTAACTATTTATAAACTTATTTTATAAATGGATTTTTGAAAGGTACTAACTATACAGGTTTGAAAAGTTAGATTCATACCAAAAAGGTAATTGAATTCCTACTGAGTATGTGAATGCTCAGTTTCCTTATCTTTCCCCCGCTCAGGTGGTGTGTAGTGTAATTTGGGCAACTCCGAAGTAGGGTGACTAGGAGAAAGAGATTGTTACTAGATTAGTAGTTAGTAACTACTTAGTAACTCTCATTTAGATTTGTAATAATACTTAAGGCACATACTTTGGATTTAACCTATATTATATATTATGCCTACTTCTAACGATGATAGTGATGCATATGTATGTTTTATTATTATTATTAATAGTTTATGTCTAGTAGTGATCAGAAATTGTGGAAATTTTACAATTCGGATTATTTTTATAATATTTCACAGAAGCTGTCGTTTTTAAATTAGCTGTCATTTTTCTGAAAAATTTAAGTTTCTAAAACTTTCTAAAACAAATTATGAATTTTCACTTGTAAAATTTCTCTTCTGCCATTGGCTCGAGATTTGGGTTGTGATAGTCCTAACAGTCGAGTGATAAGGTGCTCCATTTCTCGACTAAGAACTCTTAGATTTGAGTCGTCATTGCTGCAGAGTCAAAGGTTTATAGGTAACCCATTTTGAGAGGAAACATTAATCAACCCGAATGCATCCACCATCCATGGTTATAAGGGTACGCCTAGCAGCGTCTTGGGTGACATAGTCCTAGCTATTTCAGTATTGAAGGCGGTCGTTCAAGAAGTGAGATGATTCTACTAAGTGGTGTTTCGATGGTCGAAATTTGAAATGAGGTAGAGAGAGGGTTTGGGAGAAGAGAGAAGATTGGGTAAGAAAGGGAGAGAGACGAGGAAACATTTAGAGTTTTTGTGAGACTTAGTTGCCCATAAGTTGACTATTCTCTATCTTTGGCAATAAAATTCTGTCCTCAAGTTTCTCTCAAATCTAGCCCTAGATTAATTGCTAAACTGTCACTCTGAAATTGCCAAAAGATCTCTTAATTTTCTGAATTTATGGTTGTCCCCATTTCTCAAAAACCATTTCAATTGAATCGATACTTATGAAATCCCAACTTTAATTTATGAAAATTCAAGATTTTTACCGCGTTTCTTCCTTCTTCTATTTTTTTCACGATTTCTCTACAAGAATGTAAAATACTTTAGGACTTATAAATGGCCAAAATAGAGACATCAAGGAAAAAATCACAAAAACTTTTATAGCTGAGGGACCAAAAGTGCAATTAACACCAAATTTTATTTGAACACGTAAATTAGTACATGCAATAATACTGCTCCGAGTGTAAACACATACTAGTTATGATCTTTGCCAATGAAAGTTCCTTTCTCTATCAGTAATACTTTAAGTGCTAATCATGTCTAACTTAGTGCAAACAGTTCCATTGTTGTTTAATTTGTATCCCTCTTGACAAAGACAATCGAAACTCCTAGGTTTATTATGACACATCTCGTTGATGCAGAGGTTTAAATTGCACTCATCAATATCTGAAGAAAAATAAGAATAAAAAGAAATTATCACCCTTAGGAATAATCTTACTAAGTGTTAGTGACAGAATACAAAACCAGGTCTCAAAAATATTTTGTTTTCATTTAAAAGAAAAAAAAAATAGAATGAAAATCTTACTACCTTAGAATTTGTTTGGGATCAATTTTATCTTTTTATTTTTTTTAAACAACAGAACTGTTAGAAATAAACTTCTTTTTTAAGCTTGTGTTGTGAGTTGGACATGTTTTGGTGTGTGTGTATCTAATAGCCCATAGTTTAATATCCAAGTTTCTAGAGTATTCTTATATTTGCTAGATTACTCTTGTATTTGCTAGATTGTATAATTAATTAGGTAGTTGGAGGTTACATAGAGCATCTAGAATCATCCTTGAAGTAGTATAAATAGAGTGCTCCTCTCCACATTTTGTATCAAGCAAAAGAGAAACAATTCAAGTAATAACACAAGTTCTTCTCTTCCATCAAAATTCTCTCTAGTTTCTTTCTTAGCCTTTCTAACCTTTCTAGCCTTTAAAATCTCCTATTTTCAACAAAATGGTATCAGAGTGGGGTTGTAAATTCTCTTTAAATTCTAAGTATGCTCTGTGGTTGCAACTTTGACTGATCTTTCATATCAGAAAAGAATTCTTGAGATTGAGAGTATTATCCATTTGTTCCGAACATACTACCATTATATATCAAATCAAAGAGCTCGATGAGAGAATACGCTGCAATAAAAATTAGCCCAATCAGAGTCCAAACCAGTCTGAACAAGTCATCGGAAGTTTGCTGCCATAAACTGAGTTAACTCGCTGAGTTGAGCCAAGTCAGAGCCGTTTGACTCAGCCATCAGAGCCGTTGACCAAGCCCTAAAAGCTATTTGACTGCATCGTTGACTAAGTTGTTAGAGCGGTTGACTGCACCGTTGACCGAGTGGTTAACTTTGATCAAGTTAATATACTAGTTAATTTTAAGTTTTTTCGACGTTCCGGATCCATCCGTATAGTCAAAATATCTAAAAGCTCACTATGTTAAGAGTTATGGCTACCAACAGTTTAATATCTCTTCAAGTTCCACCACTCTATGGCAACAACTTTGATAATTGGACTATCAAGACGAAGGTCCTCCCTGGAGCACATGATGTTTGGGATATAGTGAAGAAAGGCTATGAAGAACCAAGAGATGAGGTGGCACTATCCTCACTACAAAAGGATAGTTTAAAAGACTCAAGAAAGAGAGATAAAAAGGCTCTCTTCCTTATCTACCAAGCCTTAGATAATGATGGGATGAGAAAAATTTCAAGTGCAACCTCTGCTAAAGAAGCATGGGAGAAACTTCAAATCTCATACAAGGGAGAAGAAAAAGTTAAAAAAGTTCACCATCAAACTCTAAGAGGAGAGTTTGATTTGCTACACATGATAGAGACTGAGTCAGTCTCTGACTATTTTTCTAGAGTTCTAACCATTTCCAATCAAATGAAGAGAAATGGTGAGAAACTAGAAAAAGTTACGATTATGGAAAAGATTCTTTGATCATTAGATTCAACATTCAAGAATATTATTACTATTATTGAAGAAACCAAAGACTTAGGAGACATGACAATAAAACAACTCTTGGGTTCCTCGCAAGCCCATGAAGAAAAGAAAAAGAAGATGCAAAATTTCAATGAGCAGCTCTTTAAGGCTTAACTCCAAGAAAAAGATGAAGATTCTGGCAATAGAAGAGGACGTGGAAGAGGTCGTGGCCAAAGAAGAGGTCGTGGATGTGGAAGAGGAGGAAAAGGATGTTTCAACAGTAATTATGAAAATGAAGATAAACAAGAAAGTTTGACAAGAGATTGTGGAAGAGGTAACCCAAGGCGTTGGCATGACAAGTCCCAAATTGTGTCACAACTATTAGAGATATTGTCATTATCTTCCTAATATAGAGCTCCAAAAAAGGTGCAAGAAAGAGCCAACTATGCCGAAGATAAAAGACAAGAGGAAGTTATATTATTGTCAGCATGCAAGAAGACCAATGGGTGCCAAGAAAATATATGGTATCTTGATAGCAGAGCAAGCAATCATATGTGTGGAAGAAGAGATATGTTCATAAAGCTTGACGAGTCAGTTACTGGGAATGTTTCATTTGGAGATGATTCCAAGACAACAGTAAAGGGCAAAGGTAAAATTCTCATACACTTGAGAAATAGAGAACATCAGTTTATTTTAAACGTTTATTACGTGCCTAACATGAAGAGTAATATCTTAAGTCTTGCTTAACTCTTAGAGAAATGCTATGATATTCATATCAAAGAAAATAGTCTTTATTTAAGAGACAATAGAAACAAGTAAATCACCAAAGTGCCAATGATAAGAAATAGAATGTTCTTGTTATACATTCAAAATGACGTCGCAAAATATCTAAAGGCTTGCTACAAAGATTCATCGTAGCTTTGGCACCTAAGTTTTGGACATCTCAATTTTGGCAGCCTAGAATTATTAGCAAAGAAAGAAATAGTTCGAGGTCTATCCTTCATCAGTCAACCAGACCAATTATATGAGGATACTTATTGGGAAAACAATTCAGAAGAAGCTTTCTAAGAGAATTGAGTTCCCGAGCCCATAAACCGCTTGAGTTCATACATACCGATGTGTTTGGTCCAATAAGACCAAGCTCTTTCGGTAAGATTAACTACTTTCTCCTCTTTATCGATGATTTTTCAAGAAAGACCTGGGTATATTTCTTGAAGGAGAAATCATAAGTGTTCGAAATATTCATGAAATTCAAAGCACTTGTTGAAAAAGAAATTGGTTGAAGTATCAAGGCAATGAGATCTAATAAAGGAGGAGAATTCACATCCCACAAGTTTCAGAAGTATTGTGAAGACAACGGTATCCGATATCCTTTAATAATATCAAGATCTCCCTAACAGAATGGTGTCACAGAAAGAAAAAATAGAACAATCCTAGATATAGCCAGAAGCAAGCTCAAGAGCAAAGGAATGCCAAAGGAGTTTTGGGCTGAAGCTGTAGTTTGTGTATATACCTATCAAATCGCTCTCCAACAAAAAGCGTATGGGGAAGAACACCACAAGAAACTTGGAGGAGAAGAAAGCCTAGAGTCTCTCACCTAAAAGTGTTTGGAAGTATAGTTTATACTCATGTGCTTGACGAAAAGAGAACCAAGCTCGACGATAAAAGTGAAAAGTTTGTCTTCATCGGCTATGACTCTAACTCAAAAGGCTACAAGCTCTATAATCCAAGCAATGGCAAGACTATTATTAGTCGCGATATGGAGTTTGACGAAGAAAGTACTTGGGAATAGTACACACAAGAAAGAAATTATGACTTCCTACCATAAATTACAGAAAAAAAAATAAGCAACGAAGAATTGAGCAAGTAAGAGAAGAACTGCAAGAGCCTGTTGCTCCACCTACTTCACCAATGGCAAGCACTTATCAAGAAACAATACTAGGATTGTCTTTAAGCAACAGTTCAAGTGAAAGAATGCCAAGATTAAGGAGTTTACAAGATATATATAAGGTGATTGAGAATCAAAATGACTTGACTCTCCTTTGCCTCCTTGCTGATTGTGAACCATTAAACTTTGATGAAGCTACAAAAAGTAAAGAGTGGCGAGATGCGATGGTTGAAGAAATAAAGGTGATCACAGAGAATGATACATGAGAACTTTCTACACTTCTAAAAGAATATAAAGCAATCGGTGTGAAATGGGTTTACAAGGCTAAAAAGAATTTTAAAGGAGAAGTGGGGAGATATAAGGCAAGATTGGTCACAAAGGAATACAGTTAAAGACCCGACATAAACTATAATGAGGTATTTGCTTCTATCGCCCATCTAGAAATGGTACGATTGATCATCTTATTGGCTGCTCAAAATAAATGGAAAATTCATCAAATAGATGTCAAGTCTACTTTCTTAAATAGAGTCCTTGAAGAGGAAGTCTATATAGAGTAACCATCTAGGTATGGGATTAAGGGACAAGAAGATAAAGTCCTAAAGTTGAAGAATGCCCTTTACAGGTTAAAGCAAGCACCAAGAGCATGGAATAGCCGCATTGACAAGTACTTCCAAGATAACAACTTCATTAAATGTCCTTATGAGCATACATTATATATCAAAGTAAAAGAGGGAGATATCTTGATCGTGTGCCTTTATATTGATGATCTGATCTTCACGGGGAGTAAGCCATCCATGTTCAAAGAGTTTAAGAAAGCAATGACAAAGGAGTTCGAGATGACTGCCATTGGACTCATGTGTTACTATCTTGGCATAGAAGTGAAGCAAGAAGAAGATGGAATTTTCATTTCATAAGAAAGCTATGCCAAGGAGATCATCAAGAAGTTCAAGACGAATGATTACAAGGCTGTCAATATACCGATCGAATGTGGAGTCAAACTATCAAAGCATGATGAAGGAAAAAAAGTAGATTCAACACTCTATAAGAACTTAGTTGGAAGTTTGCGGTACCTAACTTGCACAAGACCTGACATTCTCTATGTTGTGAGCCTGGTCAATCATTACATGGAATTTCTAACAATCACTTACTAGAAAATTGCCAAAAGAATCCTTCGATATATTAAAGATACAATTAACTTTAGCTTGCGATATTCATCATCTAATAACTATAATCTTGTAGGTTAAAGTAGCAGTGATTGGAGTAGAGACTTAGATGATCGAAAGAGTACAAGTGGTTTTATATTCTTCATGGAAGATGCTACTTTCACATGGTTGTCTAAGAAGTAACCAATCGTCATACTTTTAAGTTGGAAAGCAGAGTATGTTGCAGCTATATTATGTATCTATCATACGATTTGGCTAAGAAACTTATTGAAGAAACTATGCATTTCGCATAAGAAACCCACTGAGATCTATATTGACAATAAATCAGCAATTGCTTTGGTAAAAAATCTCGTCTTCCATGATAGAAACAAGCACATCGATACTTGCTACCATTATATAAGGGAATATATTGCAAGAAAGGACGTGCAACTGAAATATATGAAGAATCAAGACCAAGTGGCAGATATTTTCACCAAACTACTCAAGTATGAAGATTTTCTTAAGTTAAGTTATTTACTAGGTGTCACAAATCAAGTTTAAGAGGGGGTGTTAAAAATAAACTTTTTTGTGATCCATTGGGCCATAGTTTAGTTATTTGGGCTTATGTTGTGAGTTGGACTTGTTTTGGTATGTATGTGTCTAATAACTCATAGTTTAATATCCAAGTTTCTAGATAATTCTTGTATTTGCTAGATTACTCTTATATTTGCTAGATTGTATAATTCTTTAGATAGTTGGAGATTATATGGAGTATCTAGAATCATCTTTGGAGTAGTATAAATAAAGTGCTCCTCTCCATATTTTGCATCAAGCAAAAGAGAAACAGTTCAAGTAATAATACAAGTTCTTCTCTTCTACTAAAATTCTCTCTAGTTTCTTCCTTAGCCTTTTTAGGCTTAAAAATCTCCTATTTGCAACAAGAACTTTGTTTAGATTCACTTAAATAATATGTTATAAAGGACTTTTAGCTTGTGTTTGATTTTTTTTTAACCCAAAAAAAACCCTAAAAACCAAACAAAAGCGAAACCAGTATATTGACTCAGATTATCAAATAAGTGTATCAGTGTTACAATACCATGGCAGCCCTCCGGGTGATACGGATTCCCTTCAATAACCGACGGAGCCGGCATCGGGGTTAACACACTCGCTATTCGCCTTGCAAGCGAACTTCGTGGTCGTTTTAGCGTCAGCACAGGACAAATTACCTATTCCCCAATCAAGAACCAAAGGAAGGTCTTGCTTAACCCGGAAATGTTGAAGTCCTTTATTGGTGAGATTGAACCGGGTACTTTCTTCCGCTAGTAGTTCGGCATAGCTGCATGGATTGAAACTCCACACGTTGGTATGATTTGCGTAACTTTTTATTTCAATGGTGAAGTTCTGAATCCCACCAGGGATCGACGCTAGTTGGCAGCACCCGGCGCCGGAACAAGAAGGCCCGAAATCGACGTCCTCAGCCCGGTCGCATCTCGATATAAGAACCACGTGAGTGTCACAACCAACAGCGGTGAACTTGTTTTTGGTGGCGGAGACGGTGAATTTGGAGTGGCCCAGCTGGATCTGAGGGGCAATGCTGGTGTTGGTTCGGGCGCCGGTTTGGTCGTAGCAGTCGGCCGCTACTGTCTGCAGGACTTGCAGCTCGCCATGGCAAAGGGAGATATCGGTAATTGGAAGATTTTCTGTGCCCAAATATGGAATGGGAGTCCCGGTGGGCTCGTCGCAAGCGACGTTGAACTTCTGTTCCAAGAAACAGTTATTGCCGATGCCGAACGGATACGGAACAGTGACATTGCCGCAGCTGTCGCGGCAGCAGGGAAGGGCCTGGTCAGTGGCTCTACTTGTGTTGCAGATGCATGCTAATCCGATCAGCCCTATAACCAATGAGAGTTTCATGTTCATTGACACATGAAACCCCGTGTTCTCTTGTTTAATATAGGGTATCGAGTGTAATAGTGGTATATTTTTTGTGCTATCATAGATGGCCGCTATATAGGAATCAGAGTGGCTCATGGATACCATATTAGTGTCGCCGATGCTACAGTCAATAGTGATAATAGTAGAAAGAGGAAAACTTCCACCAATTGTGAAATGAAATATTAAAAAATATTATACATATGTTCGTAAAAGGGTAATTTGTTACTCCCTCGAGGAGAAGAGGGGAAAAAACAAAAGAAAGAGAATTTTTACATATATCTAACTATTGTACAATGCACTTTAAAAAAATAAAAAATTAATAGAAAAAGCTTCATTTTAACAGCAATTATATTTATAAGTTTGTAGTATAAAATTTCTAAATGATAACAAATTTATCCATTTGACAGGATGCAGAGTACTTAGACACACTGTAATAAAAACCGCCACAGCCTTAGTACCGGTTCGATTGCTTAAAATCTCATGACTCCTCGGGTACAAGTTGTTTATTATTAATTTAACCTTTTTCTTTTTTGTGGTAATATGTCATTTGTGGTATATGTTTGTAATCTATAATAATAAAAGAAATCTTTTATAAAAATTGTTTACACATTTCCCTCTAAATTCTTTAGAACAATTAAACTTTTCTCATTTATAATTTGACGCTCTTTTAAAGTACGTGACAAAAAATGAGATAAATTATAAATTATTTAGAAATTTAAAGCGTTCATTTAATGATAAAATTTAGAATTTTAAAATTATCTTTAACTAGAATGCAATCAAAACTTTTCCACTATATTGAAAAAAGTAAAATGAAGGAGACAATATAGATAAGGTGGCCAATCATATTCAATTGGGGTTAAAAATTTTTACACCAGTCAAAAATCGGTTAAAACAATAAGGATTGACCGCCAAACAAGTTCGACTATACGTAATCAAAATTTTTCGACTCTAATCAAATGGAGGTGCTAACAAGATTAAGACCGATATTAATATCAATAGGCATTAGTGGCCGGGTATTATAGGTGATAATGGTGGTAAAACTAGTAATTTTTGATTTGTTGGTAAAAAAAATATATATTTTAAGATTTTTGAAATAATAGAATATCCTAATAATTTTAATTGCATGACATGTGAATAAGTGTTAATTTCAAAAACTTTTATGGATAAGTTTTTTCTTTTCTTTTTTTTCCTCCGTTGAGGGCCTTATTAGGCCCGAGATGTAAATACCCTTTCCACGTAGCCTAATTAGTGAGCTTTTTCTTCCTTTTTTTTTTCTGTTCACGCTATATGTTTCACTACGTAAGCTCTTTTGGCTATTGTATTATGCTAGCCATATTCGAACCATATGAGAACAATGATGGTTTTGTTTTTTTTTTTTTTCCCCTTCTGTAAAGATGAAGGCACCCTTAACAAAAAGTAAGCATATTTGTTGACATCAAACTTATCTATTCCTAAATTCGTTATGTAGAAGAGGTGAGAATAATGAAATTAGAGTAGAAAACTAGGAAGATGAATGATAGGCGTAAGCAGAGAAAATTCTAGAGAGATGGTAGTTAAGAGTGTAGAAAGTAGTAACTAAAATTTGAATTTTAATTAAAAATGTGAGAGGAGTAGGTGAGAGATGGTGATTGAGCCGCCCTAAATTAATTTTTGATTAGCTGCAACTACCGTTCTTTTCATTCAAAGAGTTTAAAGTCTATATGTGCTGCCGGTGAATGGCTAGTGGAGGATTATATATCCTGTAATTTTAAGTGTCAACAGTCTTCCTAGAATTTCACTCGTTAATCAACTTAATTCTGAACCTAAAGCTAACTGGCTATGCCTGGTTAATGGAAGATATATATATATATATATATAGGTTGTCAATCCAATAGGTATTTTTTTTCTTTACCTATGGGTAAGTATTTTTTTTTTAGCCGTTGGATCACCATCTAATGGTGATCCNTGTATATATTATGTATTATTTATGAAGGTCAGTAGTCTTCCAAGAATTCACTGGGTAATTGAGTTATGATCTTTGGGTAACTGGCCGTGAATGGTTAATGATTACTAGATACTATGACAATAGACACATGTACGCATGTAGTGAATCTGACTAAATTTCTTACCAAAAGAAAACTGAACCAATTATAACAACAAGAAGTAGCGTGCTAGAGTAGATTGCGCTTTAAATTTAGCTGATTAATCATGGTATATCAAAGTGTGCCGGCCAGAAACGATCATCGTCTTCTCCAGCAAATTAAAGATGTAGCAACGGCATGCGTATATGCATATGGCTGCCATTAACTTTTATTTGTGTACATATTTATTAATTAATTCTTTAGTTTGATTTTCATTTGAGCTATGTCACGACTAAAAATCCAAAGTCATAACTTTTAGTAATTTTAAGTAAAATAGTGATAAACAGTGATTTTCTAAAATTCTAGAAAATCAACTACTTAGAATTTTACGTTTTAGTCTTCAAAAGTAAGTAAATTAAAAAATCATGAAACTTTCCATTAGTATTAATTTCTCAAGAAAAACCTTCACTTAAAGTTTAGAGAAATTATAATTAATTAGTTTAGAAACTTTTATTAAATCGTAAATTTTAATGAAAGAGTTCAATTTAAAACCTTAGATTCAATGTCCAAATAATTTACATAAAATTATTTGTACTTCTAAGTACTTAATTTAATAATAAAATTATCTTCATACATTCACTTAGTAAATATACTAGTATTAGCTAAATAATTTTAACATAGAAAGGAAAATAATACGGAGTAGGAACCAACAAATAAAGAGGAATGGAACTACAAGCATATGTCAAGTACACTTGTTAACCCATCAGAATAATTACCATAAAATAAATCAATATCTGAAAGTAAGAGAAAGTAGAAGAGTGAGTACATGAATACTCAGAAGAGATTCAATTACAGATTTTTAACTAATATAAATACTTACTTTAAAGGTCATGCACCGTCAATAAATATTCAAACAGTTTCTAGAAATCGAATTGAAAACATTGTCCAAAGGTTTATATCTTTCAAACTATTGTAAAACATAGCCTCAAAATAAAATTATTATCCAAAGATTCAAATATTTCAAACCATTATAAAACATTACATTAAAATATGTACATATCTATTCAAGTCAAGTATATAACATGCAATACAATCAATGACATATTTGAGCCACCAAAGATTTGTGACCATAAGTATACAATATAGTACGAGTCATCAAAAACGGTAATTGCACATGTGCACTGTATCCGAGTCACCTAAGTTAGTGACTGTGAGTATGGTATATAGTACGAGCATTCTAGATAGGGTACCATAAATCCAAGCACTCTAAAGGAGAGTAACATAAGTCCGAGCACCTAGTAAGGGTACTATAAGCCCGTCGGTTACGTGGATGCAATGAATGCATGTAATGCTATATGTATGACATGAATGAGAATATACATTATTTTCCACAAGATCATTAAACAAACTATGCAGTGTTTTTAATTAATCAAATTCAGTTCTCAAAACTAAATTCTTATTCAAATTGGATTTTATAAAAATTTCGGAAATACAATAGCCGTTTTTATCAAAAATAATAATCTAATTCCTAGAGAAAATAGTTCCAAAACAAGATAATTTGGCATGCTAACTAGTCTCCTAAGCAGTTTAAATATCAAATCATGATAAAATATATATAAATCACATTTTTATCAAATATTTCTCAAAATTCTATACTCATTTAAAATATGTAAAAATCAAAATTAAACCAATTTTAAGATCAAGTAATCGAATTCCTACCATAATCGAGTGACTAGATAGTGCTACGATGCTATTGAGAACATTTGACACCATTTGGCATTCATTTCGAGGGTCAAAGGTCATTTTCAAACCTTTGATCATTTAGTTTGAAAATTTGATTTTTCAACAGAGCCTTGAATTATGAAATGAATCCCACTACTGAATTCCTAATACCTAAGTTAGCTAGCTTAGATATATAACTTGACCAATTTAGACTTCGGCTAAAATCTGATACCATAGTATGCAAAACGAGACAAATCTGAGCTGTCAGATTTCGTTTCTGTACCAGTCACCAAATATAGTCAATATATATATATATATATATCAAAATTCATGTTTATACAAGTACATCACAAATATAAGGTTTATTTTATGATCTAATAATTGAATCGAAAAATCAATATACAAAACTAAAATAACTCAAAATTATCAAAAATGAGAAAATAAAATTGGAAAAGTTTTCAGAAGTGATATATATACTATGATGTTTCTTATGATGGGACGAAGCTATGGAGATCAGTTTCGTAGCCTGAGTGGGTCAAAAAAGTCGCCGGCATGGTGACGACGCTTCGATCTACGTGATCCTCGGTAACTGTCATTGGCCAGAATGCCGCCACCTGTGGTTACCCAGTTCTGCCAACGTCCATTGAAGAGAGAGAAGGAGAGTATTTTGAGAGGAAAGAGAAATATATATATATGTAATATGTGTTTCTTTTTTTTTTTTGTTTCTTTTAATGGTCAAAAGACCAAATTACTCTTAAAAACTTTTGGTTTTTATATCCTTCTTCCTTTAAAAGAATTTTGTACCAAAATTCGAACATAACTGGAAGTACAAGTAAATGATAAAGAATAACAATAGGAAAAAGAGTGAAGCATTAGTTATATAATGTAAAATTTCTCCTGCATATCCATGCCATATATAGTATGAGATAAGGAGGTAGATAACGAGGTATAGAACTACAAGATAGCTCGTCAATAGCTATAAGACCTTACTAGTGAAGATTAGAAACGATGACCCCAAGTTGGTATTTATTCACAAGAGTAGTAACGACACAGAAGGCAAGAAGGTAAGAATACATGACTTTTATAGTTAGAACATCGATTGTTAGGTATCAAAATAGTATAGCAGATCAAATATTAGGTACATACAATATCGTCCCCAGATCATACCAGATCAATAACATACTAGGATAATTCTATTTCTCTACTGCTAATTTAGTCCTAAGCAATCACTAAGTCCAAAAACTCTAACAAAATCCTCATCAACACAAGATTGCACCCTGGTTTGGAATGGAAAACAAATATACTTGTTTTATACTACCCACAAGATAGACGAGTTTAGAGGTCAAAATGACAACAAGAGTATAATAACATAAGTTATTTACCCTTTCTCATAACGAGCAAGTAACAACTATGTACAAAAAATATTTCTAGACAAGAACGAGACTAGAATCACTATGAATAGAAATCTCTAATATAAGTAAAGTCCCTCGAGTAGTACTCACTTATTAATACCAAGCGAGAATATATCGACAAGATTAAATCTTATCATTATTAGTCAATTAATTTGGCATCTAATACACTAATTCCACTTACTAAGCTAAGTTAGTAGGATAAGAAGAAGTTTCTTACTTGATATATAGTTTACTGATTAAACTATCAAGCACTTAAAACAGGTAGATTTCTTTTAAATCATAGGTAAATATAATAGAAATTTTCTTAAAATTTCAAAGTTTTTCCAAAAATTTTTAAGCACGTCTTTAAGAGATTCAGAAGTATATTTTCTTTTTGTTGGCAAACCACATTATCCAAATAATTTCTCATAGTTCTGTATTAATGAGGAACTTTAGGTAATACTTTAGTGAGGCTTTCTTTAAGTCTTATAACTTTGAAATTACCACTCTCTAGTAATTTTATAAAAAATATTTTTTTGAGATATTTTAATAATAGAAAAAACCTATAAAGTATTTTAGATAATAGTAAAGTGTATCATTTGTAGACAAATTTTTTAACCTCACTCATCCTCTAAAGTATGTGTATAGAAAATAACCCTTTTTTATATAGCCAGCCAATTTGTAATATGCACAAACTCGATGAATTTGAAAGTTCAAATGGAATTTTAAAAAAATAAATAAAAGGCAATATGCCTTTATACAACACCTAAGTCTCTCCAAGATTTAGGTATTCGAAACCAAAACTTTTTTTTGCCAAGTTCAAATGAAACATCATCCTAAGTCTTCCACACTAGGAGTTCCCAATACTTAGGATATCAAATCAACCATATAAAACTCAATTATTCAATTGAGACCAACAAGGTAAGTCAACCCAATTTGATTTTACTAATCAACAAACATCTATTAATCAATAAAGATTTAACAATCTAATAAATACAAAAATCAGGTACACCTCAATAAGGTAACTGACATATATAATGGAAAAACTTGGCAGAATAAACGCATCCAACAATATGGAACATAAAGCCATAACGACAAGATTTCACAAAAGTTCCAAACTAAGTTTTCAAATATAAAATTTCTCTATTTATGCAAGGTTCTAAATAAGTTAGCATTACTAATTTTACTTTGCAAAATTCTTGTAATAAGATATAATATATATGTCTTTTATAAATATACGCAGAAGTTTCTACAAATATATATATATATATATATATATATATATATATATATCGCATTAAATCAGACCAAGGGTTTCATTAATATATATATATATATATATATCACATTAAATCAGACCAAGGGTTTCATTAAAAACACAAACTTGTTGCAAAAAGTTTTCACAAAAAAAAGTTTTCACAAAATTTTTCCATGTACATCTCATGTACTTTATGTGACACCCAGCTCCTTATAAAGCTAATGAGCCAATAATATCATGATTGCATTGCATTTAATATTGATCTTGTGTGCCTGTTATATTAAGCAGTATTCTTATAAATTTGCTATCATTTTTAATTTTAATTCTCTAAAGAATATTAGTGTAGTGAAATGCTAAAGATATACTTATTGGTATAAGATTGACATGTAGTAACTTGATACGATAATCTTATAGGGTTACTTATTTTTACATATTATTATTATTATCTATTTTGCGCTTGCATGTAGGAGATTATTATTTTGTGAGTAATAATTTTGGCTCCACGTAATAATTCATAAGAATTTTATTTTAGAAGTAAATTGTTGAGTTAAGTTGTGCAAGGTAAATTTAATTTTCAGTGCATATGTACGCACTGTTATTTGTAGTTTATGTGTTATTATAGTGAAATCATGTTTGTCGTGTTCACTAGATTTTATTGGTTTAAGGCAGATTATTAGTTTTATATAAGAAAAAAAGAAGAAGAAGAAAGAACCGACTTACCGTGTCCGCGAGTTTTGTTTAAACTTTAGTTAGTATGTATTAAAGATAGTGCTTGGGTCATGTTTCCTTTCTCTCAAACACATCAAAGTCAGTTATACTTATTACTCTACTATCCTCACTGGTGTCCGTGGAAAAGTAGTATAAACAATCTGATACTATTCATTCTTGAGCTTCTCCGTTTTTAGTTGTCTACATCTATATATGAGATATGGAGGTATGCTTTTTGGTATTAGAAATCACTACACCTGAAGGTGGTGTCAAATCAGGTATATAGACAGGTGTATTAATGATACTTATTTATAACTTAAATTAATTATGTTCTTTCACTTCTTTTCATGCTAGTGAATTAAATATGATTTATTTTATCCATATGTTTGATTATTCACGAGCCTCAATTCGTTGGAGGACTTATCTATTTTATTTACATATATATAAATGTCTAGATGAAGATGGTCAGGAGTGTATTTTAGCATGGTTATAGTAGAGAATCTTTTGTTTAAGATGCTTAGCTTTTGTTTGTTTTTATGCAACCAGCATAGATAAATTAAATTCTCTAGTTGTATTACTACTGTATTAGTAGCCCGTATCTTTATAGAGGATTTGATTAAGAACCATAGTTTGGTATATATGAAATTGAGGTCTAACAGTGGTGACTTGATTTTTTTAAAATATCTCTTGATTATTGTTATTTTAGAGTACTTAGTGGATTATTCCTCCACTAGATATGGGAAAGATTCTATATTAAAAAAAACAAGCTGAGGCGAGAGGTTTGAGCATGTTTAATTGAATGATAACTTCTAAGTCCTTTGAATTGGCAATTTTGTTTCGGAAAAGATTGCTTGCTTGGCAATTTGAATTCTCCTGATTGAGAATATTTTAACATGTACATTTTCATGTCAAATAAAAAAAAAAAAAGAAAATGGCATAACCTGCATAATAATCAAAGAATTTGTATACCGTTAAATAGTAGAGATATGTCAATAATATCTTAAGCATAGAGCATTTCACTGACAAAGTCTTGGAAAGCTTCGAAGTGAGGTAAGTACAGTACTCAACTACAATACAAGAATTATGCACTATATGAATGTCTATTATGTTTCTACGCTTTACATTCATTCCAATTATAAGTATGACCATTGGCAAATTCGATTTTAGCATACATACTTAGCATTCTTAGTGTGACATTATCATGTATACCATCAGACCATACATATTTTATGAAAGTTTAAGAGAGATAATAAATTTCTGAAATGCCTTAGTATTATTGTGTAAGACTATATTAATTAGCACAGAAAAGTTGAGACCAAGTAACTTTCAGAATGTTTTATGTCACTGTTATGGGGAAGTGGGAAAAACATATTTACAGTTTCAGAGTGGCAGGCCCAAGAGAGGGGTAAGTTTGACGGGATTAGTCAGAAAGTTTGCCATAATATTCCTCCTCTAAATTATATAATGGACTACAATACAGTCTCGGGCCGCCTTATCTCTTAAGCTCGCCAGGGTAACGATGGAGTAAGGTTAGTGATGAGGCCTACTGTGGTAAGAGTCGGCGGGGAGGAGAATCCATGGGATATCATCAGTTCAAGAAAGTCCTACATGCATGGTGCCAAACCGAATAGTGGGCACAAGACAAGGAAGGGTTTAAAGGAAAATATTTATACCGAAACATTTAAGCAAGCATGGCCATACATTTAATTCATATCATTGAGCAACATATTATCCATTACTTTACTTACTGTGTTGTAGCTCATTGTAGTCTTTTGTTGCAAGTAATGATTGAGATGAAAGCATGAGCTTGTGAGCTGGAGTAGAAACCCAACTTTGGTGTTGTACATATAGATATTTTAACCACATGTAAGGGCCTAGTTTGTATATTTTGAGATATTTTGTAGTCTCTCAATGAAGTTGTTTTTAGTTTGCTTCTCTTAGCACCTATTACTAACTTTCGTTTTCTAATATATGTATATACTGATCCACACTATGTTTGTAAGTAAAGTCAGCTATCTATAGAGTTTTAAATAAAATAAAAAGTTCAAATTGACCCATATTTTTGGAAAAATAATTACAAGAATTATTTTTCAAAATAATGCCTTGTAAATAGAAAGTTAATAAATTTCCACTAGTAGTAGGTGGACATGTTAGGGTGTTACACTTTAAGTCCAATCATCTTATAATTCAAATTGTAAAGCCTTCCTTAAATTCAAAATTAGGAAAAATACTGGGAATTTTTAGTTTATAAAAATTACCTTGACCCAAAGGATTTTCCAATTAATACTACCAAATATAAATTAGGATTAATTTAGTATCACAACTAAATTTATTATAAACCAAGCTTCAAACTTTATAATAAGGTAGATTGACAAACCCTAAATATCTAATAGCTCAAAAATTTCGAAAACCATACATTTCTTGAAAAGTAATTACTTTTACATAATCCATATCCCAAGTTTTCAAAATATCTGCTACCTCTTCAGAAGCAAACATGCCACTATCATATATTACAATGATACAAATCGTTCAAACCTGAATGGTCTACTTCAAATTTCCAAAAGTTTCAGAACCGAATAATACGATATTAAATCCAACCAAATTCTACTAATTCAAGAATATCCTTATGAAAATATAAACTTGATAAAGCTGGAAAGCATGATCTTTAATTTGTCTCCATGTCCATATTATTAGATCGATCCATGAATGAAAAACTAGTATATCATATCCATCTAACGATCTTTAATTTGTCTCCATGTCCATATTATTAGATCAATTCATGAATTAAATACTAGTATATCATGTCCATCCAACATTCCTACCAATACATGATACAAGATTATAGAAATGATTTACCAAACACTCAAACCGTTAGTCACATACAAACAATTTCCAAGAAATTCAAACTATAACCCTACAAGCACAAATAAGATCAAATGATGTCAATCAAAATATAAGATACCGAATTACTATTTTTGAACTTACAGAATTTATATAGCTTACTACCATAATGGACATAGGAGTAAAAGAATGAATATTCATTTGAATTGAGGAATTTTGATAAGGGTAGAATTCACTAGTCGCGTGTCATCCTTAATACTTTTAAGACTAGAATTTCACGGGTATAACTATCCCAACGATATCAAAGTTCCACTCTAAGGAAGTGAACGAAGGATTAAAAATGAATTAGAGTAAAGACAATATATTTAAGTAACTTCTTAAAGATGTATGAGGTATTTGTCACACTTTTCCAAAACTATTTTTAAACATCAAAATACCACATTTGATACTATTTTATCATGACCAGAATTCGAAAATTGAGACTTTTAGTAATTTTAAGTGAAAATAGTGATGAATGGTGACTTTCTAAAATTTCAGAAAGTCAAATACTTTGAATTTTAGGCTATAGTCCTCAAAACTAAGTAAATTATAAAATTATAAAACTTTCTATTAGTTTAATTTCTCAAGAAAAACTTTCACTTAAAGTTTAGAGAAATTCTAATTAATTAGTTTAGAAACTTTTACTAAATCATGAATTTTAGTGAAAGAGTACAATTTAAAACTTTAAGTACATTGTCTAAATAATTTACATACAATCATTTGTATTTTTGAGTACTCAATTTAATAACAAAATTATCCTCATATATACACTTAGTAAATACACTAGTATTGGCTAAATAATTTTAATATGGAAATAAATATGATACGCAGTACGAACCAACCAATGAAGAGGAATGAAATTACAAGCACATATCAACCATGCTTATTAACACACCAAAATAATTACCACAAAATAACTAAATACGTGAAAATGGGAGGAAGTAGAGGGTTAAGTACGTGAATGCTCAGTAGAGATTTAATTACAAGTGTTTAACCAAAATAAATACTTATTTTCAAAGTCCTGTATGGTCAGTAAATATTCAAACAGTTTCCAGAAATTCAATTGAAAATACTATCCAAAAGCTTATATCTTTCAAACCATTGTAAAACATAGTCTGAAAATAAAATTATTATTCAACGGTTCAAACATTCTAAACCATTGTAAAATAATATAGTGTGATTCATCCAAAAAGGCAATTACGCACATGTTCACTATATCCAACTCACCTAAGTTGGTGACCGTGGGTATGATACATAGTCCGAGCACCTTAAATAGGATACCGTAAGTCGGAGCACCCAGTAAGGGTACCATAAGTCCCTCAATTACTTTGATATAATGAATGTATACAATACTATATGTACGATAAGATTGAGAATATATACCATTTTCTACAATATCATAAAACAAACCATGTAATATTTTTAATTAACTAAGATCACTTTTCAAGACTAAAATTCTTATTCAAATTAGATTTTATAAAAATTTTGGCAGCACAATATCCATTTTCGTCAAAACTAATAAAATCTAGTTTCTATAGAAAACAGTTCTAAAATAAGATAATTTAGAACATCAACTAGTGTGATATGTCTCTTAGGCAATTTAAATATCAAATTATGACAAAATATATATAAATCACATTTTATCAAATATTTCTCAAAATTATATATTTATTTAACACATATGAAAATCAANAAGCAAAACGAGACAAAGTTTATTTGACAATCTAATAGTCAGATTGAAAAGTCAATATACAAAATTAAAATAACTTGAAACCGTCAAATATGGCAAAATCAAATTGGTAAAGTTTCGTGTTATGATATATATATCTTGATATTTTTCGTGAAGAGACGAAGCTATGGAGACCAGTTTCACGGCCTGAGGTATCTAGAAACATTGTTGGGAATCGAATGTCTCTCATAGCTTTCCTCGTCAATGCCGGTGGTGGAAACCTCCAATGACATTTAGATTTCGGCAGCGAGCTCTCGTCATGACGACGCTTAAATCTAGGCAGTCCTTGGTGGCTTCGTTGGCCAGAAGGCCTCACATATGGTCATCCAATTCTGCCGACATCCATCGAAGAGAGAGAGGGAGAGGAGAGAGAAATATATATACGTAATATATTTTTATTTTTTTAATCGTCAAAAGACCAAATTACCCTTAAAAATTTGAGTTTTTATTGGCTATCATTTAATTGTTTGGCCAAAAAATATCACCATTATTAATTGCATTTTTTACATAACCCATATAAAATATATTTTGCCTATCACTAATAATTTTTATATCATTGTTTGAGTCTCTGCCTATATTAACACATATATATATATATATATAATTAGTGATAGATCCATGATTTCATTTCAATTAGCACAATTATAATGACAACAAAATTTAAAAGTAAGATATGAGCAAATGTTACGAAATTTTTTCTATATTTTCATATTTTAGAAACTAAAACCTAGTTTTTAAAAAGATGAGAATACTCTCTTTATTTAACCAAAAACAATCTTTTACATGTTAAATTCGTATACGTGTATGAGTCAGTGAAAAATATAAAGGACTTCTGTTGCAAGAATCTAAAATCATATGATTATTTTGATAAAGAAATAACAATTATCGTCGAAATAAATTTTCCTAAATTTCCAAAATCTGACATTGGATAAAAATATAGTATCCGTAGGAGGATTATCTACACTATTGGCTAAAGAAAAAAAGGTCAAGATCTAGATTAGAAATCATATACACTACATTACATGAGATATAAATTTTCAATAGAAAAGGTCAAAAAAAGATAAATCAAATCATTTTTCTTCTTTTTTTTCTCTATATTGCTCTCTCCCTCTCTCTCTCGTTTTTTCTTCACTTAGCTTTCTCCCTCTTCTTTGACAAAAAGATCTACAATTTTGTAAAACCCTCTCTCTCTCTCTCTATTTTTCTTCACTTTTGGCTTTCTCCCTCTTCTTTGACAAAGAGATCTCTGAGTTTGTGAAACCCAACATAAGAATGGCGCTTTTTGTTGAGATTTATGGACCAAAGTACTTTTCTTTCTTCTACTCTCTTCTTTTCTCTTGGTTCTCTTTGTATTCTAGTTTCATCTTCTTTCATAATAGATATAGAAGGCAAATTTAAAAGCAGGTTTCCTTTAGGTTTTATTAAATTATAAATTAGACGTCAAAGCACAAAAATAAAATAGAAATAGAGCGACGAAAAAAGTCGTCGCTGAAAACCCAAAAGCCGCCGCTACGGATATATAATGGCGACAATGTTGCCGCTATAAATTTGCTAGTATAAGTCTCTATAGCGACAATTTTTCATATCGTTATAGATATTTTCTTACAAGGACGATAAGTATCGTCACTGAAATAATGACAAAAAAAGGTATTTAATAGACCTATACAGATGAATTTTTAAAATTTGTTTATGACATAACTTACTTTTCAATGATGAATATTTTTGAATTTGTCATTGTTATATATATTTAAATAATAATTAATTGATTGAATTATACACTCTATGGTGGCATTGACGAACATCGTGCTTTAAAAGGTGTTTTTTCTTTAAAAAAATGAATTTTCTTTTCAGATGCTATGGCAGTGAAAAATGTTGCCGCTTTAGAGGTTATTTTTAAAACAAATTAATTTTCAAATATTTTTAATATCAAAAAATAAAATTTATTTTAATTTTAAAAAATTTAAATTAATAATATTATTAATTAGTTATTAATAATGAATTAATTTGAAATTAAATATTTAAATGATATTAATATTTAAAAAAAACATTTACATTAAGAGTTGTCTATAATTATAATAAATATATGCAATAGGTAAATGTAACAAATACATGTACTAAAATCTAATAACTTAAGTCTTCATCATCTTCTTCCTCTTTTTCTTCTTGTTGGGCGGGTTTTGGACCAATTCGAAGATGTGGTACAGGATGGCCAAAACGCGTGAGTAGCATTGGGGATAGCAGCAACGGAGCATATAGTGTCGATGCGGATCTTGGATTGAATCTAAAGGTGCTCATCTAGACATCCGACACAAGATATGACAAAATTCTCTATATATGCTCTACTTATACCACCTATGCCACTAAAAATCATCGTTGTTGAGCAATTATCTCCTGAGTAGCTACTTCCTGCTGCTGCTGAGTAGCCAATATGTATAGTTCACTCTTCTGCATGTAGCGTTAGATATCCTTAGGTACAAGTGCTGAAAACTCTAGGGGTTGATCTAGTATTAGAATCAGATCCACTCAGCTTGTGCCCAACACCTCGCCAAAATCTTTGGCATATTCCGCGAACCTCATTTGTATTATGGGCGTCACTGGAAGAAGCAGATGAGCTTAAACTAACTTGAAAAAATGTCTAAGGCTGAGTATTACGAACCAACAGTTTAATCTAATTAGTTAAGTTTGTAATTTTTTATTCCTTTATCCTATGGGTATTTTAGATATTTTGAGTATCTTAGGGATTTTTTTGGTGATTTTATGCTTAGTAGGAGTACTTTGATATTTAATGACTAATATGGGTATTTGCGCATTTTATGCACAATAGGGGTATTTTGGTAATTATATGACTACTAAGGGTATTTTTGTAGTATATATTTTGGTAGTTTTATGCATATAAGGAGTACTTTGATAATTTTATGACTACTAGGAAAATTAAAGATGAGTTTGTGAGGTTGAGAGAGAGATATAAAATTAAGAGAAATGAAGAAGAAGAAAAGGTTCTACTAAGTTGAATAGTTGCAGAATTTAAAGCGGCCCGCTTTAACCTATATATAGTTGTCACTTTATGGTATAAATATAACATAAAATATTAATAATATTTTTTATTAATATAATTATGGTTTCAATTTAACGTTTTTTTAATTAAAAAACTAAAGCTACGACAATAAATAAGATATTTTCCCCATTTCCCGAAATTAGCACTAGTTCATTTTAGATTTTCTGGAAAAACTAATAGTGCTAATGTATAATACAAAATTCAAAGCGGTGATTTTTTAAAATCGCTGCTAATAGTATCCCCGAAGAAAAGTCACCACTTTAAGGTCCAACAGTAGTCCACATTCTCTCATGAATCTATACCGATGGCTATTCGATTGTCACCGCTTTAGAGGGACCTAAAGCGTAGACATCATCACTTTACTACCTTTTTGTTGTAGTGAAAGAAGCTCGTTCTTTCAAAGAATGATGCCTTGAAGTTTCAATATCTAATGTGGGGTGAGCGGTAGCAGGAGAATTAGGACTGATTACGGGTGTGAATATTCATTTAATTTTCGTAGATTTATCAACAAATCCTAATAACCTGTTAAATTCTCTCAAAAAAATAATCTTAACAGTCAACATTCTTTTAACTCTGGCTTCTAACCCATTTCGGTAGAAGACCAACTCAAAAAATGCAGATGCTTAGGTGTAAACTGTATCATGATAACCAAACTTTAAACTTGTTTATTATATACCACAAGATTACAATCTAACGGGAAAGAAAATGCCCCATGAAACGGGGGTTTTTGCTCCTCCTACATTAGAATTTCCCAATCTTTTGATTTACTCCTTTTTCTAGAGCAACTATATTTTAATAATTATCTCACTTTGTAAAATCACCCTTTTTCTCCAATTCAAAATAAAGTTGTAGAATCAATTCTAATGGCTCAACATTTTAGTCCAAAATAATCGTAATAACTGACGTCAATAGTTAACAAACAATAAATCTTGAATGGAACATTAATAATTCCCAATTTCAATAATTAAAGTAAAATATTCATAACTAAAAATATGAGATTTTATTCCTTCAAAAACAAATACAGGATTTTACAGAAAAAAGTTTAAATACAACAACCACTACTTATACAATTCTGTAATCGTGACTCTTATAGTGAGCTTTGCATTATTGGATAAAGATAGCCATTTCTTTGAGCATAAAATGAAAGCTTATGGGATTGGAGGAAGACTTGTCTATGGGAATACGAAGGCAATCAACAACGTCTTTTTGGGCATGATAGAGGGTAGTCATCATGTAGATGTCGGTTCCATGCTGCATTTTGGTCATGAGTAGAGAAAACTGTCCAAGTAGCAGCTGAATTCTCATATCTACTATGAGTGATGCGTTTGAATTTCTTCAAATCCTTATTCTTAAATATGTCATCAGGGTCAATGTCGAAAGTAAAGATATCCCCATAAGGCCTCGCAGAGTGCACGACGAGAGGCAAAGAAATGGGATCAACAGACACTGCAGCAAGATCCGAAGTAACCACGATGCTTTTTCCATCCGGGCTAAAGAATGGATGGTTCACATGGCCTCTAAGATCACTTCCACTTCCCACCACTCTTACCACCACTGACAGATCGCTCGCCTTCACTAGAAACACCGCAAAGTATCCCGGGTCAAGTTTATGATCGCTTTCTGGTGCATATCCAGGCTTATCGCGGGTTGAAGAGAATACTATCCAGTCTCCACTTGGGGACCATTGGCAATGTGTGTCAATCCAAGGCCCATTTGTTAGCCTCGTTATTTTGCCGTCTCCATATTCCCCTATTTGTGCGTCCTCCATTATGTATAGATTTTTGTATCTTTTTTCCTCCCAATCTCTTGTGGATCGATAAACTAATTTTGTCCCTGTTTACAATTTTTAAACCCATCCATAAGAATATTGGAAACTAATTAATAATAAAGGGTCTTTATTCATTGGAAAGCATATTATAATTAACAATACATAGTTGCGGACTTCTAATGGATTGCCAAGTATTGGTAGAACACTTAGGATTTCTTCTAGGAATCATTGAACTTGAAGTGGGACTATCGTAAGTTGATAGTTGTAACAGATTAGTTGCAAGATAACGGCTTAGTCAAACTGTTGTAATTAGATTGTAATTAGATTTGTACAGCTGTCGAGTTCTTAGTTAGCTAACTAATCTGAACATTAGTTGTAATCTAGAATAAATAATACAATTAGACACATAGCTCATAACTGAGCGTTTTACTCAATTTACTCTGTTATTGATTAAACACTATTCTCTTAAACTTTCTTAAGTTAACAAAATATTTAAAGTACTAAAGTAGGTAAACCCCACCAATTCTTGAACAACATTTCAGCTTTGGCAATGAGCCATGTAAATATTGTTCTGTGATAAAGGTTGTTTAGAAATTAATCAGAAGGAACAGATGGGGAGTATTTACGTACCTTCAGGATTGCTGGATGGGAAAGCATTATTGAAACGTTTCGTGAGCTGTCGACGATGCCCTGCACGACCGGAAACATTGGGGATGGCACAGATTTGCACTCCCTTTTCAGGGTGGAAAGAAGGTCCAATACATATATACAATATATCCTTATCTGGATCTTGGTTCCAAACAGGCGAGAATATGTTGTCCCGCTGTTACCAGTGTACATAAACAAAACTCATCAGCAGCTATATTCAGTGAAAATATACAACTGCATATTAATGTATAATACTCTTGTTATACCTCGAAAACTTTACGCAAACCTTCTTTGTCAGCAACCCAAACGGCCTTGAACTCATTGTCAACGAAGGCCAGCTTGGAGCCGTCTTTGGAAAACGTTGGAAACGCTCCCGACACCCTAAACAGTCCTAAATCCGAATGCGGAGAGTCGAGCTTGTGGAACTGTCTTTCGATATTGTCTCCATTCTGTCACAAGTAAGTAACAACCTAAGTAAGCATGGCTAGAAAACGAATTAAAAGTTCGAAAAGTAATGGTCAGTACCTTCAGAAGTTTGCTCTTGCAACGATGGTAACCGATGCGCTTCCCACCGTCTATCACAAAGGGGTTGAAATGGTCGAAATCTGGTCTGGCTTTTTGAGTGATTTCTATGTTTTGTTGTCGTCCAGTTGAGTCGAATATCTCAATGTGTCGACAATGTGTCTCTGTGATGTCGTTGGACTGTGATTTCGGACGAATAGTTACCACTGCCACTGTGGTGTCGTTTATGGCTGCGGGAGTTATTGCATGAATTCCGCCTGTGGTCACACGAGAAGTTATACCGTTGCTAATGTCTGCACGGAACACGCCCCAAAATTCACCAATCTTTCGGTGGAAAAATATGATGTTGTCACTTCCCCACGTCGGCCACCCACCATTCCTTACGACCATCTTGCGATTAAAGGGCTCGTCTACGTTCGTCACGAAAATGTCGGTCTTTAGATCTTCGATCTCGCCATCCCAACCACCCTTTCCCTCGAACGACGCCACCGCTATCTTCTTTCCGGACGGTGACACTGAGGGGCTTAAATCAGCTTGTCCTGCACACTAAAAATAAAAATCAGGAGTTCTATCATGTATAGCAGGTCTGAAGTTTTGTTTTTAACGTTTAGCAGTATTCTTAAATGTTTTTCAATGATAGCATTTTTTTATTAGAAAGTTCCAAATATACTCCTAATTTTTCTCTATTTGGTTAACTTTTGCTTACAAAACCTAATCCAGTAAGTTAAAGATTAATCTAAACTAGTCACAGTTATATGGTTGAGTTTAAAATCAAGGCCGTTTTTGGAATAAAATTGCTAAAACTACTATATTTGTAAAAGTAAAACAAAAATTTCTAAAAGTGTAAAACAAAACTTGGGAACTGCTATGGAGCTTGGTTTTCCAATAAATCGGTTGCTTTTACCAAAGAACCAGGCGCAAATCTGAAAATTTGAAAACTCCAAACGTTTTAAAAATTCTAGATTCATTTAGAAATATATCAATTTAAAAAATTTAGTTAGAATCATAACACTTTTGAAAAATACTTTAAAAAAAAACACTTTTGATACTTTTCAAAGGTATTTGGAGATAACTAATCGTGTTATTTTCGATAACTACTAGTTATCTCAAATTATTTAACTGATTACCTCAAGTATTCTCTAAAAATTTGTATTTTTTAAATAAATCCAGAATTTTTCAAATTTTTTAAAATTTTGCCACATACAATTAAATTCTCTCTAAAATGAAGGGATAAATATATAAATATATATATTTTCTAAACATATTTGCATGAGTACAAGTTTTAATTTTTATTTCACCAATGTATATTTTCATACCCATTTTGGAGAAATATATACCAAGTGTATAAATTTCATGAATAAAAAATATATGTAAGTATCGTTATACCATACATATAAGTTTATACTTTACACTGTAAATATAAAACTTAAGTAAAATTTTGCATCGTAAACGTGTGCACGTAAATTTTATCCATAAATATATACCTAAATAATGGATATTTCTGGAATAAAAAAAAAACGAAATGGGTACTTATGGAATATAACGTAGAAAACGGATACTGGGTCAATTTCTCAAAATTCAACTTTCTCATCACCAAAAAGAGTCTCATGATGTATATAATATAATATACGACTATATTATAATGAGGAAAGGAACCTGATGGGGTGAGACGGTCGGTTTTTCCGGTCTTAAGATTGGTTTTATAAACGGCAGTCCACGGCTGACGACGCGTAGTTGGTTGGTCCTTCGTGGAGACATAGACGAGATAATCACCCGCGACGCAGCCACTGTCTTCCATGCGAACACCATCGAATGTGCCGAAAACATCAGCGAAACCGAAGATTTTGACTTTGGGTGGGTTTACATTGAATCGGAGAGCTATGTGGAGCGTTTCGAGGTGATCTCGTTCCGAGACGAAAACCATGCCCGAGACACGGCCCGAATTCACGTCGGCATCGGTGGCTTCGGAGGCCAATTTTGGGTTCTTGAGAATTGTTTTGAGAGTCGACGGTGGAATGGCTTGACCGTTGTAATTGTAGGACACTCCATCAGTCATGTGAAGCTCATCGTGCGTCGGCGGCGTCGGTGAAAGCGGGCATGAGTATATGTCCAGCGGCACTGGTGGTCGATAGGTTGTGAAGAAGGCAATGCTACCTCTCTTCTCTGCCATCTGTGATTTCTCCAAGAAATTTCAAAGTAGGTTAGCGTAACACACGACCAAATCGGGCACCAGGTTAAGGGACCATAACATCACCTTCAGATGTTAAGTCAACGTTTTTTTTTGTAATTATTATTTATTTTGGCATAAGGTAATGGAATCTCTAATTGGATTGAATATTGTCAAAATGCCGTGTTATTTATTAAATTGAAAATTGTTTAATGCATTTTCCAAGAAACAAAAAAAAAAAAAAAGAAAAAAAGGGATTTAATATATCAACAGTAAATATCCTTGCAGCTTTTTAATTGCCTTTAGTGATATAAAAATGAGCTGTCGGCCCCGAGCAGCGCCCGGATGAGAAGTGGGCCGATCTGACAATTAAGTGCTAAGGCCCAATTCGACCCTATAGCATGCTTGGCCGAAGACAGGCCGGGCTCCACCCTAGACCAATCTTTTAATATAAAAAAATAATTTATTTTAATTATTAAAGAAAACCAAAGGCTTCTTGCAAAACTTCATGTCCAAAGTATCAAAAATTAAAAACTTATGCATAAACTGAACCTTTTGGAAAAATCCCGGACTAGTTTAGAAAATAACATTTTTAATAAATATTTAAAAATACTACTTTTTTTTAAATTTGTAATTTTCAATAGTACTCGAGATAACCAATCTAGTTACTTGAGGTAACCAATTAAGTTATTTTCTCAAATAATTTGACAAATTATTTTAAGTACCATATCAATTAATAAAATATAATATTTTTCTAAATATTTTTAAAAGTAGCATTTTTCTAATTAAGATCCGAGATTTTTCAAATAATTTTAAAATCCGAGATTTTCTAATTGTTTTAAAAATTTACCGTAGAAAATCAAATTTCTTAAAAAAAAAAAAAACAAGGAGAAACAGGCCCAACGAGTGTGGCCAGGTTGGCCCAACAAGCTTAAACCTATGGCCCAATGGCCAATTGTGCTTATGACCATCCCGACCCATTTGGCTAAGTGTATTTTTGCAGCCTTCTGCTTGCAATGGATAAATCCCTCAATGCGTGCGGACTTGAAGGTTATATTTACGGTTGCACAAAAATGCAAAAATCCGATTTGACTCGAGATACCGCCCGACCCTATATAGATTTCAGGTTACCGCCCGACCCTATATAGATTTCAGGTTCAAATAAGTGTACTTGAATTTTCGAGTAAAATCCAACCGAATCAAAAGATTTTCAATTCGAGTACGAGTACACATTTCGAGGGTTCAGTACTCGAATCTACTATTATTATTTAAAAACACTTTTAAAATTAATTATTTAATAATTTTTTTCTATTTTTTTATTTTTAATATTTATGAGAATGTATGGATTGTGTAAATAGTTAATTATGCATAAAATAGAGGGAAAATCAAAATTATTTATTATGTTAAAAAAAAAAGAAAAAAAAAATATATTTTATGTTTTCATAAAACCCGACCCGTCCAAATACCTGACTTACTCGACTTACCTGAATACCTATTCCCCGTCAGTTTGATTTTAGTTGTTATTTTTATATACTCGAACCTAAATACTCGAATACCTGAAATTCGACCCAATGTACGCCCCTAGTTATATTGCTTGATATATTGTAGTCAAAAGAATAAAACCTCGATATTGTCGTAAAACCCAAAAGTATCAATAAAACATGAAAAAAATTTAAAAAAAAAAACTTCATTTTTTTAGTGAAATTTAAATTATGAAATATCTAAAATACCCTTACTTATGTTTCAAAATCTATTACCAAACACTATTATAAAATTTAGTATTTTAATTTTTTTAAGAAAATCATAATTTTTTTTTTAGATTGTAAACAATGTTGATAATATTTTTTCCCTTTTGCAATAATTTTTAGGCTATTCTTTTGTATAAAATTAATAAATCGTTGGATATTAATTATTCTCGTTTAGAAAATAATTTAGTTAAAAATTTGATCAAAACCATAGGAGGCTACCTTTTTTCATATTTGAGAAAATAAAGAATATTTTGGATTTTATGAAAACAGAGGCTACTTTTTTCCTATTTGGGAAAATAAATAATACTTTTAAATTTTACGAAACAAGGATGTTTTTGGGATTTTCTTTTTTTTTTTGGTTAAACATAGTAGATATCTCATTAAAAAACATTCTTAGGCACCCAGAGGGCTGTTTTTGGGATTTTCATAATTTATGCTTTAGTTGCTTTTCAATTGGTCAGTGTTCTAAATTTCTTTCTTGCTAGCATTTGTTTTACTCAGTAATCTTCATGCCAGATAAAATAACAATAATAACATTATAACATAATAACAATGTAACCTTAGGCCAAAAATATATAAACCCAGCCACAACAAATTTACGAGCCCAAACAGCGAGCCATTTTCAAGTAGAATTCTGGGTTCATGTTCTTAAGCATGTATATCCCGAATACCAAACTTAAATCAATGATAGAAGCCATTTAGATTGAATATTAAAGGCATTCCTACCTTAATTCCAAATGAGAGGGTCTGAAAGTATGGCCTTACAATAAAATTGAAACTTCAGGTCTTGAAAATTTTGGATCAGACCTCCGATATTCACCTTCTTCTCACTTAAGAACACCAAGAATAAGCTTGTGTTTGTTTGACGAAGATAAGAGGAGACTTAGCCAAACACAGAATTAAGTTTTTTTTTTTTTTTTTTTCTGATCAGGAACACAGAATTAAGTTAACAAGTACCGGAGAGAAGGAATTGCCTAGCAACATTTAAAGGAAAGGGTGGGGGGAGACTTCTACCCAGTCTTCAACCAATCATAACTCTCCACCTTAACCACCTTAGTTAACTTAATCCTAGGTTAGTTAACCCCGGTAAATTTGCTAACTCAAGTTAACTAACCATACCTAGTTTTAAAATAAATAAACGAAGACGTATATGCATTAATGGCTTACAAGTCTAGATCTGGTTCATATATTTATGTTTTTCGTCCAATATAAATAAATTGCTTAGGTGTCTTTTATTGTTGTATATTAATCCTCGTGCAGCGCCCAAGTCCCAACATGTCTTTTCCACTTAATTTAAACTCTTTTTACTGATTGTTGTAGAATTAAGTCATACTCGTATTGTTTGTTGGAAAGCTTGATGAAAATTTCCAACTTCCCAAACGTTGTTTTATTAGTTTGTTTCATATATTCTTATTACCGTCATGGGACTTGGAAAGAACATGGTTTGGATTCTACTTCATTCCTCTACCCAATTCTTTATTCTCTTTATATATAATTACGTAACAATATTCCGTAATTGTAAATACGTAACATTGATGCCAACAAAAAAGAAAGGAAAAAAAAAAAGACGGTAAAAAAAAAAGAAAATAAAAACAAAGACTATAATCACGGGACAGAACAAGCCGTTGACTAGTACAAAAAAGGGTTGTAGTCCACCCTTGAAATGGCTGAAGACAGAGCCGTCTCAACTTTATTTGGGATCGTAAGTGAAATTTTAAAATTAGAGACTTTTTTCAAAAAAAATTAAGAATGATTTATTTAAAAATTAATTTTTCTTAATTTTTTGAACGCAAAAGAATTAATCAAATCTTTATATTCAAGTTTGTCCAACAAATCTTTTTCAATAGACAATATAGTTAATCCACTTAATCATCCTTGTGACATAATTGATCTTAACTAAAATTTTATTAATTTTAGTTTTAAAAAACTTTTTTCAAAAAGTTCTATTGATGAATCAAAAATTTTCAATTGGGATTTTTCTTTACTTTCGTATCTTTTCTTTTAAAAATGAAAATCTAGGGAAGTGCTTTATAAACATATGTATAAAAAGAACATATTTCATTTAGTGTCCTTATATCTANAAAAACTTCTTTATACAGAAGCAAACGTTACTGGAATTGTTAATAATATTCTATAAACAATACTTGTATTTGGAAAAGAATCTACCCTTTTAATGTAATCAAGAATTTCAATAGGACTACTATTTAACTTTTGTAAAAGTTCTCTTAATATTTTTAATTCTAAAAATAAATCTAAATCATCAATGTCAGAAAGTACATCATATTTTAGAACATCTTCAAAATTCAAAGAATTGTTTTTTAAAACATCTTCATCCAATGATTTTAGTTTCTTAAAATTGAATAAAAACTCAAAAAATACTTTCATATACTTGAAACTGCTCAAATCTGATTCTAAGTGAAGAAATAACTTGATCAACTATGTAAATAAAATATTCAATACGAAATGATTCTTGAGCAGATTCTATTTTATCACAATCAACATTTTCATCAAATTATTTTTTTTCTACGAATCAAACGTTTTTCACGAAATTTGGATTCTATGTTCGTATCATTTGCAATCTCTGTAGCTGAAATCATTGTAGACACAAATCTATTTTGCCTATAATTTTCAAAATAAGAAAAAAGACCTTTTAATTGATTAATAGTAACACCAATATGCATATCTTTACTTTGCAAGCTTTTACTAACTGAATTAACAGCGAACAAGATATCAAACTAAATAATCATATCTAATAAAAATTCAAAATTCTCTAATTCATATGTTACTAGACATTTAGCTTCACTCTTTATTTTAGGATCTTGACTAGTTTTTTCTAGTTCATATAAAGTATCTCTTATTTTTGGAGCTTGAAATCTAATTACTTTAATACTCTCAACATGACTTTCCCAACGAGTTTGTGACAATGTTTTAATAGTAAAATTTGATATGTGATTTTTCAATATTTTCCATCGTTTTGTTGAAGAAGAGAATTGCACGACCCAAAACCCGGGCCAGTGGCAGAATGAAAATTTCACAAAGATGGGAAATTCATTGATTTATTTGAAAAGTGTCAAAAGTTCAAGTTTTATAAAGCGGTCTATTTAAATAAAATAATTAAAATTTCATCCCGTGAACCACGTCTACAGTTCATATACACCATTAAATATAGATCAAATAATTATTTAAAAATGCGAAATCAAATATAAATCCAAGTATCATCATCGTCCACAACGAAACTCAAATCCTAAAATGGCATACACAAGTTTTTAGACAAAATAGAAAGTAGTAATCTTGGTTCAATGCTAACACAAAATCCAAGCAATCCAAACACTATGACAACAAGCTTCTAGCATTACCAAGAAACAAACTACAGTCAAGATGACCTCTTACTCCTCTTGATCACCCAGATCGCACTGGACACCACCTGAGGAATAAGGTAGGGGTGAGCATAAAATGCCCAGTAGGAAAAATAATTACCTGGTCGAAAATATTTTAGTGAGGGAGAATTCCTGTAAGGTTAGTTTAGTCCAAAACATACATCTATATATAATCCAAACCGGAAATCTATATATATATATATATATATAAAGCAGTATAATCAAAACCATTCAATTCATATATGCACATGACACAAATCAACCCATACTCATGAGCTCTCATCCTCTCATCTGTGGAAATCCAAGATAATGGTACTAAGTATACCTAACAACCTGCCTGATACCTAAGCTCATACCCGGAGGGGACACCCATGTGTCGCCTACCAAACCTGGAGGGGTAACCGAATTACCTACGCCTGCCAAATGGGGAGGTAATCAGAAGTAACAAAACCTCGCGCGGGTTTACGGACTCTACACTGATAGTGGGGCATGCAGCACCACACTATAAACCCACGATGCTAACACAGTGCTAATGTATGATCCTATTACATATGCAATACAGAACTGAAGTGTGAAAATAATTATGCTCGGCTTTTTCAATAAAACCAGTATACTAAGTTTTATAGGAAAAATGGCAGCATAACAGCCATATTTTTAATATGCCCAAAATAAACTGCACTCAGAAAATTCCCAAAACAATACAATATGTATACATCATACAATCAATTCCCATCATAGATGTTCAAGAAAACCAAAAATCACATTTGTTCTCATATGTTGCAGAAAATAAATTTTATTCAAAAACGATATAAAACAGAGGTAATTGAGTCCCTACCTTGCTTGAATAGCGCTACCACACTATTGAATCCTCAAGGTGTCGTTGACGATCGCCCAAAGGGTCAATAACCAATTCCAAACCCTTATTTGTTCTCTTGCGAAAAACCAACTTCTCACCGAAGCTTCAATTCCACAAATGGACCTCTTCACTGAATTCCTAGCACCCAAAATAGCTAGGTTAGATATATAACTTGTCCAATTCGGGTCCAGGCCTACACCGAGCCAGTGGCACGTAAATCGAGGTAAATCTCTACCGTCCGATATCGATTTCCATTCCGGTCACCAAACATAGGTAATATGTATATCAAACTTCTCCATTTTCTGAGTACAATCCAAAAATGAGGTCAAAAATACAATCCAACAGCCGAATAAAAAACAACAACAATTAACTCGAAATACCCAAAAATAGCAACTTTCAATCCGGGTAAAATGGGTTTGAGATATATATACCTTGATGATCCTTGCGACGAGACGAATCCAACGGGACTAGTTGGAGGTCGAATGGTAGCCGGAATCGTTGCTGGCGGCCAAAAATCCGAATTGGCCTTTTGGATCTTTTCTAGCATTGCAGGCGACGGCGGCGACCGGGAATGGGCCGCGTGGCTTCGGCATCACACGAGGAGACTTCGCCGGTTAATTGTGCATGCGGACGACAGCGGCGGCTCCTGCGGCGGTCTAACATCAACGGGTAGAGAGGATCTGAGAGAGAGAGAGAGAGAGAACGTCAAGGAGAAAGAGAGAGAGAGGAAAATGATACCCACGTGAGTGGGAATATATGGAGTTGTGCAATTTTTCAAAAATTGCACATAAGTCCCTAAAATTCCAAATCTCTATCAATTCTGTCCCCCCAAAAATTATAATTTAGTCATTCTGCACAAAATTTTTACAAATTAATCCCCCCAATATAATATTTGGAAAGTTGATAAAATGTCCAAATTACCCTCCCAAAATCCAAGTTTTTACAATAATAATGAATATATGCGTTGTAAAACTCCAAAAAATGTTACAGCTCTAACAGAAGAGGTGGTGACATCGCAAAATACTAAATTCAGATTATGACAACCAC
Source organism: Parasponia andersonii (assembly GCA_002914805.1). Lineage (NCBI taxonomy): Eukaryota > Viridiplantae > Streptophyta > Magnoliopsida > Rosales > Cannabaceae > Trema > Trema andersonii. The sequence continues at coordinate 130,788 of JXTB01000628.1, read as the reverse complement.
AAGTTATATAGAATGTTCTAAGATTTATCTCTAGTAATCATTTTTTTACATCTTGATGTTTTCTTTTCATATTAGAATCATTATCATATCCTTGTCCTCTTACATTATTGATGTCAAGTTTCAGGTTTTCAATTTCTCCTATAAGTTCACTAAAGAGGCCTTTTCTAGAAGTATCATTCACTTTTAAAAATATCAAAAAATATTCTACTACTCTTATTGGACTTGCTGACATATTTACACACTTCAATACAATAGACATTTGCTTTTGATGACTTGAATCTGGAGTACAATCAAGTATAATGGAAAAATATTTTGCCTTTTTGATTTTTTTCAAAATTGTACTTTTGACTTCAAGTGCTAACATTTGAATCAACTCATTTTGAATATTATGTCCCAAGTAATGTTTTTGAATCTCACCATTTTGAATACGATGGACATATTCTTACATTATTGAATCAAATTCAGCAATTATCTCAATTAGACCCAAAAAATTTCCATTATGCTCTTGATAAATCTTCTCATTATTTCCATGAAATGCCAAATTGTTCTTAGCTAGATTTTTAACAACAACGATTATTCTTACTAAAATATTTTCTCCAATGCTCTTTCTTTTTGTTGATTCTTTCTTGGACATCTCTATCAATAGTTCTATTTTTTACCGATCTCAACTCTAAATTAGCCTAAGCATTCATGTTAATTATGTGTTCATTACTTGTTTCATGACTTTTAAGTTTGACTCCAAGATTTTTCCAATCATTAGTTCCTTCATTGCCTAATAAATGGTTTATGCTATACTTTGTACCAAATAATTTGCAACAAAAGCAATATACTCTGCCAAAATCTTTTGAATATACCAACCATCTTCTACCATGTCTTTCTCCATTTGATAGTCTTTTCATGTAAGACAAAGTGGAAAAATGCCTAGAAAGTCCATTTTTTGGAAAATTTATATTACTTTCTCTAATAGAATCTTTTTTCACCAATAAATCTCTCAACTTGTTGTCAATATTTTTCCGTCTTTCAGGATCATAAATATTATTCATAGAAACATCACACAAATTATCATTAACATTTTTTCTAATCTACCAATTTTATCTTCTTCTTTATTTTTTTGACCTACTTCATCATCCTTTACACTAGTACATATTTCATTATTCTTATCCTTTATAGGATTTTCTACTATCACTTCAACATCTTCTAACTCATTTAAATTTGATTTTTTAATTATTTCTATACTTGAGTTTATATCCCTTTTACTACTTGTGAAAAAAAAATTTCAAGAGCTCCTTTTTGGGATTGAATGAAACTTTTTATTCTTCTTTTTCTCTTGAGTTTATCATACCCTGATGTATATCTTCTATTAGACATAATTATTAAATCTTAACTTAGGTATTTATGAAAACAAATTGACACAATTAAAAAAAATAGAATAGCAATGCAAAACTAAAAAAAATAGATAAAATATGAGTAAGAAATATATAACCTAGATATTTTATGGCCAAAAAATATGTAGTGATAATCTCTTCAAATCAAAATCTTCTAATCTCTGCTCTACTTTTTTATATGCAACCCGTTTGCTAATATGAAGAAATGGTATGTAAATGGCTAGAGAGAAGAAAATTAAAAACTTGTTGCACCTGCAGCTATATTTTTTCGTTCAAAATTAAAAGTAGGAAGTGAATGGCTACTGGCTAGAGAGGAGAGATTTATATTGTCCATTATAAAAAAAAAAAAAAAACAAAGTAATGCATAAAGGAAATATATCCGTTCAAACTATGAGTTTTTGGGAAATTATTTTTATTCAGAAGGTGATGGTTCTTTTTTTATTTGAAAAGTGATGGAGTATTTTTTTTTTTTTGAAAGAAGATAGCACTTTTCTATAATGGGAAACAAAGTATAAAAAGAAATATTTAATAAAACAAATTAAATATAAAAAATAATAATAGTTAAAATATTTTATATTTTTGGAGCCTTTTTTACAATGAGATCTCTAAGCCACCACTTTTTTCGCTTAAGAGTGAGACCGGCACTGGTTGAAGAGAGTATATTGAAGTCGTTGAAGAGCGGTTATAGAGTAGCTTCTTCTCACATTATTATTCTCGAAAGATTTTTTGTATAAATTTCTTGGACAAAGTGTATTTTTCTCCTGGGAATTATGGCCTCTGTAGAATTTTGTCTCTTGAATTATTTTTTATTTTTTATTTTTTTGCATTCATCCCCTTTTATTAACCATTTGTTTCAAAATAGGTCCTTATGTCATGTTTTGTGTATAACATGACTGAAATAATGACATGGTAGATATTTTATTACTCTCGTATCTTTTTAATTCATTAAAAATTAAACTAAATTAAATGATAATAAAATATTTAAAAGAGAAAAGAATTTATAATCCATTAAAGAGTTCTTTCTCCTTCGTGATGAACATCTTTACTCACGACAAATCTAATTGCCCAATGTTTCCCACTTCTTAGCTCTCAGCAAAAGCCCCAAATTTCAGCTTCTAAAAAAGAAAAAGGCCCAAATTTCTTTAGTCTAATATATATATGTCCAGACCGGAAATTCAAGATCGTGACTTTTAGTAATTTTATGATCAAACAGTGATAAATAATAATTTTTCAAAATTCTAGAAGATTTAGTACTTGAAATTTTATATTTTAGCCCTTAAAAGTAAGTAAAATTCGAAATAAGGAAACCTTTCATTAATATAGATTTTTTGAGAAAATATTTCGCTTAAAGTTTATAAGAAATTCAAATTAATAGTCTAGAAATATTTGTAAATTCATAAACTTTAGTAAAATGAGTCAAATTAAAATCTTAGATTCAATGTCTAAATAATTTTCATAAAATCATTTGTATTTCTAAATATTCATTTAATAGCAAAAATTATCCTCATGAATCTACTTAATAAATACACAATTATTGGCTAAATAAATTTGACAAAGAAAATAAAGATGATACGGAGTAAGGACTAACCAATGAAGAAGAATGGAACTGCAAGCATATACCAAGTATACTTGCCAAGTTACCAAAATAATTACCTTAAAATAAATTAACACCTGAAAGTGAGAAGAATTAGGAGTGAACACATGAATACTCAATAGAGATTCATTCGATTATAAGTTTTTATATATAATAAATATACTCACGTTAAAGGTCATTCAAAAATAGTTCACAAAATCCTCCATTCAAAAATAGCTCACAAAATCCAAGTGAAAATCACAGTCCAATAGTTCAAATATTCCAAACCATTGTAAATCGTTTACCAAAATCAGTACATATCTATTCAAGCCAACATATAACCATATATATAATCATGATATCCAAAGTGTCCTAGTAGATCACTCGTAAGTCCGAGTCACATAATGAGACGACCGTAAGTCTGAGCACCCAATGTGGAGTACCGTAAGCCAGACGGCCGCATAAGTATGTGAATGCATGCAAATGCTATATGAATGAAAAAATAAGGATATGTACTACTTCCATAAAATCTCAAAATAACCATGGAATATTCTTTAGTCAAACAACATTTAGTCCTCAAAATTGAGTTCTCAAATCGTTTTGAATTTTCTAAAAATTTCGGCATTGTAACAGCCATTTTTGATCAAAACATAAAAATTTAATTTCCTACAAAAAACAGTTCAAAACAGTATATATGACATGCCAACCAGTGTGACGTATCTCCCAAGTAGTTTATATCTCAAATCAGGTCCAAAATAAATATAAACACAATTTTTACAATTAAATTACAAAATTCCATATTTATTAAAAATATATAAATTAATAAATTAAATTAATTTTAGAATCAAGTAATCAAATTTCTATGTCGATTCGAGTGTCCAAATAAAGCTACGGGCTATGGAGAAGGTTTGGTTTGGTATCGTTTAAGTGTTATTTGAAAAGTTAGGCATCGTTTTCGAACATTTGATTGATAGATTTGAAAATTCTTTCAAATCGTGAAACAAACTTCACCATTCAATTCAAAGCACCCTAAAATACTAGCTTATATATATAATTTGACTGATTCAAGCTCAGGCCGAACCTACATCCACAGCATGCAAAACGGAACAATCTAAGTTATTAAATTTATATTTTTGTGTCCGTTACCAAATATAGTCAATATATATATATCAAAACTTTTGTTTTTATGAGTAAATTACAAATATAAGGTTTATTTTATGATCTAATGACCGAATTGAAAATTTTAAATATAAAACTAAAATAGCTCAAAATTGACAAAAATGGTAAAATTCAATTTAGACAATATTGAGTCAAGATATATATACCACATGAAAGATCGTGACAAGATGAGTTGAACTCGACCAGTTTTGCAGTGAAAGGACATCGGAATCGGTGCTGGCGAGCTTCGAAAGCCGTAGTGTTTTCGGTATTTTTCGGTGTATCTGGCGATATAGAGCTTTGGCAGGGCTGGGACTGGCAGTGAAATGTTCATGTGGTAGTGGATTGTCGGCACCGATCGGTGGTGCGACTGAATGCTTGTGGGAGGCGGTTGATCAAAGCTTCACTGGAATTTCATGTTTTGGTCGGGAAATCGTGGGGGGGGAGAGAGAGAGAGAGAGAGAGAGAGAGAGAGAGAGAGAGAGAGAGAGAGAGAGAGAGAGAGAGAGAAGGTGAGCTGAGGGGAAGATAAGTAGGCCATATGTCTACTCTTAAACAGGCAGTGTAATTTTTTAAAAATTACACATAAGTCCCTAATTTTTAAATTTTATTTCAAAATAGTCCTTCAGTTTTTACAAATTGGTCCTTCTTTCAAAACCTTTTGCATTATAAACCAAAATTCAAATTTTTTAATCAAATTTTAACCTTTTTTTAAAAATATGGGCCAAAATACCATTTTACCCATATAATTTTTAAGGGGTTTTACATGCTTCCCTATTTAAAATAATTTAGTCTCGAAATTCAAATACAATAAGGGTACAACTAAAATAATAATGGATAACAGTCAAAAGAGAGTGAACTACATGTGATAAAAAGTAAAAGTAGGAATTAAACACTAGTTACTTTAAGAAGTGTGAAACATGCACTTTACACTTGGTGCTAGGACTTCGTCAATATACTTATGCCACACAAAGGAATGTGATAAGGTCCTACACAAAAGATATGGAATCATAGGATGACTCATTAATAAGTATAAGATCTTGATACCAGAAATTTGGAAACGATGACTTCGAGTCGGTAATTATTCATAGAAGTAGTAACGTCACCCAAAACAAGAAGTCAAGAACACATGACTCCCATAACCAGAATACTGATTGTTAGGTACCAAATAAATGCAGCAGATCAAATGTCAAGTATATACTATACTATCCCAAAATCAATGTAGATCAATAACACACTGAGACAATTTCATTTATCTACAGTTAAACTTGGTCCTAAACAATCACTAACTCCAAAGACTTTAACAAGATTCTCATCAATACAAGATTGCATTCAACAAGGTCTCGAATGGAAAACAATTATACTTGTATTACACTACACACAAGATAGATGAGTTTAGAGGTCAAAAACGACAACAAGAATACAATGTCATAAGTTACTTAGTATCCCTTGTAACGAGTGAGAAACAACCATATATACAACATATTTCTAGTCAAGGACATGACTAGAATTACCATAACAGGAAATCATCAACAAGTAAACTATCGCACTCCAAGCATATAGAATGTAAGTATCCATATGATAAATATAATCTAAAGATTTCCCAAGTCTTTTACCTAATGTAATTCCATACGATAATTATTCATACCATATTTATATCTGAAGAATTTACAAGTCTCTAAACCCTGTGTAGGGAGTATATAAATAATCCTAAATCATCAACTAACTCCAAAGACTTTTCAAGTCTCTGGTATAAGAAAAAATCATATTAAAATAACTCAATACCCAACTTACAAATAAAATTATTAACAATACTACAATACCCCATAAATAAGGTTCTAATAGAATAAGTTGTCTCTGTAGCGACATCTGTCTCCCATGTAATCTCATTTTGTTTTAAAAATCAAAAACAATTTTATGAAAACATGCGAAACAAATTAGGGGCATATAAGAATACTACACAAGTTCACAATAAAGTCTTACCTTGGTCATAGGTGAACCAAACTTGAAGTTCAAGTATTCTTTTTTAAAAATATAATAGCAAAAATTTAATAACTCTCAATATAGACTCATGAGTAAACTGATTCCTATGCCATCAATTATATCACCATAATGATGCTTGGATCTATCTCAAATTAAGTAATGAGTCATAAGTTGAACTCAATACCAACGAACTCAATGATGACTCTAATCCACAACAAATTATAACAAGAGTCTCCTATAATTCCCAAAAATCAGTATAAGTAAAGTATCAAATGCAGTACTTACTCATAAACGCCAAGAGGAATACATCAAGTTTGATTCTTATCATCATCAATCAATCAATTTCATGTTTAACGCACCAATTCCACTTATTAAGCTAAGTAAGTAGGACTAGAAGAATATATTATTATTATTATTATTATTGTTGTTGTTATTATTTTCTTGCTTGATATATAGTTTACTAAATAAACTATCAAGCACTTAAAACATGTCAATTTATTTTAAATCATAGTTAAACATAACAGAAATTTTCTTAAAATTTTCAAAACTTCTCTATAGTTTTCAAATATGTCTCTCTAAGAGGTTCAAAAGCATATTTTTTTTTTGTTGATAAATCATGTTATGCAATTAATTTCCCATAGTTCTTTATTAATAAAAAACTTTAGGTAGTGTTTAAGTAAGGCTTTCTTAAAGATTTATAATTTTGAGGTACCACACTCTAACAATTTTATTAAAAATAATTTCGAAAGACATTTTAATAATACGGAGAACTGATAAAGTATTTTAGAAAATAATAGAGCGTGTCAAGTATAAACTTTTTTTCACCTCACTCAACTTGTAAAGTATGTTTATAGAAAATAACTTTTTTATATATTCAACCAATTTGTAATATGCATAAACTCCATGAATTCAAAATTTTAGATGGAATTTTGAAGAATAGGGCAATATGCCATTATAGACCACCTATGTCACTACAAGGCTTAGGTATTCAAAATCAAAATATTTTTTATTCAAAAGCTCAAATAAGATGTCATCTCAAGCTCCCAATACTAGGAGTTCTCAAATTTTAGAAAACCAAGTTAAAAATTAGTTACACAGGTACGCAATTATCCAATTGAGGCAAATAATGTAAAGTCAATTCTACCTAACTTACTTACCTAATAATCAAGGTATTTATGGAATACCAAGGATTTAACAGTCCAATGATCACTAAAATCATAAATACCTCAAATAAACAAGCCACATATACATAACGAAAAACTTAGAAAAATAACTGAATTCAAGCAATAAAACAAATAGGATCATAACAATAAGATTTTCATAAAATTTCCAAAATATAAAATTTTTCAATTTATACAAGGATCCAAACACATTAGCATAACCAATATTACTTAGTAAGTTCTTATAACTGGATATTATACATTTGTATTTGGAAATATACGTATAAACTTTCAAAAATTTATATGCATACCATATTAAATCACATCAAAGATTTTCTAATAAATCAACTTTTTTGCCCAAAGTTTCCACATGTATTTTTCTATAAAACATTTTATGTTTAATTTCCAAGTTACTTTATAATTCAATTTTTCAATACTTTCTTTAGATTCAAAATCATGTGGCAAGTAGAAACTCGGTAATTTTTAACAATTGAATCTACTATATTCAAGATTAGGAAAAATATTTAGGAACTTTATTTTTTAAAAATTAATATTTCTAAATGTGCAATGAGACCTCACTAGTACCATAACTAGTTTCAAGTTAAGTAATTATTTAAATCTTATATTCCTGGTAATTTCATAAACTTTAAATTCAAGTAGTATTATTAATTTTTAAAACTATACATTCCTTGTAAAATATGAATCACACACACCCAACTAGTATTCAAAATTAAATTGTATATGGTTCTTTTAAAAATAAAGATAATTCATTGCTCAAATACAAATGTCTACCTCATGCAAGACTAATTTTATTAACTTGAAATTTTCCCAAAGTTTCAAGACTAATTAATCAAGCTTATGTCTAACTAAATTTTCAATGTTACAAAAATTTCTACATTTAAGGGCCACATAATTAAATTTGACAAACTAGTGCAATGCAGTATTCAAGTAAACATGACATATTATACCAATTTATTAACAAATTATATTCCACTAATTCAAAAATTTTCTTTCAAAAATTAAACTTGGTAAGACTAGACAAGATCATTTTTTTTTTATCAAATTCATAATATTAAATCAATCCATGAATGAAAATTAGTATACCATGTCCACTAATAAGTCCAATTAATGTATGATAGAATTTATAAAAACATTACACCAGATACTCAAACTAGTTAGTCACATATAAATAATTTCTAAAAAATTTAAATCACAACCCTACAAGTACATATAATGTCATGTCATGCCAATCAAAATACAAGATACTGAATTATTATCTTATAACCAACAAGGTTCATATAGCTTATTACAATAATGGACATAGGGATACAAGAGTGAATGTCTATTTGAGTTAAAGAATTTTGACAGAAATAGAATTCACTAGTCTCGTGTCAATTCTGACACTTCTAAGATTATAATTTCAGGGTTTCAACTATCCCAAAGAAATTAGAGTTTCACTTTAGGAAGGTGGACAAAGGATTCATAATTAATCAGAGCAAAAATAACATATTTAGCCAATTCTTAATTGATGCATGAGGTATTTGTCAAACATATTTATAAATCCTTTTTAAATACCAAAATATCACAAATGAGATATTAGACAGATCTGAAGCGTAAGCTTTAATACCAAAACTATCACGATCAAATATCCAAGGTCGTGACTTTTAATAATTTTATAATGAAACAGTGATAAATAATGATTGTTCAAAATTTCAGAAGATTTAGTACTTGAAATTTTATATTTTAGTCCTTAAAAGTAAGTAAAATTTGAATTAAGGAAATCTTTCATTAATATAGATTTTTCGAGAAAATATTTTTCCTAAAATTTATAGGAAATTCTAATTAATAGTCTAGAAACATTTGTAAATTTATAAACTTTAGTAAAATGAGTCAAATTAAAATCTTAGGTTTAATGTCCAAATAATTTTCATAAAATCATTTATATTTTTAAATACTCAATATGATCATACATCTACTTAATAAATGCACTATTATTGAATAAATAAATTTGACAAAGAAAATAAAGATGATATAGAGTAGGTACCAACCAATGAAGAAGAATGGAATATCAAGCATATACTAAGTATACTTGCTAAGCCACCAGAATAATTACCCCAAAATAAATCAACGCCTGAAAGTGGGAAGAAGTAGGGCATGAGCATATAAATGCTCAGGAAAAATTTGATTATAAGTTTTTATACATAAGAAATATACTCCCGTTGAATGTCCTACATAGTTAGTAGTCCATTCAAAAATAGTCCTTAAAACTGAGTTCTCAAATCGTTTTGAATTTTCTAAAAATTTTGGTATTATAACAACCGTTTTTGATCAAAACCCAAAAATCCAATTTCCTACAGAAAATAGTTCAAAACAGTATATATGACATACCAATCAGTATGACGTGCCTCCCAAGTACTTTATATCTCAAATCAGGTCGAAAACGTATATAAACATAATTTTTACAAATTAAATCACGAAATTTCATATTTATTGAAAATATATAAATTAATAAATTAAATTAATTTTAGAATCAAATAATCAAATTCTTACCTCAATTCGAGTATCCAAATAAAGGTATTGGCGTATAGACAAGGTTTGGTATCATTTCGGTGTTATTTGGAAAGTTAGGCATCGTTTTCGAACCTTTGATCGATAGGTTTGAAAACTTGATTTTCAATCAGAGTTTTAGATCGTGATTGAAAATGTTTGACTCTATTCAATTCAAAGCACCCAAAAATATTAGGTTAGATATATAATTTGACTGATTTAGGTTCGGGCTGAACCCAACTCTACGACACGTAAAACGGGATAATTTAAGCTGTTAGAATTAGATTTTCGTACTTGTCACCAAATATAGTCAATATATATCAAAACTTTTATTTTCACGAGTACATCATAAATATGAGGTTTATTTTACGATATAACGATTGGATTGAAAAAATTAAATATAAAACTTAAATAGCTCAAAATTGACAAAAATGGCAAAATTCAATCCGAGCAATATTGAGTCAAGATATATATACTACGTGAAAGATCATGACAAAACGAGTTGAATCCGACCGGTTTTGCAGCAAAAGGACGCTGAAATCGATGCTGATCGTGATAATATATAGGGGCATGTATCACGAATTTAGTCTATATAATTAGTATATCTAGATTGTGACGATAGTGATGATGCTTGGTCTTATTGTCTAAATTTTATTATCAATCTTTGTTTAATGATGATTACAAAATTGTGAGAATTTATTTTTAAAATTATTATACAAATCTTTCTAAAACTAATACTGAATTTCTATTCGTGAAATTTTTTTTTGCTATTAGCTTGAGATTTGAGTCGTGACACTAGCGATTTTTTTAAAATTTATACTAAAATTTTAAATCTTTTTGAGGGGTTTATTTAAAAAATGGATGGAGAGAGAAAACAAACATGGTAATAGAACTACCCAAAATAGTTATATCTTCTAAATAAAAAGAATAAGAAAAGGGATAATAAAAAGTACTACGTAAAGGATATTATTACCTATTCGAAATTAAATTCAGGCTATAATTGGTCAAATAATTAGGGTAAAAATTTGTATCAATTTTTGTAAATTCAATATTAAAATATTATTTTAGAAAGTTTATATATCAAAAATTAAATTGCAAAACTGGTCACCCACACTACAACACCACCCACAGAAAAACAATTATTAAAAAATTTTGGCTTTATTAACAAATTTACATATTTATAGAGGTAAAGCCTAAAGATCCTAGAAAAGACGTCCTTTTGTTCCATGGTGGTGCTCTGTAAACCTCCGTTACCGAAAGTCGTTCTCTTAATAGGTGAGCCGATTTGCCTTATATTATTATTATTTTGTTTATTGAATTGGTCTTTTAATTTCATATAAATGAACAATTAAGAACACACATTCTCGTTTTTGGTTTCGTTCTTTCCATGGTAACGGAGAAACCAAACCTATTTGGACTGTTAATCTTTTTCTCATGTTTTTAATTTTGAGCTATTGGGAAGGATTTTTGTTGACTTTTGTGGAAGGAATCTGACTTTAATATTTCTTTCGTTACTAGTACTTTGTTCTCTTCTTCACCGACAACCTTCCTCAAGGAAGGGTTTGAAAAGAGAAGAAGAAGAAGAAGAGGCGATCATCTGGTTGGTAGTTTCTTCTCATTTTAGTCCGACTAGATTTTCTTTATTCTTATTATAAAGAAAAAAACAAGAAACTCTTCTTCTTCTTTTTTCGAAAAAGAAACTCTTAGCTACGTTTGTAACTTAGATTTTAGTTGAGAAAAAATAAATTGAAAGCACACGAGGAGAAATATATTTTAATAAAATTTTATAAAATTTAGTTTTTAAATTTTTTTCTCACGCAATCTTTTTATTATAATTTAAATTATCTAAATTCTCTAAATTTATTGAAAACGTTCCTTATAGGATCTCTGCAAAAACTTTTCCTTAAATCTTTGATAAAATCCAAACCAAAAAAAAAAAAAGAAATTCTGAAGAATTCATTTTTTTCCTCCCTAAAATATAGGATTTAAACTGAGAAAGATATATAATTCATAATTCTATATATATATATACAGACATCTCTAAATTTTTTTTTTAACTTATACATAAGTATCATTTTGGTCAATAAAAATTTATCATATATATTTTTTAATTATAAAAAATAAAATAAAAATAATATTAATAATATATGTCTTTTTTTATATTTCATTTTAGCTATTGATCCATAACTCATTTTAGCCATTAAATCACTATTTGATAATGATCCAATAACTAAAAAAAATACTTACATAGATTAAAAAAAAAAACTATTCAATTAGCAACTTATTTATATATATATATATATATATATATTTATATATATATATATATTCAAAATCATCACTTTTATTCTTATTGTTAAAAGATTTCGTAAGGAATAGGAAGCTTTAAGGGATGGTGGTGGTGGTTGTTATTAGTGTTGTTGTTGGTTGTTCTTTTTTTTTTTTTTTTTTTTTGTTGAAATCGTTGTTGTTGGTTTTATTATCATGTCTACTTTCAAAGTTGTCCAACTTTTATGTTTTCTTATTTTTTTGTGCATAAAATACGTGACTTCAAACATTATAATAACATTATCCGTAATGAGACAACATGGTATGAAAGCACTTTGGACTGTATCAATCACTAGAGGTAAAAAAGCCTTCAGTCTAATAGCAATACATTATGTTGCAAAGGCTAATAGACCTGAAATCAAACAGTTTTTTTGGGTCTTTTATTTTTGGAATAAGGAAAATATGAGTTCTATTTAGAGCCCGAATAGATGTATTACCTTTCATTATTTTGTAGCACACTTTGTGAAGGAGCTCCCCAACTATGAGCCAATTTTTCAAGAAAAACAGGCCATGATATCCATCAGGACCAGGGGCCTTTGCCCTCCCTATACTTATCACAATTTGTTTAATTTCTTGTGTGGAAATTGGGGCTATGAGAGTTTGATTTATGACTTCAGTAATTTTTGGAGAAATAAGATCTATAATCTGTGATAGAAAAGCATCGATTGGAGCAGGATCTGAATATATCTTTGAAATACTCTTCTACATTTTGAAGCATGTCATCATTGCCTCTAGTACTCTTCTTGAAGCCACAGAAGCTTATCCCACTCCTTCTCTAGCTTCCTAATATTGTCAAGACACTGTGCATCACGAGGCCTCTCATAGGCTTTATCCAGCTTGCTAAGGATCTGTTTCATCTAACTAGGGATATGACCAAACTTCCTATTGCTCTAAAGTTTTAGGCTCGTGGCCACATCCTCCAACTTCTGAACCAGCCAAGAAATATTAAAATACCTTCCCGGATTGTCCAATTATCTTGAACAATTTGAAGTGAGTCCTCATCTTTTGTCTAGAAAGGTTCAAGAATGAAAGGCCTCCGGTTATCATTCCGGTCGTGACCATCTGGATTTGATGATTTCAATACTAAACGCATTGCCCTTTTATTTGAGTTATATGATTTCTTTTTTCCAAATTTATCTTTTACAACATATTTCTATCCGATTATACCCCCTACTACCTACTCTGCCTAAAACCTATTTTCATATTCCATACTAATCTATACTGTCTGCTCATATTTTATAATATATTAATGGCTCATATGTGAAACGGGACCAATCCCTTTTTTGTTTTTATATTTTTACCAAGTGAGACATCATATTATCTTTCTAACGTATTTACATACTCTGCCATTGTTGGTTTCCACAGCCAATTCTTGTACTTTCTGTCCTAGATTTTTTTTCTTTTCCTTTTCAATCTTGTGATTGTTTTTCTTCCTCACTATACTCGTACCTATTAGGCTATTACTTACCCATTTTGTTTCTTTTTTTTTTTCTCGAAAAAATAATAAATTAATTCCTTTTTCTTTTTTGTTCGAATGAATAACTTTTTTTCTTGACAGTCATTTTTTTTTTCATATATCCATCACTGTTAAAGCCTAAATCTCTAATCTCATTCTTCTCAAATTCATATCTTAAATCTTAAACCAATTAAGTTAATCTCAGTTAGTTTTTCTTACACAACCAATAATTATTATTATTTTTTGCATAGTCATCTTTATTCTTTCTTTTCTTCTTAATGATGAACTCTTTTAGAAATTTTGGAACAAACTCTTTATTACAATTATTTTTTCAATGGTTACTTATATTTAGTTTTTTAGACTAATTTTGCCACCACACACCTATAATTACTTTTTGAAGAGCGTTATAGTGCTTCATATATGATCAAATTACAGAAGATTAACACAGTGATCGTTGAGTATATAATTATGTTGGTAAATTCACAAAGAACAATGAGTCTTATGGAAAAGAAAAGCATGCAAGTTTGAGCTCAATGCATATTCGTTTGCATTCTTCAAGATCAATCAAATGCTAGCTTTAAAAATCTACAATGGAAGGTGTATTGCAATAAAGGATTCCTATTACTACTTTGGCAAGAGCATTTCAGTGCTTAGTGTTTCTTCTTTCAGCTGCTTTAGCATGGATGCATGATATTGTTAGCAGGTAGGTATTAAACTTATCCCAGTACAGGACTTGACTACAAGATTAAGCATTTCTTTATTCCTTCGTACGCAAACAGTTGTAACAAAACTCTTAGAAGTATTATCCAAATTAAAAATAGAAATTTCATAAAAATATGATTACCTTAATAAAATTTCAAAAAACATGATTAGACTCTCCTAAAAAGACTTAACTATTTTTAAAATATTCCAACTTTTATCTATGCTTTAAAATTTAGGCCTAGCTTTTTTTTTTTTTTTTCTCGTTTTTTCCTTTCTCTTCTTCTATGTTTCCTCTCAATTTTCAATCTTCTCTTAACTAATTTTTTTTTTTTTAACAATCAAAGCTTAGTTAACATTAGAGAAACATAATAGATATAGTTTAAAATAGTTAGTATTTGAATTTTGAGATATCTGTGATAGATTCTACATTAAAAATAAAATTTGGATTAATTTTTACAAATTTATAGAAATTTGGACTAACTTCCTTAACGAACATCAAAACTTTTCGATAAATTTTGATGAAATTCTATGAAATTCAATATCATTTCGATCAAGTATATTTTTATAATAAAATTTGAAAAAGTGAGTATAATCATTAACATGACATCGAAATAGTATTGTATTATTATCGAAATTCATCGAATTGCATCAAATTCTATTATAAAAACACACTTCATTGAAATGACATCGAATTATCATCAAAATGTATCAAATTTCATTGTATCTCGTCAGATTCCTTTATGAAAATAAATTTCTTCAAAATTGCATTGAATTTAGTCGAATTAGCATTGAAATTTTCGTATCTGTTGGGATAATTGCTCCAAATTTTCAAAAAATTCTTTGAAATTGATTAAAGATTAATTTTTAATGCAAAATCTACTGTAAAATATCTTAAAACTTAAATATAAATTATTTTAAATTATATCCATAATATTTAAATATAGAAATTTCATCATCATCTATGAGAGAGATGTGAGCAAGAAAAAAAGTTAAAAGATTTTAAGAACAAGAATGAGAGAAATTTATAGTGAAATGGTAGGAGTAGAGCATGAGTACGGTGAGAGATTTTAGAGAGGGATTCAATTTTTGATTATAGTTTTCCTTTTGTTTTGAGAGTTATTTTAGGTTTTTTTTTTTTTTTTCTTTTGTTACATGAATTATACTTTCAGGGGCATTTTTGTCTTACAGTCGTATTTTTCTAAGAATTCTGTTTTACGTACTAGTTAACCACATATGCTTTAGAGAATCAGAAAGGTGCAATACCAGCAAACCCCTGAGAATTCGAGACTTCGGGTACTTCAATACAATATAGGAAAATCCATTATTTGAAACAAAGCTCTATGAAAAAATCGATGAATTTGTTATGGTGTACAGATCTTTGAGCAGTATTGAAGAGACATGGCAAACTGAAGAAGAAAGTAGGACTTAGATATACAGAAATTTCTCTAATTCAAAATCATGGACTAGCTGGATGAAGAGTGATGTCTTGGAAAACCTTCAACCTGTTTCTCCTCATTAGCTTAACGCTCTTTCCGGAAAGAGAACACCTTCCCTTTGCTTTCGCAGAGTTGGAGCCACCAAAGTTCAGATTTTTCTTAGACACTGGTGAAGAACATAAGTAATCCGTTGAGCCCCGCTTCTGGTGCTGCTGATCGAAACACAAACCACGCCGAGCAGTTGGATTCCCTGATGAAGCCACTTTCCCATGTATGCTACTGTTATCATCGTCTTTCAAATCACAGAATTCAAGCTTTCGGGTCAGCTTTTTCATCTGAGTCTGTAGACAAGGACTTTCATGGATCCCGTTGGAATTCTTGTTCTGGTCGTTTAACTTATCTTCACCATACAAACAGCCATGTTGAAAATCAAGCTTTCGCCTTGGGTCTTTCATCTGAGTCTGTAGACTAGGACTCCCATGGATTTGGTTGACATTCATGTTTTCATCATTAAATGTTTCTTCACCATTCCAACGACTGAAAAACTCATCTGCCATGTTAGACAGTTGTTCGTCTTCATCTTCTTCTTCAGCCATATCTGCCCAACTCTTCTTTTTATTACAAGCTGAAGAATCCAGGGTTGGCTTTAACGTTTCTGAGGGAGGTTGACAGAGATTCTCTACTTTGCCAGAGCTTATTTCTCCAAAAGAACAGTCATCCTTACTAATGGAAGTTCCCAATGTTTTGCTGTTACCAAAATCTGTTGGTGACTCCGTAGTCATATTTAGATTTAAGTACTCTTCATGAGTATATCTCTCCATATCACCGTTTTCCCAAGACTTCTGTTTCCTCCAATCTTCATCAGATCTGCAATTCATTCCTGAATTCCCAACCACATTCTTTTCCCACACTTCTGCTCTCCTCTGATCTCCATTACTAAAGCCCCATAAACATCTTCGAGGTTGCGTAAATGGTGTCTTCTGATAGCACCTAGCCGGAGCTGGAGAAAAGTATGTCTTCTTATGCAATGAACTTGGATCTGTTCCAACTGTATGAACTCGGTTTCTCTGCATACTGGGAAACCCAGATCGGCCTTTACATGAGCTCTCGGTATAATCTATCTTCCACTTATTAACAGACATAATTTGATGAGAATAGTTTACACTACTTCCTGCTCTCAATGATGTGCAAAGTGAATTCCTATTGTCATTCACAATGACATTGACCTTGTTCTCAAATTGCTTACCAAAATAAAATTCTCTTGGTACAAGAGTCTCAGACACATGCTGCTGCCTGCCTCTGTTTATGGAGTGATTCACTTCTTCAAAGCTAGTACCACAAATGGGAGAGGATAAAGATCTTATCTTTTCTTTAGAGCTTTTTCCATCCTTACCAATTGGTTTCAGTCCCAAATCTTGATCTAGCTTAGTCAGCATTTCATAAGCGCGGTCAAAGGACTTGGCATATGATTCATCCATCGGATTCTTACCAGATGAAGCTCTTACATCATGAAGCAAAGACTTTGCTTCTGGTATTCTGTCCATGTGCATCAGGCAGACAGCCAAATTGCATTGCTTGTTCATGTCTGGCTCCAGCAACAGAGCTCTCCTGAGACAAGATAGTTTCTCTTCAGCCACGTTGTGTATTTAATTATAAGAAAAAAAATTCAACGTATGCACATGATGAAATATTCACCTGTAATATTCTTCTGCTGTTTTATAATTATTTTGCTGCAAGTAAGCCCAGGCTAAGTTTCCTAGTATCCTACATTGATAGAGGAGAAAGGTTAATTGAAAATACTAAAGGAAATACACGGTTCAAATAAGAAATAGGAAATAAAACCGATGTTCTACATATATGTATGTATATATAGATACATATGTGTATATTTATTAACCTTGATCTTTCTTGTTCAACAGTTATATGAACCTTCTTCCCCTGAGATCTTGCTGTCTTTGTCCTTCTTCCAGCAAAAGTTGAGCTTTCCTCAAGGCGTTTCAGTTTGTTTTGAAGCATCTCAATCTCTTCTTCTGTTCTTCCAGCCCTCTGCACAAAAGAAATTGAAGAAAATAATTACAACACAAACTTATCCAGTTGGACAAAAGGACGACACTTTCTGTGGAAATCTGACTAGAGAAAAGAGTAAAATTACGAGTCAAAATAAGAAATCCTCTAAATAAGATTCGAAAGCCGTTATTATTGCATCATAAATTAACACTTCTAAATTCCCACTAGCCTCTATCTTTTCACATGCATTAGAATGCAATTTGCAGAAACAAGAAAATCCCAGATGTTACATCAAGCTCTATTTGAAAATGAGTAAAAGCAAATACAAAAGGGTTACCTACGGTTACAGAAGTAAGATACACAATATACCTTATACAGTTCAACGAGGACATTGTCAATAGATTCTTGAGACACATGGGGACAAAGATGACGAAAAGACTTAATCGCCTCAATTGCCTCGTCAGAACGATTCAATTGCTTCATCACAACTGCCATGTCTTTCAAGGCACTATCAACTCGATCCCCAGTATTTATAGCAGACCAGAAGAGGGAAATTGCTTTGCTTGGATCCTTCTCTATCAACTACAATAACAAAATCAAAGTAATTTCATAAAATTAACAAATGGGATTCTCTAGAAAACGTTTTCCAGGAAAATAAAATTTAAAGAAATTGCAAAAATGGAACAGGAGTACAAAAATTGAATCATCATTTACTGAAAAAGTAGCTTTCATAAAATTTACAAATGGGGTTCTCTAGAAAATGTTTTTCTAGAACAGAAAATTCATAAAAAAAAATACAAAATTGAATCGGCCTTTACAGAAAAAGTAATCTTCATAAAAATTAACAAACTGGGTTCTCTAGAAAACGTTTTCCCGGAAAAAGAAAATTCAAAGAAATTGCCAAAAAAAAAAAAAGAACAAAACAAAACAAAAACAGAAAAGTACAACATTGAACCAGCCTTAGAATCTTGAATACAAAGAACTTTCATAGTATCAACACAAGAATCTAAATCAAACCCAGAAAAATTATAAAGGAAAAAGAAAAGTGGTTATGTCTAACCTGAACATGTTTGGCTCTAACGTATGGAGAATCACCGGAAGGGACTTTATGTTTGACATGAAAGCATTCACCTCTGTTCGCGGGTGGTCTTCTTCTACACTCGGTCATGGATGTCACGGCCGAAGAATACTTGAAATTCGACGCCGGAGGAGGCGTTAAAAACCCCTTACAGGGCGGTAGAATGACTAACTCGTCGTAGTTATTGTTCCACATTTTCTCTCCCCTGCTGTCACTTTCTCGAGAAAATCTCCAGACCCTTTTATTGAATCTCCAAGAAAACGCTTCCGGTGGTCGCGAAACGGTACCTTATTCTTGAAATTCGAATGGGTGCGAGCGAGTGAGAAAGACGGGTGACACTTTCTCGGGAGAATCTTTGAATACGGCCCGTTTCTTGGTGGAATTGAGAACAGAGAAAGTGTATATAGTGAGTAAAAAACACTTTTCTTGAGCGAAAATCGTTTTCTGGGAATTAGTGAGAGAGTGATGATGATCGAAAGTGTAATGAGAGAAAGTGAAGCAAAGTGAGAGTGAAAGACATCGAGGATTTGAAAAATAGCCGTTTATATAATTAGTAGCCGTTGGGGTTAGAGGCATTGTGGCACGTGTCATTCACTCGAGCGAGCCTCCTTGTGTAAACAATCCGAGAGATTATTATGCGTACTAAAGAGTGCGAGATGCTCCAAGAAAAAAAAAAAAACAAAGGAACAAAACAAAACAAAATAGTATGATACTTTATGCATATATATGCTTGGGCTCAATTAAGTGATTGCGTAACAAAAATAGTGATAAATAACTCTAAACTAATTTTGGTGTTTTATAAAGTCAATTTAGAGTATTATTATGCTATATGAATCATTTTGAGCTAGTTTGCTCTTAACACTTATAGACCTTTTTGAAATCAATAAATTATATTTGGTTTATTTGTCCCATGAATTCATTTTCCTTGTTGGAAGTTTATGTTTTCATGATATTATTATGTTAACTTATTTAATTGTTGTTTCAAGTTTTATTTTTTAGTTCAATGAGATAAAATTCCTAGTGAAGGCAAGCCTAGCCTAAATAATGCTCATTGTTGCTATCTTAGTTGTTTTAGAGTTGTTGAAGTTCTATTACTCCAGTTTCTTGATTTTAACAATTTTAGTAACATTGATTTTATGATAACTGACATTTCTCAAGTGCTGAGATATGTTTATATTTACTGCAAAATATTCAGAATTGAACAAAGGTCAAGGCCAACTTTCTTAAGTTCGAGATTTGTTGAGAATGTATTTCTACAAGTACATGGAGATTTTGTGATTTTGGATATTTCTCTATTTTGTTTTTAGGTTTTGGAATTGGTATATTAATAGGGGAAATTCTGACAATTTTTTTTCTTTTCTTAATAATTTTGTTTAAAAGATAAGTATCATTATGGATTATCTCTCGCACTAAATAATCAGATATTGTACAATGATGATTCAAAGTATTTCTAAACTCTTAATTGGTGTTTCCTAAATATCTGTAATCGGTGATGTGACTATTACTTGAAAGTTTAGCTAAAGTCATCCAAGTTATATAAAGCGGCAGTTTTATTTTTATTTTGGCGCGTTGATTTCCTTTGTTAGTATAAGTAAACATTATTAGTAATAAATAGGGTTTTTGTCGTGATTAGTCCCTATGTTATTCGTAGTTTGGTAAAATAGTCCCTAAGTTAATTTTTTTGGTAATTAGGTCTTTAAGTTTTAAAAATCTTGGTAATTAAATCTTTTTTGTTTGTTAATATTAAAACTTTTATGAAATTGAACATGTTTAAGCGAAAGAAATTAATATTTTACTAACACTAATTAGTTTGGAAGGGATAAAGAAAGAAATTTTAAGAGAAATTTTAAATTCTTAATTTTTTTTAATTTTTTAAATTTTTTTATATTATGTTGTTAATTGTACTTAATTTTTAGTTTTCTTTCCAATTCCAACTAATGCAAGTAAAATATTGATTTTGACCTTTTAATTGTCAAAATATTGATTTCCTTCCAATTCCAACATTTTAACAACTATTTACGAAAAAATGACTTAATTGTCAAAAATTTTAAAACTTAGAGACTTAATTGCCCAAAAAAATAATTTATGAACTATTTTGCTAATCACAAAGAATACAAAGGTCATTCATGCCAAAAATATCGATTTTTTCCACTTTTTTTTTCATATTTGGGATACAAAATAAGTAAAGATTTATTTTAATTATATCATAAACTTTCGTTTTGCCAAAAAGTATCAAATTTTAGTTTTTCAAGACTTTAAAACAAAAGATATAATGTAAAGATTATTTTTTGAAAGTCTCTTTACAAAATATATGACCAATTTTTTTTTTTTTTTTACAAGATCCGTACTCTAAAGAACAAACAAACAAAAAAAAAAACAACCATATAAAAATACCTAAGATTCTTCAGAGTGCCACATAGTAAAATACTGCCAGCACTTTCCCCAGTCTGCCAAAATAAAATAACTTACAGTCTGTTTTTTTTAAATGACACAGATAGACATAGACTAAAAGGTTAAGAAAGACACATCCTTGAAATCAAGCGTCTAAAACCAACATCGACTTCAATTTATCCATAACAAAACGAGGTCCATCAAATTATGGCAAAACGCAATACAATATTGTTAATAAATGTAATATCGTCAATAAATATGCTAGTACACACAATTCCATCAGGTATTGTTATCACTATTATTATTTGTTATGCGGTTTAAAATCCTAAGGTCGCATAAGTTTTATATGCGACCTCCCTCAAGAAGGATATATGCGACCTCCTCCGTGATGCTTATATGCGACCTCTTCTGCAGGTTTTTGTGCGACCTTCTCCGTATAGTTTTCCTTAATAAACAGGGAACCTATAGGAAAAGGGAAACATGAAAACACTATAAAGGAAACCTACAAGAAAAGGGAAATAGGTAATTGCTGTGGAAGAAACCTACAAGGAAAGGGAAACTGAAGACTCCTATTTGCGACTAACTAAGTTATCCTTTTCGAGTAGTTATCTAATTGTATTGTTTGTAATTAACTAGTTATCCGTTTTGAATAATTATCCAATTACTTAATTGGATAATTACCCAATTGTATAGTTACCCGTTTGTTCAATTAGGATCCTAGAGACATAAGGAACCTAGGGGGATAAGGTCACTACAATCTATATAAAGGGGGGCTCTATGTTCCGAAGAGATCATCACAAATTCTGGGCAGAAACAAGTGAGAGAGAATAGAAGTCAGAGCAAATACACGCTTAGGGTGGTCTAAGTCTTGAGCGTTCTTCATTAGCTTTCGAGTATTGTACCCTTGAATATTCATCAATATAGTGAGAAAACAGTGGACGTAGGCTCATCTTTTTTGGGGCCGAACCACTATAAATCCGTGTCTCCTTATTTGTTTTGATTATTTACCTCAGTTTACACAAGCCACATCTCTTAATTATTCATAAATTTATTGTTGATAAAACCTCCATCAACAATTGGCGCTAGAAGGAGGGCTATTCCGGCAGAAATATTTGTCAAATTCCACCTTTTCGATAATGGAAAATACCAGAAACACTATCAGAGCCGCCGGGACTAGCCAAAATCAGCCTCAGAGTACTGCTGCTACACAGGCAGACCCCGCTCCAGAACAGCCTACTATGACGGCAACAGAGGACCTATCTCGAAGACAGGATCGCATGGAGGAAACGCTCGTAAACCTCCAGCAAGTCACTAACCAGATCAACGACACTCTGCGACGACTTGCTGAAGGACAGATGGTGACTCCACCGCAACGTGAACGTCCCAAAGAG
>JXTB01000628.1:21060-97214 GCA_002914805.1 Parasponia andersonii | reverse complement strand
TACCCTTGAATATTCATCAATATAGTGAGAAAACAGTGGACGTAGGCTCATCTTTTTTGGGGCCGAACCACTATAAATCCGTGTCTCCTTATTTGCTTTGATTATTTACCTCAGTTTACACAAGCCACATCTCTTAATTATTCATAAATTTATTGTTGGTAAAACCTCCATCAACATTATTATTATTATTATTTTTTTTTTTTTTAGCAGAAATTAAGTGTATGTTGGTTTTAATAACTAATGTGAGAAACGGATGAAATAATCATTTTTCAATTTTTTTTATGACGACAATTTATAAAATGATTTTGTTTTTTATATTTTTAATGAGCGTCACAATTAGCCTACTATTACTCCTAAAAATGTCATAAAAACACTAATTAAAAAAAGTCATTTTGAAAAATAACAAAAACAGTCTTTGGAAGTAAATGGTTGTCCATTCTTTTATTTGTTTATTAATTTTTTCAATTATTTTATTTGTTTAATAATTTTTTCACATCGCATTTATCATTTTTCAACTCAGTTTTATAAAATTTAATAGTCCAATATGTATGTATGCCCTATCACATGACCCCCCCGAAAAATTCCCAAATTAAACTTTTTTTTCTTTCTTCACTGCCAATTTCTCCTGTAATTCTTTTGGAAATTAAAAAGAAAAAAAAATACAAACAAAAAATAAAAAGAGAATAAATATATATGTTAAATATAATAATGATTATTGAATTATACTCATTGTATAACTTTGTCCCTAAATTTTTAATTTATATAGTTTTGGTTTCTGAATTATACAATTATTACAACAATATCTTCTTTGTCACATATCGTTAGTTTTTTAACAGAAAATTGTCACAAAGAAAACATATAATTAGGCATTATTTACTTTTATGAATTTGAATCTTGTTTTTAACTATAATTATTAAACTATGCGCTTTGTACAGACTCATTTCTATTAAAAGTTTAACAATTTATTAAAAAAAGATTATTGCTGCAATAATTGTAAAAATTTTAGTAATCTATGGTGTAAATTAAAAATTCAGAATATCATATTTGTACCACAGTTATCAAACTATGTATGTGCTCTGCAATAATTTATTGTTGTTAAATTTGTAACATTTTGTGACAATAAATATTTGTAACATTTTTTTTGGTAAAAAAAAAAATAACCATTACTATATAAATTAAAAATTCGGAAGAAAATGGTACTACACGTGTAATTCGGATAATTCGGGGCTATATATAAATTAGTGTTACGTGGCTGTGCAAGCAGGGGATGAAACCGTAGGGCCCCTAAAGTTGGGCCTTGGCGACTCAAAACAAAACCTTTCCCCTTCTCTTCCCTCTAAAATCCAGCTCACCATCACCGCCGTTGGATCAAGGGCTGCCATTCTTTCTCCGTCGATTTCGTTCTCAGGTGACCACTCTGTCCCCTTTTGATTCCGAATGAAGAGCGTCAAATGGGTTTTTGTTTTTCAAGCTTTGATATTCTAATGGCATCTTCTTTAAAAATTGAAATTTTCTTTTTTGTTATTTCGTCCATTTTCTCATTTTTCCTTGATATGTGTTTCTATGTCCTCTTGCACTTATACATATATATACATATGCGTGCGTATACATATAATATATACACATATGTAGTTTGACAGGTGAAGTTGAAGCATTATTTTGTGTCTCACTGAACAAATGGACCTTGAAGCCAAGAGGCTATACTTGTTATTTGATTGTTTCTTGTACTTATGTTTGGCAGCTTTAAAATATTGAAACAACGATAACTGGTTTCTGTACTTAATAATTGAGGGACTACTTTTTTTTTTTTTTTTTCCCTTTCTGGGTATGACGTGATTGTGGATAGAGGCAGTTCTATGTTCTGAAGATTTTTTTTAATAAAAAAATTATTATCTATATTTCTTCCCCTCTCTGTTTCTATTGTCACTGATTATTATGACTTCACTCTGGAGAGTATGGTGAGGTTTAAACAGTGATTTAACAACTTGAGCTACATTAGGAATGGAAATTGTGGAAGTGTTTCCCTCTCCCATGGACCCCTCGTGTTTTGGTTCATTCTCATTCCTTACCAAACCCTTTCACATTACAATTCTCTTCATTACATTAGTAAACATGCCCTTAATCCATTTGGTCATGAAATGATCAGCTTGAAGGGTCCCCTTGCTCGAACATGTCAATTTTTTCCCTTTCTGATTTGTTGTTTCACTGCTTAAAAGAGCTTCACTTTGGGAAAGTATCTCATGAGGTTAAAACACAGTGATATAACAATCTGAGCTACGTCTAACCCAGTTGTTCATGAAATGATCATCTTGGAGAGTCCACTTGCTCAAACATATCCAATTTTTTTTCCATTTCTGTTTCGTAGTGTCGCTGCTTATCAGAGCTTCACATATGAGAGTATTTTGTGAGGTTTAAATTCAGTGACATAACAATCTGAGCTACATCTATGACCCAAGTTTGGTGAATCCTTCCCATAATTAATGAAAATGGGAAGGGATAACTCAAGTTTTAATTCATTCTCATTTCTCGAAACCTTTTCCCATTACAATTCTTTTTAATTTGGATGAGTAAAAATTCCCTTAATCCATTTGATCTTGAAATGCGTGAAGTGTCCACTTGCTCAAACATATCCAGTTTTGTGATTACCTTTTCTGTTTTTTAGTGTCACTGCTTATTAGAGTTTCCCATTAATGAGTTTTTGTGAGGTTTAAACACAGTGATATAACAATCTGAGCTACATTTAATCCATTTGCTCATGTGTGTGATCATCTGGTAGAGCCTGGGAAGGCACTTGCTCATACATAAACATATGCTTTTAAGACAGGACATTTCTTTTCACTAAAATAGGATTGAAGGTGCGGAGGTGTGAATTTCTCTTATCATTTTCTGTTTCTTATTGTGTGTTTTTTAGGTGGAAATGATTGCTGGAAATATGAAGCAAGCATTTGGTTTGTACTTAGGAAGGTTTGATGAGATGATTTTTGGTTATGTACACTGCGTTCATAGTCTTAGATGTACCTGTACTTCTGCTGTATTAACTGATAGGAGCTGTATATTTGGTGACGAAGTTCTCTAGAAGGTGCTAAGTTTCTGACCACATTAGATGAGTAAATGACCAGGCAATCAGTTATGCGTTTATTAGTTTGCATTATCTTTTAGGAGACAGCTTTGATAGTGACCTATGCTTAAACAGATTATTTCGAGCCTCACTGAATGAAATAATAAATCTCTTGAAACTAGGTGATGTTTTCGAATGAAAAATTATCATGTCAGAAGAAAATGACATTCAAACACTTTTTGTTTGAGTTATTTTCATTTTGTTGACAGAATTAGTAAAACACCATGAACAAGTGTCTGATTTTTGAAATCAAGGTACTTACATAAAATTTTGAAACAGTACAAGCTCTGACCTCATGATGAATCTTTTTGCAGAAGGTCCATTCCTTTGTCAATGTCTGAGACCCACTATCTACAAAATCTGGTTGGAAACACAATCAGGAATGGGGAAGCAATGGAGTTGGATCAGCTCTTTCAAAATACTTCTCATGTGAGAAAAAAGGATGCAGATATTTGTCTTTTTCATCTTAATATTCTAGGTGATGCCTTCCATACGTACATTTATATGCTTGGATTATAGTAAATTAGCTGGTAGTATTTACTGAGCTATGTACTTCTATGTTGATGATTTTCTATTGTGGAAGTTTTAATCTTGTTCTTGACTAGAAATATTTGAGTAAGTAGTTATTACATGCTCGTTATGAAAAATAGTAAATGACTTACGTCATTGGACTCTTATGACGTTTCTAACCTCTAAAATTCATCTATCATATGTGGTGTAATACAAATATAATTATTTTCTATTCGAAACATTGTTCGGTGCAATTTGTGTTAATAAAGACTTTATTAGAGTCTTTTGACTCAATGATTGTTTAGGATCAAATTTAGCTATAAACAAATGGAACTGTCCTAATGTATTGTTGATCTGAGGATGATATTGAATTTACCTGGCATTTAATCAACTATATTATTTTGACACCTAACGATCAGTGTTTTGGGTAAAAGAGTCTTGTAATCTCGATTTCTTACCTTGGGTGTCACTACTATATTTGTGATTAATTACCATTTAGAGTCATTGTCTCTTATATCGAGGTCTTAGTACCTACTGTTGAGCTATCTTGTGATTCTATATCTCTTTGTGTATATCCTTATCATATATCTTTGTGTGGCATTGGTATGATGGCAGAGTCCTAACCCCAAGTGCGAAATTTATGTTTCACACTTTTTGATTTAACTAGTGTTTAATTCGATACTTCTACATTTCATAATTAGTGGCTCACTATCCTTTGACTCTTATCCCTTTTTTTTTATTTGTACTCACCATTGTGTTTGAATTTCGGGACAAAATTATTTAAGGAAGGGGGGATGTAAAACCTATTAAATTTATAAGGGTATTTTGGTCTTTGACTAGTATTTTCTTTCAAAAAAAAAATTAAAATTTGAATTATTGAATGAATATGGGCTGATTTACGTCTTGATTCATTAGGGTGATTTTTGTAAAGAATTTTCAAAATGAGGGACTAAAACATAATTAATTAAGGGTGTAATTGTAATAAATTATCAAAAAATTGGGTGAAATTGTAAATAACGAAAATAATGCTCATTAAACCAATAAGTGACATATGGCTCTATAGTTTGCAAAATTGCTTTTAAATCCTCCTAATTTCCTTCCTTTTTTAACTAAAGTCCCCCTAGATTCCTCAAACTATTGAAACCACTGCCAACGACCCATACCATTGCACCGGTGACTGCCTAACCTGACATGCTCATCCATGGTCCTCGTCGAACTTGCAATGCCGCCACGACCTCGCATGGAAGAGATGAAGCTGTGACCTTCCACAGCCAAATCAAACTCCATCGCCGGCAAATTTGAGGAGGCCAAGCTCCTAGCTCTAGTTTTTAATCAATTTCCGACAATGATCAAGCCCTGGGGAGCTTTCGGAAAACTTTGGTCATTTTTCTATTATTTTGTGGTATTTTTTAAAATACTTTTGTGAAGTAATTAATTATGACGGGATGAGTACATGAGGTTTAAGAGGAGATTAAAACATGAATAAATACAATAGTTTTGTGTTGAAATGGAATCTGAAAAAGAGATAATGTTTGAATAAAAATGTGATAATTTTCTAAATATTTCCAAAGAATGATATTTGAACATTTATTTTCTCAAGGTAATTATTTAAGCCATATAAATTATTTGATGTAAAAAAGGAGCATGAAATAAGATTAAATATAATTACCTCGTATTAATATGACCTTCGGAAGTGTGCTAATTTTCAAATCGAAAAAGTTAACTTTTAAAAAATATTTTTAAAAAGTGGTATTTTAGTACTTTTGGATTTTAAGCTCAATTAAGGCTAGAGAGCTTAAAACTGAATTCTAATTTCAAATTTGGATTCAATAGGTCGAGAGATGAATTTTGATATAAAATGTGACAATGTTTTGAAGTAGCACAAAAATTGAGGAGCATGGCTCGTGAATATTGTTGTTTTGCGTGCTATAGACCAGGTCCCGTATAGGGACTCACTTTTAACAAATTATATGTCTAACCTAGTATTTTTGGGTACTCTAAATTCAGAAGTGATCTCCGTTTCTCTATTTGAGGCTCCTATAGAAAAGTTACTTTTTCAAGTGAACTTATACTAGAATCCCCGAAACGATCATTCAAATACCCAAGTGACCAACAAGAGTTTCTTTGAGCGTCATTAGCCTGATATTACTACCATATCGAGGTTGGGATTTAATTACTTGATTTTTTATCTGTTTTGATTTACAATTGCTTTAAGAGATATTTGCGAAAAATCATGAATAAAACAATATTTTGATTAAATATTGGAAAATCTTGGATTATTCTAGAATCAAACTATGTGACTTCTAAACGTATTTGTAAAATTGAGATCGTGGGGTGATTTAGCAGATTTATTGCTCATGATACAGTAAATTCCAGAATAATATCAAATGAGATTTTAAAGTATGATTTGATTACTCCTTAATGTATGGTTATTATGAACTATTAAATATAGTACAACACTATAGGATCATACATGAGATACATCTTAGGTATCGTGGTATTTAGTGGGCGGCTAGTATCCCCGTCATCGGTGAGAGCCCGTAAACTCGCGCGGAGTTTTTTGATTATCTCTAATTCAGTAGGTGTAGGCATTTAGTTAACCCTCTAGTTTGGTAGACATAGACACATAGGTGTCCCCCCCCATTTTTGTGGGATAAACATTAAGCAGAGAGTACTTAGTAAAAGTAGTACGAGTCACTCTGGTTCGTGATGAGAGGATGTGAGCTCATCGGACGGGTTGATTTATGATATGTGTGTTCTTGTGTTTCTAGTTTTGGTTTTGAATATATGATTATTCTGTACATCAATTATTTTATAAACTTGGTTTATAAATAGATTTTTAAAAAGATATTAACCACATAGGTTTGACAAAATTGCATTTATATAAAAAAAAAAAGGTAATTGTGTTTTTATTGAGCATGCGAATGCTCACCTCCTATTTCTTCCCACTTTCAAGTGTTGAACATTTGTGGTAATTGTTATGGTAGCTTGACAAACTTGTTCGACATATATATATCATTTCCTATCTCTTCACTAGTTGGTTCTTATTCTTTATCATCTATATTTTCTATATCAAATTTATTTAGCTAAGAGTAATGTATTTACTAAGTAAATATATGAGGATAACTTTGCTATTAAATTGAGTTCTTAGTGTTAAGAAATTAAGATTTCAATCTTATTCACTCTTATTTTGAAGATAACAAACATTTGATTTAATACTAATGATTTAACTAGAGTGTGTAATGAAATGGTATTTAAGTTCTATCTCAAGTTAATCAAGAAATCAAGCTTGAAGATGGATGCATATGAATATATTAGAATCAAGCTTGAAGATGAACAATCAAGATACAAGATCGTATCTAGATAGGGTATATTCATACTTAGTCTTGTATTTGATTTAGTTCATTGCACATAAATTCTCTTTACATTGGCTCATACTTTACAAAAGAGTTTTTAAACTATCTTAAGCTTAAAATGGTTGTTTTATCATAGAAGTTTGAAAATAGAAAATAATGATCTCTTTGAATGGGAAAATATTCTTTAAAACATGATTTCTTAAGTTTAAATAAGTTGTAAATATATTTGAAATCATGATTATTTGAAATAGGCTAAAAGAAGGTTTTCTATTTGCAAACAAGAATATGTTTTAAGATGAACACTTTCTAAATTATTGTTAAATATCTTTGTGAAATTAAAACATGTTTGCAATAACCAAAATATTCTCTTTAAATTGATTTCTAATGTTTTTAAAGTATTTAAAACAAATTTACAAGTTGGTTTTTGAAAAACACTAAAAGCTATTAAAATCTGAAAAATGCCAAAATCCTGTCAGAATCTGAAATACAACAAAATCTATTTTGGTCAACTAAAGTTAGTCGACCACTTTTTAGACCAGTGGCTAGAAATGACCGTTGGAGTTGAACTGACGTGTCAAACTCCAACGGCTATATTTTTGGTCGACTAGCTTTAATTTTGGTCAACCAAACGGCTAATAACGGTAGAAAGCTAATAACGGCTATAAACGGCTAATTTTCTTGGGTATCTATATATAGAGCCTTATTTGATGGCATTAGAGACAAGAGTATGAGCTTAAATTGATATCCATCTACTCTCAAACTGTCTTAGCTTATTTTCACATCAATTATACTTTCAAATCAAATTGAGCCAATCTTAGCATTCATTATGCATTGTTCTTAAATCTCCTTAGCCAAAATTGTATTAATTACTTTGTAAGGAGAATTGGTGAGTGAGTGTTCACTCTTATTTATTGAAAAACTATTGAGTGTGAGGTGAGGTTGCCACCGGATTCATAAACAATCCGATTTAGATGAGGTTGCCACCGGAGGCATAAACAACCCGTGAGTTGATGAGATTGACACCATTGTCTAAACAATTCGTATAAGTAAGGTTGTCACTGGAGTCAAAACAATCCGAGATTAGGTGTGATAGAGTCGGAGTCAAGACTATTATAAAAGCTAGGGTGTTCCTAAGAAGAATTTACTCCATTTGTAAAAGGAGCGGTCAAGCTCATAATCTTGATTCGATAATGGAAAGCTCAAAGCAAGTTGCTGAGGGCCAGGGACGTAGGTAAACCGTCGTGTTTGTCGAACCTCGTAAAAACCGAGCTTGCACTTTCTCTATCCCTACACTCTTTACTTTATTGCAAGCTATTTAATTGAGTGTTTGATATTTAGTGTGCTTAATATACTTGCTATTATTGCTATATGTTTGGCATTATTATTGATTTAGCTAAAAAATTTCAAAATAGTAGTCTATGGTTTTAAATAGTTGAAAAGTTTCTTAAAATATTTTAAAACCCAATTCACCACCCCCCTTCTTAGGTTAGCTATTCTTGGGATAACACTTAGAAATAAAAATAATTTTATGTAAAGTGTTTGGACATTAGACTGATTTTATTGAATTTCATAATTTTAAATAAAAAATTTCTAAATGAATAAAATGGAATTCTTCTAAATATTAAGTATGTATTTTCTAGAGAAATTAAAACTAATGAGAGGAATCCTACTTTTGAGGACTAAAAATCATTATTTCAAATATTCAATTTTCTAGAATTTTATAAAATTAATATTTATCATTATTTCAACTTAAAATTACTAAAAATCATGAATTTGGAATTCCAACCGTGACACCTAATTATTGCGATTTTACAAACATCATTATTTAAGTCTGCATATATGTATATGATAATGATAAATATAAAATACTTCATAGCCTACCTTTTTAATATCACACCAATTTAATAGTGATAATTTATCTACCAAATCATATGCTATTTAAAAAATATGATAAATAAGTAGGATCCCAAGCATTATACTTCCATACTTAGTCATAACACATACTTGAAATTCTAGTCAATTACTTATTATCGAGAACATTATAATGGAAGCACTTATAAAACAATTAAACTAGTTATCCGGTAATTTGTTAAAATTACCATCTCCGCTCTCTTTTTTTAACTAGCAAGCTATTATTTACACCAGTCAAAATTGATAGAGTAAATGAAAAGGGAAAAAAAAAATTAAAAAAAATATTTAAATATGACAAGTACTACATATTTCTAATACCAAATGAAAATTTTATATAGTACTCTCGTCTAAGAGCTAATTCTTTGCCAAGAAGGCTATGAGCTCGTGAAAAGTAGATTCATCACAAGGTAAGACGATGCCGTTGGTGTTGTCGAAGCCGTATTCTTCCGCAGCGTTCTCTAGCAGTAGCTGAAATTTGGAGTTCTTCAAGTACGAAATCGGAATCACAAATCTCTTCAGTTCTTTCCCAACATAAACCACAAAGTGTCCCTTTGGAGCCTTTTTATAACGGCAGTCCTTGTTCTCATGATGATGATAATCTTGTTTCCTTGGCATCTTGTCGACTACTTCAACTCTCAAACTAAAAGCCAATTGTTACCTTAATTGCTTAGTAGTACTTACGAATGAGTATGGAAAATTTGGAAATGGGATAAGAAATATGTGAATGTGCGGAAATATTAGCTGTTTATTCTTATATGTGGGGATATAGGGTGGCCTCGACTCTATATACTTCTTGTATTAAGAAAATACCAATTTGCTCTATTTAACTATATACTGTGAGGAAAACGTGCTTATTATTATTATCATTCTATAGTAGATGCAAAGAGATAATAGAAAGCTAGAGTTTTCATAGTTTTTCGTTTCTTTGAGTTGATGCACATGAACCTGTCTCCTGAAGCAACAAAACCACGATTTCCATTCCTCATGCTATTAGACTATTAGTTAGAATGTGGCTAAAATAGACATTGAATATCATCAGGGGTGAAATAAATATGGTGGCTTTTTTTTTTTTTCTTTTTCCTATCCCATCCATCACCCTTTTGAAATTTAAAAATTATACATTTCTTAACACACTTACTTTAAATATTTTTTAATCTAAAATT
This sequence comes from Parasponia andersonii, assembly GCA_002914805.1. Classification (NCBI taxonomy): domain Eukaryota; kingdom Viridiplantae; phylum Streptophyta; class Magnoliopsida; order Rosales; family Cannabaceae; genus Trema; species Trema andersonii. The sequence continues at coordinate 87,156 of JXTB01000628.1, read as the reverse complement.
GGTTATCAATAAAAAAATCAAATGAAATTTCTTTTTCCACCCATAGTACTTTTGAAAATCTTTGACTGTTTTGTCTTCTTTTTCTCTCTTAAGAAAAATAGAGAGTTAGAGTTTTTAATTGTATTTTAGGATTCTTGAGAACGAGAGAAAGTAGAGTCCTTGAATTATTTTTTAAAGTTCTTAAGTAAGAAAGTTTTCTCTAAAATTTAGAATTTACAATATATTCATCAATTATCAGAGAAACTTAAATAGCTAAAAGAATTTTGATTGTTTAAAATCTTTTTACATGAATTTGCTTTATCAATTGTGTTTTAAAGGGCATGTGAAGAAAAAAAAATAAGAAAAAATATTTTAGTTATTTAATACTGTTTATGTTCATTTATTACGTTATTTTATCTCAACTTAATTTTTGTCATGAGTAATGCAATATATATATATATATATATATATATATATCTTGACATATTATCTTTATAAAATAACTTGATAAATGTGGCAATATATAGTTCATGTTTGTTGATTTTTTTATCTACTCATTAATTACCACCTGCACTATCACATCATTCAAATTATTTTACCGAGATAACTTGTTGTGATGATGTTTAGTATTTTTCTTTTGTCATTATTTATTAATTACTAAATGATGAATGGGTAAAGAAAAAAAAAAAAAAAAAACCTTTTCTTCTATGGAGAATTTTTAATGTTGAAAAATATTGAGATTAGTATCAGTACCCTAGTTTAAAAACAACAGAAGCGACCATTGAGTAACTCAGTTGTTTAGGAGACTCCGGCTAAGCGAAGTCACGAGTTCAAACCTGTAAGAAGTTAGAGATTATTCCACTGAGGCTTGCCTTGATTTAACTCCCCCCAGTGTCTACGAATAGTATGCTTGCATTAACTTCACGTGATATTGCTTACGTCAGTCGGCTAATCCACTTGGATACTTAGTGGGACCAGGTCAGGATAACGCACTTCTATCTCCTGATGGCGAGAGAAATTGTATAGTCCTGAGCACACCATACCCCTTAAATGTATTGTTTCAGTGCATATCGTTGGAATGTTATTTATGTACAGGTATAATCGTAGTGTATTTTATATTGCATTTGTCAGGATGGGATGGACTATAATTGATTATGCAAGAGGCCCTTGGATCTGTCCTTATATTGTTTTATTTACTAGCCCATTGCGCGGGTATATTGTATTATTTGCTATTCTTCTTATATTGTATTGTCTCATTAGATATAATTAGGTAGGCTGCATAAAAGAAAAAGGATTATGGCATCTATGTGGAATGGAATTCTATAAAAGATATATATATATATATATATATATATATATATATTGTATCATCTCATTCATTCATTCACATATGCCTCACACCACAATGAGAGAGATTGCGGTTTTGGTTCATTATTCTCTTGCAATTCTAACCTAGTTCTAGTTTATTTTTTTGAAAAATTAGCTATGGAGAGAGAAACTTCACAAGTTAGATGTCAGTTTTTTTAGACCCTAATATATGCTACAATCTGAAACTAACATTAAAATATTGTTTATTATTTTGATTTCAACATATATTAGTCAGATATTAGATCTATAAATCCGCTTCAAAAGTTGCATTGCTTTGTATTTATTAATGGTGGGTCAGAAACTAAGAAGCCTAAGTGTATTATTGGACTGACCAATAGTGTCTGCGTGTTATATATACACGCATGCTTTTACATAGTGCCAGATCATCGATGTGACGTTACATGAGTGGCTTATAAAACCACGACATGACCTAACTTTGAATTTCTACCGTGAAATATTATACGATCATGCAGTTGCAGGTTTAATATTGTTACAGAAACAGACAACACTAATAATTAAACGCGGATTTTTGTAACAGAAAGTACACTGTTTGCACGTATTCGTCTCAAACAATATGAATCTAATTCTAGGCTAAAAGACAGTTAACAAAAGAAACAAACTATTTTATTGATACTTATATTACAAGAACTAATACAAATTAAAGATACTTAAGGTTGTAAAATGCATGTTCATATACATACATATTGATTATAATGATACTCTCCGCATCATAAACTATTCCGTGTTTATTTTTCCACGTCACTGACTAACAATCATATGGCAGGTTTGAAAAATACCTTGTATATAATATATAAGATAAATGACTTTTTTAATCTCTAAATTACGGAGAAAGTCTTAATTTAGTCTTCTTAAATTTTAAATTGTGTCGTATTGATCTTTAAATTATGAAAAAAAAAATATTTTTAGTCTTTTTTTGTTATATATTTTGTTTGATTATTATCAAAATGACCATATGAATTGTATTTCTCAGTCTGTATTATTGATTTTAACAAAATATCATATTTTAGATAATTCCACACCGTATAACTATCCACTAAACAACTAATTTTTATCCACTCAATCATAGTTTAAACATCTTTAATTCAAGTTTTAATGATCACTTTATAATGCTGAATTTCTAAATATGAAATAAGTATTACAAAATGACACAATTTGAAATTTAAGAACTAAAGTGAGATTTTTTCATAATCTAGGAATCAATAAGATCATTTATTCTTTTATATATATATATATATATATATATTTGCTATATATATTGTTGTAGATAGTAGTAAAGGCTACAGATTAATAAATTAAATTTCGTAGGTAGCAGAACTACTATGATCTAGATCAGTAGTGGTGCACTCATGCATGTTAAACATGTTGTCATGAATTTGTATACATAAATACAAATTGGTCATGTTTTCAGGAAAAATAAAAAATTCCAAGATTTTTTTCCCCTTCTCTGCAGTCAACTTTGAGGTGTATATACCATTTTCAGAAATTTAGAGTATTCAAGTTTAGGCTATATACAATGCATGTACGGCAAAAAAAATGTGGAAAAGATGAGGAAAATATAGTATACATTCTTCTTTTCATTAGAATTGATATTAATTATAAAGTTGAGTCTATCATTATCCAAAGCATCCCGAGATATTTACGTACACATTATGACACGGCCCAAAATTTAGAGGAGAACAAGTATTCGGAAATTTTATTTTAGTACTCAAATCATTAGGAAATTATTGATAAGTTATACAAATCTTGGTTTAAGAGAAATACAGTATTGATTTAATAGATTTGAAAATCTTTAACTCAAATGTCTAAAATTTAACTTATAAATCTTATCAAAATTTCAAGTACTTAAAATTTTAAAAATATGTTCATTGAGAACTATAGTGGCCTATTTATACCCCAAATCCTTAAATAGTAGTAAATATATCTTCATACATTTACTTAGTAGAATTAATGAACTTGGCTAAACCGTTAGACATAGGGAAGAAGTGAGACAAAGAAAGGTACCAACCAAATAGGGTCCTGAGTTAAAGCCAAGCAACTTACCCAACCAACAAGACACCTGACTCGAATAAACAATCACTTCAACTAAAAGAAAAATAGAAGGAGTGAGCTTGAACACTCAGTAGGAAAGTTGTTACCTCATGTCAAACTTTTTTAGTGATGAAAAGCTCCTGCATAGTTAGTTTAATCCAAAAACATCTTTTTGCAAAACCATGTGTATGTACTTATACATATCTATTTTTAAAATTTATAGTCTGTATATATATATATATAACTACATATATACACATATGTGTATAAAAACATGATATTAAAAACCAATAGTCCGTATGCATGTACATATATATAGATATACAAAAAAAATATAATATCTGAAAACCAATCAGTCTACAAACATATGATACAATCCACCTATCCCCATGAATTCACTACCTTTTATCAATGGAGCCAGAGTGTTAGTACTATATGTACCATACAGCCTATCTGATACCTAGTTCATAACTGGAGGAGAGACCTGTGTATCGCCTACCAAATTTAGAGGGGCAACTATATTACTTACGCCTACTAAATGGATAGGTAATCAAAAGAAGTATCCCGCATGAGTTTATGGACTCTACACAATTAGTGGGGCCACAGCGCCATGCTGTGAAAACTCTATGATGCTAACCTGGTGCTCATGTGTGATCCTATAACGCATGTACTCTAAATTGATGTATAAAAACAACCATGTTATAATTTAAGTTCAAATGATGCTCAAGTTTTTATTAAAATGATTAATTAAATTTTATAGAAAAATAGGTAGCATAACAGCTCTATTTTAACATATCTTAAAAGTAACCAGCATTCAAAAAAGTCCTAGAGTAATCCAATATATAAATCATACCATTTAATTCTATCACAAATATTTAAAAGTTCTGAAATCACATTTGTTCTCATATGTTACAAAAAAATAAGTTTTATTCAAAACAATGTAAAAAAGAGATAACTGAATCATTACCTCACTAGAATAGTGACACTATACTATTGGATGCTCAAGGTGCCAATTCGACGATTGTTCGGAGGGTCAGGAACCAATTCCACACCCTCGATCGTTCACTTGGGAAAAATTATTTTCTCAATAAAGCATCGAATCAATGAATAGACCTCTTCATTGAATTTCTAATGTCTATAACTGGACCAATTTGAGTCCAGGCTGACACTGGACTGGTGACACAAAAATAGACAAAATCTAAGCCGTTAGATATTGATTTTTGTACCGGTCACCAAATATAGTAAATATATATATATATGAAACTTCACTATTTTCTGAGTGCATTCCATAAATGACAACAAAAATAGAATCTAGTAGTCAGATCGAAAACTAAATTTGAAACTCAAAATACCAAAAATGACAACTTTCAAATCGAGCAAAATGGTATCGTGAAATATATAACTTGATGTTCCTCTCGACAAGAAATGTCCAAAGAGTCTAAGAACGCGTGTTGAAACGGCTAGAACAGTTGTCGTAAATTCAAAGCTCCTCACAGCCATTAATGGCCTTTTCCGGTAACCGGCGAAATGAGTTACTAGCAGTGTAGAAGAACTCCGTCGGTGGTCTGGCGGGCTAGATGATGGCTGTGGCAGTCCAGTGCTTCTCCCCCTCCTTTCAGCTAAGAAAGAGCGAGAGATACAGAATGGATGAGAGTGAGTCGGGGGGGAGGGAAGAGGGAGAAAGAGAAACATGTAAATATATATAATTTAATTTTTTTTTAAATAATATAAGGTCAAATGACCAAATTACTTTTAAAAAAACTAGGTTATTACATTCTCCCCTCTTTATAGGAATTTCGTCCTGAAATTCAAGTACAAACCGAAAGTATAAACAAGATTCCAAGAAATAGTCATTAGAAATGTAGAGAACACTCAACTATGGAATTTAAGAGTATTAAATTGAATGCGAGTTAACGAAAGTGTGAAATAAACAGCCTTTACTTGGCATCAAAGTCTTGCCAACATACCGTACTGCACTATAGTATGGTATAAGGACGCACATGGAGAGATTGAAATTATAAGATAGCTCAACAATAGGTATAAGAATCTCAACACCCATAGTTAGAAATGACAATCTCAAGTATATGAGTGATGAAAAGATAACAATGATAACCATTGCTAGAAGTCGAAAACACATGACTCCGAACACTGATTGTAAAGCACTAAACTAGAACAACAAACCAAATGTCAGATACAAGAATATTATCCCCCTAAGTATACCAGATCAATAATCTCCTAGGACATTCCTATTTTTCTGTAACTAGTTCTTGGTTGTAGATAATCTCTGAGTCAATGAATCTTAATAACAGTCTCTTTATAAGCACAGAATATGATCGAATAGAGTTTAAGACGAAGTACAAAGATCCTTGTGTTATACCACACAAGATGAATGAGTTTAGACGTCGAAGGTGACAAAGGGAGTTCAATGGTTTACAACTATTTTCTGCTCTCCAATTAGATCGAGAAATAATACTAAACATAAACTACTTCTAGTCAAAGACAAGACTAGAACACTCAATAGAAAATCACCAATACAAAATACTAATAAAAACTCCAATCTCAAATGCAAGCATCCAAACATGGGAAATTTCAAAAGTATTACAAACCTTTTATCAAGTGTAAAATCTCATCAAAGAAAACCAAAACAAATAGTGAACCAAAGACTCTACAAGTCCTTGATATAAAGAAAGCTCTATGGACGTAATCCAATGTCTTGGAAATTTGCATATGACAACTGAAATCGACACTTAACACTCTAGAAATAATGTTCTAATAGGATAGGTTGTCTACTATCATCCTCGAGTGATGTCTATCTCTCATGTAACCTTATTTCAATTTTTAATAAAAAAAAATTTAAAAATTTTTTTTAAAAAAATTAATGTAAAAAGTGTTAGGGCTTAGGAATACTACACTAATTCAGAACATAGTTTCTCCCTGGCCAAAGATAAACCATACCTAAACTTCATGTACCATTTTATAACATAGAAGTAGAGTCCAATAATTCTAAGTAAAATCTATGAGTAGTTTCAATCCAATTATTATTAGTCATATAACAATAACCATACTATATATAATTTAAACAAAATAAGAGATTTAAATCCAACTCAACATCAACATTAAGAAAAAGTTTCATTCTATGCATATATGTTGAAAATCTCTAATAGTCTCAAGCATCAATCTGTAAAGTTGAATTATACATGATAACTATTTAGTAAAACAAACATAGAATACATAAAAAAGACACTAGCATATTTTCTACAATCAACAAATGAACATTTTTTACGTAAACCGCACTTATTTGATAAAATAACAAATGAGGCCATATTTAAATTACTATGGCCAATTTTTCTTTCAAAACTAATAAAGCATTTGCGCCTCAATTTAAATCACAACCAAACATGATGGGATGCTTTTGTAGAATTCTAAAATATTTTCAAAGTAACCAAACAAGTTTCTCAAAAAATTTGAAAGTTCACAACTTTTTTTTAATAGAAAAAATAGGATAATTTAGAAAATATTAAAGTGTGAAACATCGTCAAATACTTTCTCTACTTAGGTAAAACAAACACAAATTCTTATTTAATCCTTCAAAATAAACATTAAAAATTTATAGAAGTTAATTTTAGGCATAACTAACTAATTAATATACACATAAATCTATGCATTAGAAGCTACAATCAAATCTTCAAGAATAAAATCATACACTAATGTGCACAACTCAAAACCTATCATATAAAAATTCAAGGCATGTAACTCAAAACTATTCATTGATTTGCAAATTAAAATTTCATTATCCTCCCAAGTTTTTCTCAATACTAGGGACACTGGTCAAAACCAATCACACAATGTCAAAAATCCGATCAAAACAAATCTTGTATAGTCTAGTGCAACTTGTTCACACCGTGAAAAATCGAGCTAGTATGAATCATTATGACTCAACAATGGAAAGTAAGGTGTTGGCACTATGTATTTCATACAGCTTGTCTGACACCTAGTCCATAATCGGAGAGAATACCCATATGTTGTCTACCAAACTTGGAGGGGCAACAGCATTACCTATGCCTACCAAATAGATAGGTAATGAAAAGAAGTACCCCTCGTAGGTTCACGGACTTTGTACAATTGCTGGGGGCCATAATGCCATATTGTGAAAACCACATGATGCTAACCTAGTATTCATGTGCGATCCTTTGATACTTATACTCTGAACTGATGTGTAAAAACTCATGTTACAATTTAAGTTCAATGCTCTGGTTTTTATTAAAATGATTAATTAAATTTTATAGAAAAATAGACAGCATAACGGTCATATTTTAACATATTTCAAAAGTAACTAGCATTTAGAAAAGTCTCAGAGCAATCCGATGTATAAATCATACCATTCAATTCCATCACAGATATTTAAATTTTCTAAAAGCACATTTGTTCTTATATATTACAAAAAAAATAAGTTTTATTCAAAACGATGTAAAAGAAAGGTAACTGAATCCTTACCTCATTAGAATAATGATACCATGCTATTGGATACTCAAGGTGCTGATTAGACGATTGTTCGAAGAGTCAGAAACTAATTCCACACCCTCGATCGCTCACTTTAGAAAAATTAACTTCTCAACAAAGCTTTGAATCAATGAACGGACCTTTTTATTTAATTTCTAATGTCCAAAATAGCTAAGTTAGATATATAACTTGACAAATTCGGGTTTTGGATCGACACTGGACTGGTGACACACAAAATTAGACAAAATCTAAGCTATTAGATATTTATTTTTGTACCGATCACTAAATATAGTCAATATATATATCAATCTTTACTATTTTCTAAGTATATTTCAAAAATGACAACAAAAATGAAATCTAACAGTTTGATCGAAATCTAAAATTCGAAACTCAAAACACTAAAATATGGAAACTTTCAAACTTAGCAAAATAAGATTCTGAAATATATACCTTGAGGTTCTTCTCGACGAGACGAGTCTAACGAATCCAAGAACACATGTTGAAACAACTTGAATCGTCATCAAAAATTTAAAGTTCCTCACAGCCATTAATGGTATTTCCGAAAACGGAGAGCTCGGCGGCAATCAGGAATAGACGAAACGAGTTGCTAGTGGTGAGGAAAACTTCGTCGGTGGTCTAGCAGGCCGAATGGTGACCGTGGCAACTCCGATGCTCCTATGCCTCCTTTCGGCCGAGAACGAGCTGGAGATATCAAGAGGGTGAGAGTGAGTAAGAGGAGAGGGAAGAGAGAGAGACATATATGCGTGTATATATAATTTTATTTTATTTTTTAAAAAATAATATAACGTCAAATAATCAAATTGATCTTCAAAAATTAGGTTATTAAAAAATAATATAAGGTCAAATAACCAAATTTCCCTTCAAAAATTGGGTTATTACACAATATACATATAGATAAGGTTGTGGATGAGAATATTTATGCGGACATTAAGTTTGTGCAAGTGGCAAAAGTATTAGTACGTAGTACTGAACTACAAATTTATATTTGCAATTAATATCATCAAAGCATTAACATGCTTGCATGTGCCTTACTATAACACCGTGTGTTCGGTAGGACACGCAGAGTGGGGCAGGATAAGAATATTGAAAACTGTGATTGACAATATGAAGAAAGGGAAAATTAATTAATTTGGCAATATACTAAAATAGGAAGAACAAAAATAAAGGTTTCGTACGTAATTAGTTGATTTCCGTGTTTCCTATAAAGAGGTTAACTAAGTTAATGAAAGGAAATATTGTTTTCCTTTGTATANTGAGGATTATGTTCAGATTGTTTTACAATGCTAAAGTTATTATAACTTTTGATCTTATCTTCTTTTATGCCAATGTTTCTTTTACTTGTACGCTATGATGTTATAGTTCTTTACGAACGATGGGTTATGTTGCATAGAGAAGTAAAATTGCATTTGTGTCTCTATCAAATGACTAGGAGAAGCACAATTTATGGCCATGCCTTGTCCAGTTGTTAATATTTATTGGGATCATAGTTAGAAGAGGGTAAAAATCAGTTTATTTACTCTTAACTTGCTACATTCAAACTTTTTTATAGTTCTAACTTGGTGACATGTTTACAATTTTGGGAAAGGAACTCCATGGTTGTTTTGATTTGATTGAACTTTGCTAGAATGCTACAAAGTGTCAAGTGATTATTAAAATTGAGCTTCCATTATTTTATATTTGTGTTTCCGAAATTCTCCTTCTTTATTTGGCAAGTCTTGGAATGTACTTATAATTAGTTATTTTTAATTATGATGCTGATATTGGTTTGAAAATTTTGTTATGTATATTTTAACACCTACGTAATTAAGGACATAATATTGATTTAAATTCTAGAGTAAATTTAGATGTAATTGTAGACAAACAAGAAAATAAAAAATACAAAATTTATCGTGGTTCAGCTAGCCTATATCCACATAATAAAAGAATAATTTATGCTCTACAGTTTCTATATACTCAAAAGCACTCAAAAGCCCGTAGATACATTTTCTCTATTTCACTAACCCCAAAACCCCACAAACCCATAATTATGCTTTTAGTTTTCACTCTCCCAGAAACCACAAGTGTCCTCTCTAACCAAGGTTATATTGTTGTTCTCTCTCTAGCTAACTCTCTTTTGTCTCTCTCTGCACTCAACGGATTAGAGCTGCCCATAAAATGTATTTATAGATAATAGAGCTAGAGTCCTGATAGGAGTAAAAATTCTTCCTCAACTATCCATTGATCCCCAAAAGTCTTAAACTACCCAAAGACTTCTTCTAATAAGAATCCTAATAACATAAGACTCCTATGAATTTAATAGCTACACAATAATTCTCCCCCTTGGATATTAAATTCAATGTCTTAGTCTCTTGCTAATTTTGCCAGCATGAATCACTCCTGCTGCACTTGGATGACCTATTTGCACTATCAATCATTCAAGTCTTCTTTTGCTTTAAACACGCACTTGAAAGCTACCTCTTGAACCGAATATTCCAAGAAATCTTCTGTAACTGGTCTCATCCTTCCTTGAAATTCTTTGCAACCCGAGTCTCTTCCTTCGATCATCATGTCCAATGCTATTCCAAGCATAGTGTACAAGCCATCTCACTTTATACTTTCTATGAATTTCCTAGACTCCATCCATGCATACTCAAGAGTTCCCCTATTCTTGCAAGTATACTTTGCTACATCAAGTATTCTAAGATTAATTCACTTCAAGCCCATTAATGTGCCATGAGTCTCGTACTTCCATCTCTATACTATTTACCAAACTGAAATTGATGCTCGCAACACAACTAACTCTGTCATTTTTGATAAAACTCATGTCATCATTAACTTCTCTATATTGTATAACTATGTATATCGGTAAAACATTTGAAAATTGCAAATCAAAATCTTATTGATTCTTCTTTTCTGCAACAACTAGCAGAACAGTGCACTTTTGTTCCTCCTAGAAGCTAAATTATGCACATTACGAGTTCTCTACTTGTCTTTAATTTTCTTGCTTCGTTCTTGATCTTCTCCTCCGTTGATTGAACCCAAAGATCTCAATAAACCAAGCTATGATACCATTTGTTATAATACCCACGCAATCAAGAATATAATATTGATCTACATTCTAGAGTAAATTTAGATCTAAATGTACACACAGAAAAATAAAAAACGCAAGATTTATCATGATTCAATTATAAATTATAATCTACATCTACGAGAGATCACTAACAAATATTCTATTATGAAAAATAATAATGTACACTCTACAGTTTCTGTAAAAAGCAGTCAAAAGCCCATAAGTACATTCTTCTGTAGAAGGCACTCAAAAGCCCGTAAGTACATTCTCTCTATTTTCACTGACCCAAAAACTCTATGAACCTATAATTATGCTTTTAGTTTTCACTCTCCTGGAAACCCCCAAGTTCTCTCTCTCTCACCAAGGTTACATTGTTGCTTTTTCTCTAGCTCATTCTCTTTTGTCTCTCTCTGATTCTCAATAGATGCTACCCATAGAGTCTATTTATAGTGAATAGAGCTAGAGTTATAGTAGGAGTAAAATACCTACCCAGCTATCCATTAACCTCTAAGAGTCCTAGACTACCCAAAGACTTCCCCTAATAAGAATTCTAAAACATAAGACTCCTACGAATTTAATAGCTACACAACAATGTAGAAACAAGCTTTGCTAATACATTCGTTGTACCATTCATGAAATCAGGCACTAGAGGTTACTGATAGGAATTGGAGGTTTTTAATTTATTTGTTATTCATTGTACAACTTCTTGGTGAAGCTTCCTGAAATCTCTGTTGTCCCGGAAACAAATCAGATTATTTCTCCCTGTGCATATGTTTGTGAATATATCTAATGTATGCATCTCAAAAAAGGGTATTTTACACAGTTCTTTCCTGTCTCCTCTTATTTCTTTTCTTTTCTTTGTCAAAGATCTTTTCCTTGCTTATAATGTTGAAGATTTAAGCTAAAGGTTATGCTTTACGAATTACGATGGTTCTTTTGATATTTATCATATTTATCTTACAAGAAATCCTCTCTTTCATTCATAATCTCTGAAACAAATTTCTTTCTCGCTTTGGTGTTATTCCATATTGTTCTGTTAAATGTTAAGAATAAATCTTTTTGTTTTTATCTGCTTGTTGATGTGCATGCTTTTGTTCTGTTAATTGAAACAGCTGTAATGCAAATGACTGTTGGGTAATCGGCCCCTTTTTTTTTTTTTTTTCCACATATGGGCATGCCCTCTCAAGACTTTATTTTAGCTGCTGCTGATGAAGATTCTGAAAGGATTCTTTTGGCGTGTTATCTTCAAGTGAGTTGATCTCTTCTTCCATGTCAAACTTATGAGAGTGAAAGGATGTAGTAACTACAAAAGCAAGTGGACATATATTACACGTAGATTTACGATATGCATGTGTGTCACTTAAATCCTTGTACGTAACACATTCATATATAATATGCGATGAGTAAAGAATGGGAGCTAAAAATCATGTTACTCGTGTTATTGGTAGGAAGCCAAGATTATGTAGGGGTATAAGGATACTCTTTTTATGGATCTTTTGCATTCTGATGCTCATGGAAAAGGAGGTAAGAATTCTGTCTTAAGAGTAGAATTAAATTAATATAGTTGCGTTACTCTAATGTCTCCTCTTCTGTAATAGCCACTTTTTTTTGTCACTCTAATGACTTAGCCATATATCTCCCTTCTTTGTTGATGGTGCAAATACTTCATTCAAAATGCAAACACGGAGGCTGATATGCCATTTGCTGCTATAAAATCTGCAATTCAACATGATGATTCTCTCACTGTATTTGATCCTTGAATTCTACGTGATGATTCTATCACAGAATTCGATCCTTGATTCTCTTGTGGATTTGATAATGGCGATTGGCAATTGTTTAGAGGTGATGCCTTGCCCTTTCGAAATTTGAATTTATTAAGTTCGTCAAATCTCCCTGGCCAAAACTGAACAAATTATTATTTTTGGGATATACTTCTATTACTCTGATCTACTTTCTAGCTATAGTTTATCTTGATCACTACCTTAAGCTTAGCGCTTGGATTTGCCTTTTCTACTTTCTTGCACTTGTTTCTCTATAATTAACTCATTTTGACACACGAGGATAAAAAAAGGTATCCACATAGTTTTAAACGTAAATGAAGAAATGAAATCCAAAATGAAGTTGGTGAAGAAAATATTTTTGGAGTTGTTGGACTCTAAAGTGCTCTTTTTGCAAAATGAACGTACTTGCATTTCATCAATTATTAGGTTTGTCTACTCAGTAGCCAGTTTCATTTTTTACTGTTGCGGCTTTTGGATAATACAGGCTATTGAGCACGTGGAGGAAGATGAAGCGTAGTTTTTGGCGATGTCGTGTTGTGCTACTTCTGTCCGAAGATTCCTATTGTTTCTACTCTGACTAGAGAGCAGTTCAGCTACTGGGAATCAGAGTTGGCCATGAAACACAATTACAGTGTCGAGTTCGGTAGTGTTGGTAGTTTCATTTTTCAGAAACGGAACAACTCCAACTCTCTTAGACGATTCTCAAAATGGTCGCGTTCGGAACATCTTTGCAACGTAGTATGGGAATGGAATAGTAGTGCTAGATCATCATGACCTTGCTTTCTTAACAAACTAACCACACTCATCTTTATGTCCTTTTATTTATTTATTTTTTTTTTGGCTAACAACTCGTCTTTATGCCCTTAGTTGACCAAAATCTCTCTGCTTTCGTCAAACACGGGTTTTGATTGATTTTGCCCAAGATTTTGGCCATTTGTGTTCGATTTTGTGCATGAAAGAAACTAGTCAATATATGCAATTTAATGTACGAAGATGAAGCAGAGTTTTATCTAACAGAAAGTATGAATTGCTATAGATTTGGCAAAATTTACTGGTATCGTTAATGCAATATAGAAAAGTGTAACGTTCTTTGGAGAATGTGGAATATCTATCAGAATATTGTAAAGAGGTGAGCTTTACTTGGACTCCACAAGATTCAAACAAGATGCATAAAGGAGCATAGGTACGTGGCACATTAGTTCTCTTAAAATGAGCTACGATTGTTAATTAACAGATAGATGAAAAAACAACGTATTTGGAATATTTAGTGTGGGACCCACAAAGGTAGTAGCTACTTGTTTAAATTTTTTTGTTTATTCGTATGGCCCATCGATTCTTATAGCACAGGCTTTGCTAGTTGGTCAAGCAATAGACAATATTTCCTCCAAAAAAAAACACAAAAACAAAATAAAACAAAACTTTTACAGTAGAAACATGCAGATATGCATAACATGATTCAATATTCATCAATCCTTCCGAATATTAGAACTCGTACAAAAATTCCTATTACAATTTGAGTTACATACTAATTTCTCCTAAAATGATCCAAACAAGAAACATAGAACAATTAATTAGCGAACAAAGTCAAGCAAGTTTGTTGGTCAATAACGTCAATAGTGGTCAGAAAAACATTAGCCACAAGTATTCTTTTTTTTCAAAATAAAAAAAAAGGGACAGTGGAGAATTTCATAAACATAAATCAAGTTAATCCATTTCCTAACTTGAACTTTAAATATAGTTAATACAACTGAAAAATGCTAATCAAGAGTGAAGTTAAAATACAAGGATAGCTTTGGATTTAGTCCCCTTGCAAGATCGGTTTCGCCACATGATTTTGTTAATATGGAACGTATTTTTTTTACTTTGGCATTGGACAAATATGATCTGTATTAGCTAAATCATGAAATAGAATTATACAAATGTGATCTGTATTAGCTAAGAATTACCTCATAGTAATGATATATATATATATATATATATATATATATAGTTTGTAAGAAATACACAAATCTTACATAATTTTGAAGTTTGAGAACATAATTTTTTAGGGGACTTCAGAGCATAGTAAAAATTACACTAACGCCTCTTATTTTATGTTAAAATCACAGTGATACATGCGGACAAAAGATATTTGTACTCAGAACCCATAAAATAAAATTAAAAAAAAAAATACTTGGCCTCCTTTAAATTCGACTCTTATTTTATTTTTACCATTAAATTTTCATTTAATTTATTTTAACAATTGTTTTTCTTTGAGATAAATAAAACAACACCTAATTGTTAACTTTAAGACTGTCATACTTAAGTGGTGAAGGATTTATTGATTTTTCAATATTCCACTGGGCAGAACAAGGAAAGGCATGTTTGTAATTACTTTTGGTCCGAAGGATGTCACTTAATCTTTGGCATAAAGCAGGGAATATCACTGTAATTTTTATTTTTTTTGTGATGAAAAGCATAAAATCATTTTCTTTTTTCTTTTAAGAGAACATCTATAAGATTTTCGTGCAAGAAGTTTTTTACACGAATCAAATTTCCGGCAATATTTATTCACAACTAATCGAAATTAATTTTTTTTTTTTTCCATTAGTTTTTCTTTTAGGTGTCTAGCCACACGTTTGGACACATATTATGCCATTGAGTAGTTGTTATATATATATATGGTTTCCAGTATAATTGGTGCCGTAATATATATATATATTAAGAAACCGGCCGAAGACGATTAATGGACAGTTAAGGGGAAAAAAAGATCAAAAAAGGAAAGTTGAACAATTTGTACAAGAAAACAAGTTTTATAAGCGATCACAATCTATTTACACGGTTAATATCTTCGAAAGGAGATTTCCTTTTTTTAAAATATATTTTTATTATTACTTCTGATACATATAGGATCTTTATAGGAAACTCTTTAAGTAGTCAAAGTGCACTTTACGCACCCAAAACCATCTAAGAAAGACACTAATTAAAGCAGACCTATACTATATATGTCCCTCATTTCTCTCTTACCTAATTACAAGCTACCTTAAGAGAAACCAACTCTCTCTATCTCAATATGCATCAATGGAGGCCACAAACCACAGTTACACTCTTAACATCTACAGCTTCAAGACTGAGAATCCGTCACTACCCGATTCGATATCCGAATCATCATTGGCAACACTCGAAATCCGCATGATAGGCAGGTACATCATCCGACTACAACTCAACCAACAACACCAACAACAACAAGAAGAAAAATTTTGCGGAGGTCACTTAATTACATGACGACGACGACGACGACGTTTTGGATGTTGAACACGTGGTCTTGCCGGTGTTCACCAGTGCGTGACGGAGGCACTTCGGAGCTTCGGTGGTGGCCCCGAGGGAGCACCGTATGAAAGCCTGATTCCCTATGTGGAGAGGTTTGTAGGGGAAGCGGCCGAGGCTTTGGGGTTCAAGGAGTTTGGGGTGGTAGCTGAGGTTTATGTTATCACTATTGGCGTTATTGATCAACAACATGTGGCTTGAGTTTGGTGGATTAGTTATAATTAGATCCATGTTTTTTATGTTTCTTGTTTGGATTAATTATACGTGGATTTTAGCCAGAAATTTCCATTCGAGATATAAGTAATAGTCAAGAAATATGAAAGTGAAATTTGTCATAAAATATTATGCACACGTTTTAATATTCGGATGGGTTGAAAATATTGAATGATGTTACATAATGTATCTACATGATTCTGATGAATTTATGTAGTTCGTTCCTTTATGTTCTTTTTGTTCAGTTAGAATGGAACAAATTTTATTGAAATGTGCCTCATGAACTCATTTGGTATATTATTAATAAATTAGTATTTATATTTTTCTCTTCATAAATTAATTTTCTAGTTCTGATCATTACTCATTAGTTGGATTCACATCTCAATGTATGTGACATTATTAATTGATACTTATAATCTATACTTATATTTGTTCACAAAGATAGGACTTTACATAAAAATGACTTACATAACACTGTTGATCTTAAACTGAACAGCAAGGTTCCTTTCATCGCCTCCCAGAGAAAAAAAAAAAAAAAGTACAGTTTTCTTGTAAAATTTAGTGACCTTGTTTCTAATTATTCATCTCCCTCCACAAAAACTTAATTGACTTGCTTCAACATTTGATTGCCAATTTAAGGAAAATAAAATGTTTCATCGATCTTTTACATCCTAAATATATCCGCATCTAGTTTGGCAAAGCTTCTTAGCAAGAGAAAATTACTCTGAATAATTTTTTGTCTCAAATTATGTAAACCCCCAAATTTGTCAAAGAGTATTCTAGTCTTTTTTTTTTCAAAAAAAATAATTAAAATAAATATATAATATTTTAATTAAGTGGTGGGACTCACTTTTGATTTTTTACTACACATATTTCCCTTAAGTTTCTCTCGAAATCTCTCTCTCTCTCTTTCCTTTTCTTTTTCTTTTTCCTTTTCCTTTTTTGTTTCAACTTCTTCCTTCTTCTTCTTGTTTGTAAATTTAGTAAAACCAACTACTACCATAAACGACAAGCCGAAGCTTCTCCCCCCACGACCAGCGTCAATCCTTTTCGGCAAATTAGCTCCAATAAGCTAATTTTTAAGTTTCTTTGAATGTTTTACAAATTAATTTGTAACATAAATACAATTATTTTTGTAAAGTTTTTCTTATGGCCATAAAATTATACGAGGTGGAAAAGGAGATTGAATCATAAATAAATATGATGATGTTGTGTTAAAATAATATCTGATTAGAGAGAAATCTTAAATTAGAAAACATGATATTTTTCTAATTCGGAATAAAACCGATATTTTTACAAAACTGAATAGTATGAGATTGAAGTCTGTTACTATTCAAAGTGGGCATTGTGCTGAGCTTAGAAAATTGTCATTTTCTAAAATATTTATACGAAAATGACATTTTTACAAATAATAAAGTTGATATGTTTTCAAATATTTTTGAAAGTGATATTTTTCTAAATAATTATGAAAATTGATATTTTCTTAAATGTTTCAAAAAAAGGTGATATTTATTTAAATAAACAGTAAAGATGATATTTTTCTAAATACTTTGAAAAAAATGGAAATTTTTCCAATTGATTATGAAAAGAGATATTTTTGTAATTCTCGGATTTAGAGTCTGTTTAACGCTTGGAATCTCGGAATTGGTTTTTGATTTAAAATTTGGATTTAATGAGGTCAAGAAACGAATTTTGATATGTTATATCGCTATGTTTTGAAATGGCACAAATTCCGAGATTCGTGAATAGTCTCGTTTTGCTTGTCGTGGGTCCAGGTTCGGTCCGAGCCCGAATTGGTCAAACTATATGTCTAATCTATTATTTTCAGGTGCTTTGAATGCAGTGGTGATGTCCATTTCATGATCTAAAGCTCCGATTGAAAATCGAGTTTTCAAACCTATCGATCAAAGGTTAGAAAATGACGCCCAATCTTCCAAACGACACCCAAATGACGCCAGACTTTCTCCATAGCTCCGTAGCACTATTTGGAGACTCAATTGAGGTAGGGGTTCAATTACCTAGTTTTATACATGATTTAATTCAAAATTTACCTTATGACTATATTATGAAAATCTTTAATTAAATAATATTTTAATAAACTATTGGAAAATCTTGGATTATTCTGGAATTAGATTGTATAACTTCCATACATATTTTTAAAATCGTGATCTTGGGTGATTTAGCAGATTTCCTACCCAAGGTACAGTAAATTCTAGAATAATATCAAGCGGAGTTTTAAAGCATTGTTTGGTTATATTCTGCATAGTTATTATATATATATATCTTGTTACATGTTGTATATACCATAAGATCATACATGAGATACATCTTAGGCATTGCGGTATTGTAATAGGTAGACTAGTACACCCGCCTTCAATGAGAGCTCGTAAACCCGCGCGGAGTTTTTCTGATTATTCTCATTCGGTAGGTGTAAGTATTTAGTTGTCTCTTTGGTTTGGTAGGTTAGACACATGAGTGTCCCTACGGTTTTCTGAAATAGTTATCAGGCAGAGAGTACTTAATACACATAGTACGAGTTGCTCTAGTTTGTAATGAGAAGATGTTAGCTTATAGGATGGGTTGATTTGTGATATGTACAAATGTATATTTCTGCTTTTGGTTTTAAATATATGACTATTTTGGATATTAATTATTTTATATCTAGTTTATAAATAGATTTTGGAAAAGGTATTAACCATGCAGGTTTGGTAAAATTGCAACAATTCAAAAATAAAAATAAGAGGTGATTGAATTTCTACTAAGCATTCACATGCTCATCCCCTTACTTCCTCCCTTTTTCAGGTATCGATTTATTTTGTGGTAATTATTCTGGTGGCCTAGCAAGTATACTTAGCATATGCTTGTAATTCCAATCCTCTTCATTAGGTGGTATGTACTCTGTATCAATTCCTATTTTCTAAGTCAAAATTTATTTAGCCAACAGTAAAATATTTACTGAGCATATGTATGAGAATGATTTTTATTATTAAATCGAGTACTTGGAAAATAAAATGATTTTACATAAACTATTTGAACATTGGGCCTAGGATTTTAAATTGAACTATTTCATTAAACTTCATGAAATAACACAAGCTTTAAAACTAGTTAATTAGGATTTTCGCTAAACTTAAAATGAAATATTTTTTAAAAAATTTTAAAATTAGTAGATAATATGATTATCAAGTTTGTTTAATTTTGTAATTTACTTACTTTTGATGACTAAATCTTAAATTTTAAATACTTAAATTTTTTAAAAATTTTAAAAATTACTGTTTGTCACTATTTTCATTTAAAATTATTAAAAATCACAGTATTGAATTTTCGGTCGTGAGAAATTATGTTAGGTGAATACTAGAAAGCCAATTAATGAATAATTTTGTCCACGGCCGAATGCTGAAGCAGGCTCAGGTATACGTGGTAATAAATCATAAACTCCATATCTTCAATAATTTAAACGCACGTACCAAAAATATATCCTTAGATAATTGTGAAAATACCTTTATAAATATGCCACTTTAAATTGGTTCTTTCTGTGGCTTCCAAATGTAAAGCCCTATATTAAATTCTTTCAAGGAACGAAAGACGGAGGACGAAGAATTGTGTAAAATAAACCATTTCTCTTAGAAACATTTTAATTTCAGTTATCGTTGGTCATCACGCGTCAGAGTGAAAAAATAAAAAATAAAAAAATACGACGTGTTGAACAATAGCAGCAATATTCTTGGCGAAAATAACATGAAGACTACTAGTAGATTACACGATTGCCATGTTAGTAATTATGATCTAAAGTCACCTGAGTTTTCATGTTATCAGATAACGTGGTGGGTTCCCAGGTATTTTGGCGGAAATATGTCTAGAAAAAAAAAAAGAAAATCTTTAGCGAGAAAAAAGTTAAAAAAAAAAAAGAATTAAATAATTCTAGCAAAATAAAATAAAACGTTATCCATAAAAGAAAAATGTTACATCAAAGAGACAAAAAAAATACAGGAAAGGTTCAAAAAAAAAAAGGGAGAAATAAGTGTATATAACAAATAGTTTTTTTTCCTCACTTTTTTCATCTCTTTTCAAATTGGACTTTTTCATTTTTCGTCTTTATTGCTAACTGCTTGACGTTTTTGGGTATATCAATTCTCTGTGTCAATAGTATATTAGTACGCCAATTTTTTATATGCCAAGTATGTATCTATTAGTATTGTANTTTTTTTACGTATTTCCTTCAAAGGACACGTGAGTATCTCCTATACGGGGCATGTGTAAGATAGCAATGATATTTATTAATTACAATTTTTTTGGGGGTGAAATACACAGGTGCCTTTAACTAGTAATATAATATATACGGTTGTCAATCTAATAAGTATTTTTTTTCTTTACCTATAGGTAGGTATTTTTTTTTTTAGCCGTTGGATCATTATCTAATGGTGATCTAATGGCTATAATGAAGTACATGAAAAGACGTGCATTATTAATGTTCTTTTTCTCTCTTATTTTTTACAATAAAAAAATGTCTGCTAAATTTTCATTGGCCAAATTGATACCTATGCATATGTAAAAAAAAAAATACCTACTGAATTGGTGCCCAATATATATATATATATTTATAGGTTGTCAATTCGTATTTTTTTTAACCGCGGAATCGTCCTCGTTGGCAACTCGACATCGAACACGTAGTCTTCACCCGCACGTGCTGGCGCTGCCGAGGCTGCGCAAGTCGTGGGTAGCGGAGGCGCTTTGGGGCCTATTTCGTCAGTTTATTGTTTTAATTTTTTAGCAAGAAAGTTTTTATAATTAGGAGTTTTATATTTAGTATTCGGAAGGAGATTGATTAATGAATGTTGGGTGTGTACATGATTCTGATGAGTTTCTGTAGTTTAATCTCTCTCTGTGTGTACTCTTTGCGGAATTAATGGAGCATTACTAATTTTATTCGGAAATTGACATCTCTTTACATGATTATAATTGAATCTTCATATTCTAAGCACATATTCTCAGTGTGACAGTCTCACATGTACATATAATTATTCTAACAGCTTTTTTTTTTTTTTTTTAAATTCAAATCTTGAACTGATGAACACTCGACAGTTTTCTTCAATGCCTTCCAAAAAGGAAACGAAGTACAGTTTTCCTTGATAAATGTTAACCGACCTTGAATGGTATTTTAAAGTACAACTCGAGACTTTTGTCATATTTGGTACAAATTATGAGGAAATATATAAAGGTTGTCAATTTAGTATGAATTTTTTTTTAATTATGTATAGATAATTTTTTTAGCCAATTTAATAGTGATTTAACAGTTATAATAATATTTATAAAAAAATATGTATTAATCATATTTTTTTTTTTATTATTAAAAAATATGTATGATTAATTTTAATTTGTCAAAATGATATTTATGTATAGGTAAAAAAAATACTAATTGGAATGATGTTCATATACGTATATTCTAAATCGTTAGTCAAAGTTGATCAAATAGCCAATATTTTTGTTTTTATTTTTTTTATTAGAATTCTGAAGAAATCTATTTTTTCATGATCTCTAATTCTCTTTTTCTTTTTTCAAAGAGAGGGTTAAATAGTTATTTGGTTGCAAGTTTAATTGAGAATTTAACTATTTGACAAATAATGCTCAAGTTATTTTCAAATGAAAAATGACCTAAGTTGACGAAATTTTGTCTAAATAGGTAGATTTAACCCAATTATTCTGTCCAGAAAACATATATGTGAAAGTGAAATAAGTGTTTAGCTAAAGCAAAGGAAGGTATATAGTATTTTTCCTCTTTTAACTGTTTTTAGACATATACAGTAGTTGATGAAAAGTTGTTATATGCATTTCTAACCTCAACCAAAGGCTCCAATAATAAGAATTAAAATATAGTGGTTAACACTATTATTTTCTGAAACTTTCTTTACTCTTTTTCCTTTTGGCGATTTTGTGTATTCTGAGTCCTGAATGGTAGAAATAAGGAACTAACTCATTTTTAGCCCCGAATTTATATTCAAGACCCAATTTAGCCCCAAATTTTTAAAATGATTCATTTTATTCCTCTCATCTATTTAAAAGTCCAACTTAGCCATTCCCTTTCGGTCACTTATCGTTAAATAATAAAAAATAAAAAGAAATTGATCACATGTTAATCACTTGCTGTTAATATGGACAAAGACGTTAAATTCACTGTGATGGCATATCTTTCATTCTCTTCTTCTTCATTTCTTTTTTTCTTTCCCAATATTCATTTCCACGTTTTTGTTTCTGTCCATGTTATATTTTGATTTAAGAAATTATTATTTTTATACCTGTATTTTAACATTTTGTTCAGTTTATACATTTCTGTTTTGGTTATTATCAATATTGACATTTAGATTTCATATTTGTTATATATTTATACCTGACACTAATTTAGAGCAATTAATTTACCAACATGATTTAATAAACTTATTCTCAGATCAATTTTTATAATTTATTTTGGATTTTTTAAACAGTAACTTAATAAACTAACTACTCTAAATTGGTGTCAGGATATAAATTTGTAATAAAATTCAAATCTAAAGGTCAATATTAATAATAATCAAAACAGAAAATATAATTTGAACAAAGTATCAAAATGCAAGGTATAAAAATGATAATATCCATTTTGATTTTTGACATATTTGGATACTGTTTGATTTGGGGGCCTTCATTTGTTTGATTCGATTTTTCATTTATTTTGGTATGGGCTTAGAATCGTTCCATTTGTGTTCCCGAGCCGAGTATTTCACTACCTCTCACCTTGAAACACATTTTCGACATTCTTCAGAGACTTGAATAATATGTACCCCAAAATTTTTGCCCAAATCTATAGCAACTGATACTTTCTGTCAGACAAAACTATCCGCCTTATCTTCGCACATTAATTTGCATATATTATACGAATATAACTAACTTCTTTCACGCACAAAATCTAATCTGAAAGACCAAAAAACTCGGCAAAATCAATCAAAATCTATGTTTGATGTGTCAACTTAGGACACAAGAAAGAAGAATGGTTAGTCTGTAAGAAAGCTAGGTCATGATCTAGTGCTACTATTCCATTCCCATACAACGCTCAAATGTTCTGAATCCGCAATGTTTTGAGAATCGTCTAAGAGAATTGGAGCTGTTCCACTTCTGAAAACAGCAATCTGGGAAGCAAAACCGGGTTCCACGCCAGCAGAACCACCAACTCCACCGAACTCAACGCTGTAATTGTGCTTCGTGGCCAGGTCTGATGCCCAGTGGTTAAATTGCTCTCTAGTCCACTCAAACTTATGGTCGTGATTACGAAATTTACAGGCTTGTGACTGACCTTTGTCATCTGGATCTTCTTCTTGGCTTGATAGATTAGACCCCTGGAGTATTACATTGTATTCATAGTTCGGAGTCGAAACAATTAGAATCTTCGGACGGAAATAGCTCAACACAACATCGCCAAACAACCATGCTTGATCTTCCTCCATGTGCTCAATAACCTACAGTATCCAAAACAGGCAGCAGTAAATGAAACCGACTACGAATTTAAGGGGAACAGAGCAGAATCACTGATGACACAAATGTGTTCGTTTTGCAAAAGGAGCATTCGAGTCCTTTTAATAACTTGACATAACTCTTGAGCCTTTTAGAGTCCTTTTAGTACGTTACTGGCATATTTCTTCGGGGCAATTTTGTTTTCTTTAATACTCTTCCTTTACGTTAATTATATATATACCATTTTGATCATCCCACGTCAAAATGAGTAAAATAGAGCAACAAGTGCAAGATTGCATGGTCAAATCCAAGCACTAAGATTATGGGAGTGAAAGATAACCTATAGATTGAAAGTAGAAGATCAGAAAACTGAAAAACTATAGATAGAAAGTAGTAGATGACCTAAAAACAACGATTAGTTTGTTTTGGCGCATATTTGAGGAATAAAATAAAAATCACAATTAGAAAGGGGAAGGCATTACCTCCAAACAAGTGCCAATATCAAATCCACACAATCTAGAATCAAATACTGTGATAGAACCATCATATAGAATTGCAGATTTTATACCAGCAGATGGCATATCAACACCTGAGTTTGCATTTAGTTTTGAATTGAGTATCTGCACCATCAACAAAAGATGGAGATCTGGCTTGAGTCATTTCAGTGACAAACTACCAAAAGAAGGGAAAAAAAAAAACCTTTAAACATAAACTAGATATAGGAAACATTAGAGTGATACAACTTATTTTATTTTACTTTAAAGACAGCACTTATCTCCTTTTATTTTATTAGAATGCAGAAGATTCATAAGAAAAGTATCCTTTAAAAGTTAAAACCAAAAACACCATTAATGATTGAAACTCCCAGTAGAATATTTTGCAATCACCAGGATGGTAACACCCATTGAATTGTTATTATTTCCTACACGAGAACTTGACAACAACTATGAAATCTTCTGGAAAACAAGAGCTACTACCTAATCATAGATATCAAGTTTCAGGATGCATATTCTACTATTTCCCAGATAAATGATGATAACAGAACATTTTCGATAAACAAATAACTATTCTAAAAGCATAAGACAAAAGCTGACAATAAACCGTACTTTTGCTGCACGTATAAGACTCTTGAGAGAAATATCAACACCAACAATATTTTCTAGAGACGTCTGATAATTCAATAAAGAATCCAACAAACTTCCAGAGCCACATCCAAAATCAACCTGCAACAAGTAAAGGAGAGGATCAACCCACTGTTTCTATTAAGAAATGAAAAATATGAAGCAACAAATGCTCAATTACCAGAGTGGTAGCAGAGGTTTGCTTAATGTGGTGCAATGCGTATTCCACTCGCTGCTTTGAAAGCGGAGGACTGAATAGAGCCTGCTCCATTCTGTCCTCCAGAGGTTCTGTTACACGATACAAAGTTATAGCATACTTCAAGCAGCAGTCTTCTGCATAATGGAAACAGAGAAGAAATGGACACATCAGACCGAATACTTCAGCAAGATAGTACGCCAAAAAAAATGTGCCCTAATACTAATATGATTTGATTGTAGTCACAAAAACATCATTCTCCCATATAATGATAGTCACAAGGAGAAGCAATTAACAGGGTGATACAAGATTTATCCTCCCGTTCTTTACCCATTGCATAATATATATGAATGTGTGATAAATAAGAAACTAAGTGATGCATATGCAAATCGTATTATGTATTATGTACGTCCATTTCTTGTTGCAGTCCCTGCCTCTTTTCACCCTCATAGGATTGAAATGGAAGGAGAGATCAACTTACTTGAAGATAACGCCGAAAGAATCCTTTCAGAATCATCAGCAGCAGCTAAAATAAACTCTGGAGAGGGCATGTCCGCAAGTAAAAAAGCTGACTGCCCAACAGTCATTTGCATCACAGCTGCTTCAATTTGGTGTATCACTGATCTAGACCCCATCTCAAACTCAAAATCATCACTGCTTTCAAGTAGTACTTTTGTATTGTCACTTCTGATCACCAACATAACTGAATAACTTATACAAGATAAAGATCCATTAGATGGAGAGACACCAGAATCCGGCCCACATATTCCTTGTCCTGGCATAGCATTTGATTCATCTAACCTGCCATCTGGAGACTCTCTGTGCTGGAAGAATTGGATAGGTCGACAAAGTGCAAATGCTTCAAAAACACTTTTGGGGTTAAATTTAATGTCGAGTTCACAGACAGAACAGTTTAGTCTCTCTACAGGAATGTCGAGATTCTTAAAATATGCATCTAACCACGTAAGAACTTTCAAAGATGCATTCTGAATCGAATCACCCTGCTTCTTGTAAGAATCTTTTGGTGAACACTCTATAAGCAAATCCTGAAACTTTGAGTATATCTTTACTTCACATCTAAAGGTAACTCCAGATTCCACTGCTTCTTTAGCACCTGCAGCAGTTATAGATCCATTTGCACAGTCTGTTTCTTCCACAGCCGAGTCCTTCACCTTCAACTTTTTGTGTAATCCTGATGTCTTAGACGGTGCTTTAGAGATACTCACAGTAGAGAAAACAGGTTCAGAAAGACGGTGCTGGCGGCAGAAGGTACACAGTACATCCCTTGGAAAGGAACCCCTCCAGTTTGTCCTAGTAGTAAATGCTAAAGGTAAGTCAGCCGCAAGTACTGCTCCCCTGGACAACTTGTAAACTCCACTTGGTACCTTGCTTAAAACCATCCTGTAGTTGCAAACACAAGTGTAACAATACAATGAACCCTCTATCCAAACTAATACATTAATAGATTCACAATCATTCAAGATTCTAGAATACATGGATTAAATTTCAAATGGATAAGATGGGCCGAGATGAGAAATCAATATGTAAAATTAATGCGACCCTCTGACAGATCTTAGAAAACAACTCTAACCTTTCATGAGGATTCACACAAAACTTACAGCAAACTTTAAAACGATGGATAAATTTTGAAGACCAATGAAGGAAAAGTCTTGAGAAGTAATTTGCTTATTACAAAGCGCTCTTTTTTGGGTCAGCTTATTATATTAAAAAAACATTTTTCTTCATCAGCTTATTATATTCATTCTTTGCCAAGTAGTATGCACCATAATTGAAGAAAATAAGATAAATATGGTAATCAAAAGTCAGACAAAAGATGAGTAGTTAAAAACTAGAAAGAGAAAATTTAACAGTTGGAAGAAGGCTATAATCAGATTAAAGGAGGCAAATATTGATTTCAAAATCAGTCATAAGAGACCTGTAATACGATTGCATGCTTAAATCTTCATGAAAAAGGTCTTTAGACTTCCACGTATATCCAATGGATGCCAAAATTGCATCACCATATATATCCTCACCAGACAAGTAACTGGCCCTTGTATTACAAGATCCATCAGAATGCATGTCTCTTTTGGCATTTGAAATATCTGAAGACAGCTCCAACATAAACTCCAAAGCAGCAAAATACAACCTCACCTCAGAAGAAGTTCTACCAATAGGCCTGTAGACCAAGAATTATGATCACTAATATGCATTAAGCATAGATACTATAATATTTTAAAAGCGCACAGTCTACATCAATAAACGTTCTTCCGATAATTAACTCCATTACTTCATCCACCTACCTTGTAATCAGAACCTTAGAAGTATCCACCAAACCTAGCTGATTTGCAATAACATCCAGATAATAATCCGTTGAAGAAACATTCAGTTTTACGACATTAATGTTCTTCTCATTGGAACATGGTATATATATGGCTTCTATAGGAAAGATTCCTGGGGAGCCAGATTGTTGGAAAGCTGAATCTGTAATTTCAAGAGAATATGGATTTTGCCTCCTAACCCAAAGCTGTTCCTCAGAAGTATGGACAATCCCAGATGATCTAGCAGCAGCCTTCATAACATAAGATATGACCTTATATGGATTTAACTCCACCTTAGGATCAATCAACTTACTTAGACTGGAAAGTTTGGAATCAAGAAAAGCAATGACCGATACAGGGACACAACCATAGAGATCACCTTCCCTCTGCAAAGCTGCTCTGAAGTGACCACTTAGCGGATGAAGAGAAGTTAGGAACTGAAAATGTTACACATAAGTATTAGGGGGGGGAAAAAACCTACGACTTGAAACTTAAGTTCAATGTCCAAAAAATCTAGACACAGCATGTTATAGAAACCAACTAAGATTAAGGAAACAGAAATCATAATCTCTTTACATATATTCTTTACAGGGTAAATAATGAGAAGAAAAGAAAATGACAACATTGAAATAGTGAGCAAATTACCAACTTAAAACATATAAGATTTAATGCTAATATTCTCTATACATGCAACTTTTACCATTAACAGACAAACATATTCACTATTTAGGTAATTATAAGATCGTTGTTTCCAATAGGAATCCAACGGTTTATTGGACTGCAAACTGAAGATGGATGTGAATAATGATCCCAACAATGACCATCCACCACCCACCTTGCAAATTTTAAAATGCATGTACGAAGCACAAAATGAAAGTCAGAAAATAAAGAAGAAAAAAGCGCACAATGCCAATACCATATCATTGATTTTACAATTAAAATTAATAGCTACACTTAATTTTGAAGAAAAATTTGGAGAATGTTACAACAATCAAAACAAGTTATTTGAAATAACTGATAACAAATCAAATGTTCTATATACGTTTGTATTTAGGAAACACAAAGAACAACTGCATAATGGCATACAATGACTATAAAAAAAAAAGGAATACAGTATTGACTTATCAGCAAGAAACGAAAGGAAAATCAAAACCAAACAAACAGAATACAGTATTGCTTCCTGTATAGAGAAGTTTTTATACACAGAAATAACTCATTAAAGCAACAGTATGTCAGTTAGCATGTGTACCATTTCTCATCTTATACAATCATTTTGATAAAAACAATCAGCATGAAAGCAAAGTCAATGCTCATACATTGAATTCCCAAGCATCAATAACAGCACAGTAACCAACCTCATCTGAGAACAAATACTTGACACGACCAACTAAAGCATCCAATGGATCTTGCTCAGTGGGGTTATATGCTGCAGGATTGATACCTAACTGCACCAAAGGACCACGCAATCCAAATAATGAGAAACAAAAATCAAACTCTTCTTTTAGTAGGGAACCAAAAAAAAAACAAAAACAAAAACGAAAAAGAAACATAAATAAGCAGATAAAAAGAGACAGATTTATTCTTAAATATTAACAGAACAATATCAAATGACACCAAAAGGAAAGAATTTTTTTTTTTTTTGACAATATGTACGAAAGAGATGATTATTTCTCCTAGATAGATCAATATGACACCAAGGATTTTTTTTTTTCCTTTTTTATTTTCTGTTATTGTTTCTGAGACTATTTATGAAGGGCATAGGAAAGAACCGTGTAAAATACGTTTGTGACATTGCATGCATAAGATATGCATATGCATACATGCAGAGACAGAAAATGAGCAACAACTTTCTCCTTCATAATCAATTACAAAGATTGAACAGAACCCCAAAAGTATGATTACCATAGATCACTTTTTTTGGAGGAGATTTGACATTAGTGAACTTTCATTATAGCCAGATTTACTGGATAAATTAGGAAGGAGGTAAAGTGTTGAGAGTGGCCACGGGAACAGTTTTTAAAGGATGTTTCCTATTTCGAATATGGGACAAAGAAGAAAAAAAATGTAGTTTCGGGGTCAGATGGCGCAAGCACAAAGCTGAAAATAAATAAAAGTTACCTCTCTCAAATAATTGGAACAATACTTCCTGAACAATATAAAATACAGAAAAGTATAGGTACTTTATGTCTTTATCAACTCATTGACAATGTTATATGCCTCTCAACTTCTATAGAAGTATAAAAGAACATGAAAAGAGTACAGTTACCTCCTTATAGTGGTTATGAAACCACACTTGAGTATATTAACCTCATTATTAAGTGCCACTATTGGCATAAAGTAACTGTTTTAAGACTGAATTTAAAAATCAAAAGAAAATTACAACAAAGAGGAGAACAAGGTATAACCGGAATCAAAAGATCTCCATAAACTATTCTGACGAGAAAACAATTGCAGGTACTAATTAAGTAAAATAAAATTAAGACCACAGTTTTTAGTGCAGAGGATTCATTTTATATAATAAAAACAATGATATAACTTCATTTAATTGTTAAAGAAAGAATATCTTAAACAAAGAAAATAAAACGTCAAGTAAGATACCATGCAAGAAAAATCAGAAAGAGAATGAAACTTTGTGGAATCCATGATTAATCAAACGTGACTACATTGTAGTCACTGAACCTCAGTATCCATGGATTAAGCAGTAATTGCAGATAAAGTGGAATGACAATTAAAAATGAAATAAAGGATAAGGTGGTGAATTAAAGAAAGAAACATTAAGAAAACCTTTTCTAAGGCCAGTTCAGAGGCAGATTGCTCAGCTTCCTTTTTCTTCTTAAAAGTTCCTGATACAACAGAAATTTCAGGAAGCTGCAAGGTGCAGCGGTAAAGGCAAGGACCCTTCTGTGTGATGGCCAATCCTGGGCATTCATTTTGGTTAGATTCCTGTACTTCCTCTACTTTATACCAGGCCTCGGTACCAAACTTTTGATATATAATAGCCTTAGGTGTGAGGGCACTCTTTCGCACTGCAGCACCTTGGGATCCTCCAATTTCCATCAGCAACCTCTAGGTGCCTGATTTCATGATTTGTACAACAAATATGTTAGCAAAGCCTTGTTTTATTTCCTGTACATAACAAAATATTTCGATACTGACTATAAGTGAAAAATAACAAGTAAAATCCAAGACTCGTAAAAGTACGAAGGATTATTTCAGTCACGCAAATATTATATTAAAAGCTCAATTGGAACAATCATGTAAATCTTCTTTAAGGCTCCATAGCATTCTAGCAGTTCAACCTGAATGATGATAAAACTGATTTCCCAAAATGTCGTCAAGGTAGAACTATAAATAGCCGAATGTAGCGAGTTTAGAGTAAATAAACTGGTTTTACCCTCTTTGATTTTGAAAAAATCAAATAGTAATCAGAATTAATAATTGAGTTACTCGATAAGATGACAAGAAAGCAACAACTAGGCCGGACCATCAATTAGGATGCTATCAATTCTGCCCAAACTATACAAATGCATTTTTACTTCTCTACTCAATATAATTCTCGGGTGTCATTTCTAAAGAACTATAACAGCATAGAATAAAAGTCAAGGACCTACTGACAAACCAGAAGATAAGACCAAAATTACTACAATTTTGCATTCCCAAACAATCAGAACATGCTCAGATAACAAGCCCCAAAACAAATTGAGGGAAAAAAGAAGAATCTAACTTATTTTCGAAGTTGAAAAACCCAACAATCATTTGCACAAAAATACAAATTGGTAGGGCAGGATGAAGCTCAGAGCCTGCAGATTATGTCATTTTATATGATGATTAGTTTGCATGCCAGACAAGTAAACTAAAACTATAATCAGAAGAAAATAAATCCAATGAAATTCAACAATTTTTTGAGAATAATTAAGTTAAATTCTTATTAGAATGGCAGAAACATCTATCAAATAATGGGTATCAAAAATTCATTTATTCATTCCCAACTCTTCAACTTCTTATGCAATCAAAATTCCCAATATACATACACATAATCACATATTATATATATGAGCTTTAGCTAATGAATATGAAGATTGAACAATGTAGCGATTCGAATGCACAAAGCTGAAATTTTTGGCTATAAATTAATGGGTCTTGAAAAGAAATACACAAAAAGCTAATCCCATTTTCAAAAACCGCATAGAACGAACCATTTGTGAAACAGCTAAGAATCAATTCAGGAAACGAAGCAAAAAAATATACAAAACCCAAAGAAAACTTCAGGAATAGAAGGAAAAAAAAGGCCAAAATAAGCGAAAATAATCAGAGAAAGCAAAGACCTTTACCTCTTCAAACCTTAAAATGGGCAACGGCGGAGACAAGAGAGAGAAAGAGAGAGTTGAAGTAGAGAGAGAAACTGGGTTTTGGCGGGTTTTTTTTTTTTTTTTTTCGGTCGGGGATTGGAATTGGAAGAAGCCAAACTCAAGGTATTTAAAGGGAAAGGAGGGAAACATTCCCTTCCTAGTGGTCTTAGTCAGTTCTTTATTCTTCTCCCAAGTTTCAAACTTGCTTGGTAAGGAAGGAGGACTAAAGAAGGACCGTTTTGGAAATATAAATAAAATCAAATTTTATTTTTTAATATTTTCCTCCTAAATTATGTAGATTGATTCAAGTTGCTCCCTGAATTATCAAAAATTTCAACTTTACCCTATGCTTGAGAAATCACCACACAATCAGTTAAAATGAATAGAAATCTCGTGATATGCAAATGGTCTAAATTTAGAAGGTATTTTAGTAAATTAAATATTAAATAAAAGGTGATTTCTGTTCTCTCCACTCTATTTCTAAAACCACACACTTAAATAATATTTAAAAATTAATTACTACTTTCTATACTCTTTATTTTTTTCCAAAATTATCCTATATTCTAATTTTCTTCCTTCCCTTCCCACCCTTCAGTTTCTCACATTCCTATTTTCTCCTTCCATCCATCACTCTCTCACGTGTTCTCTTCCTCTATTCGTATTCTTCAATTATTTTTTCACTCTTGCTATCTCTTTCATTCTTCTCGCCCTTTATCTACCCAAGAAATTTTTTTATCTACCCAAGAAATTTTATAGTGTTGGAGATGATATGGGAGTTGATACTTGTCTAAGCATCATGAGTAGCATTTTACTCTTATATTTAAAGTATTCTAGATTCTTTAAATACTTTCAGGATTTAAATGTATTACTTTATTTTTCAGTCTTTTGAATCTTTAGATAAAAATAATGGAATTTATATTTTTTTTTTCCAATAGAAAGATTATAAAAGTCCTAAACAGGATTATAAACCCTCCAGACCATCACTTAGATTATTTACAGACTATATTAAATATATATCCAATAATTTGCATGTTTACCTCCAACCAAGTTACTTAGCAGCAACGTGATTATCTTAAAGACTGGAAGTCACGGATTCGAATTTGGGTGGCTCCTTCAGGAGTCTTAAATGTGAGGGTACCTACCTACCAAGCCAGTGCCTCTTTCTCGGCCCCTAGGGTGTCGTTCTCGCTAGTTATTTAAATATAATTTAGGTGAATCACTCCATCGTCCGATGGTGATAACCCGTCTGTAGAGTTTTAGGGAACATTCTTGAACGAAGTTGGAGTTTTTATAGTCACACCTAAAGAGGGTAAGCACGTCGATTACCCTTTCCTCCCCTTTTCAATTATCGAAAAAAAATAATTTGCATAATTAATAAATATCTTTCTTGTTGTATATTTTAATATATATACATATATATGTATTTATATTAGTTTCCTTATAGATTAGTACATATCATAGTTTTTTCAGTTCACTTTGTTATTCGAACATGTTCATGTGGGCTAAAATTGTCCTTTGTTTTCTACAATTCAAGGCCTATGTCAAGAGCAAAGAAATCTTTTCGAATTCGTGGATCTTCTTCTTGGTTCTAATTACTCCAAACCATAGGTTATGACAATGCTGGACTTAGAACTTTTGTGTACCGATCCATCTCCCACTCTCAAACATATAGTGAAAAAAAAAATAATGAGTTTTTACTATCCAAATCTTTTGAATTTATCATTTTCTTATCTATTATATCTCAAAAGAATTAGGATTCAATTATGTTTAAGGGTTCAAGATTAATTATATTTAAGAATGAGTGAGAAGATTTATTTTTTAATAAAGCACTTAAAGAACGTGTATATTTGTTTATAAACAATTCTAGTACTAAAATGTAATTTCATTTAGGGTCTCCTTTGTAATAAAAACGTTTTTAAAAAATAGAGGTGGGGAGAATAAACGGAGGTGCGAGAATAGACCCGTCCTTAAATAGAAGGTGATTATATTTGCACCCATTAGACATAAAGGCACCCTTCTTTAATTAAATTATTTATATTAATATAATTTTACCCTTGTGTTTTAAATTATAAAAAAAAAAATTTAACAAAAATTATGAAGAGAACTTAAGGCGCCCCAGAATTTGGGAGAAATCACAAAAATAAAATAAAATCTCACGACAGAAAGTTTTTGCTAAAAGCAATGTATAATACGTTATTTTAATTACTTAAATGGTGAGATATTTTTGAAAAAAAGCTATATTGTTAGAACATAAAAAAGAAAGGAAACAAAAAAAAAATAGAGATTAACAAGAAAAATTATTGTAAAACATGGCCATATACTCCTAAACTAGAAAACATCAGGTTAAGTAGATAATTACCACTTTTTTCAAATGTTTAACTAAATTTATTATCATTATTAGATTCTACCATTTTTAGGAGCAAATTAGTTAAGAATTTATCAAAAATCAATCAAGAATTTATCAAAATTATCACTGACGTCAAGAATCTATTAAGAATTTATCAAAAATTTATTTTAAAAAAGTAGTATGGTGGTAGATTTAATTAATGAGGGAAAAAAGTAGTATTCATTTAATTTATTCAACAATATCATCTGGAAAAGTAAAATGGTATGAATAATAGATAAGTTTCTAATACTTTTACCTTTAAATAATAAAAAAAATACACAAAATACAGAAGTTATGCCTTTTTCAAATTTATCATACGATTTTTATTAGAAAAGTATCATTTAAAAAAAATTAAAAAAATATTATTTTTAAAATGATTACGGATTATTAATTTCTGAAAAATAGTTATTAGTTATTTACTAATTATAAATAATTTAAGTTACCAGTTTTTAGAAACGGATTACCGGTTATTAATTTTTATTTTAAAAATAATTTTTTTAAAATATTTTTAAAAAACAGTATTTCTCTAATAATAGCTGTATCGCACCTTAAAAAAATGTTTATTATTGTATTTTTAAAAACAAATTAAAAAAAAACTGTATATTTCAAAAAAAAATTATACCGCATAATGTCTAATTTCTCCGTACTTAGATCTTCTATTCACCACTCCAAACTACAACAAAAAAGAAAAGAAAGCCTATCTGTTCAACGGATTTGATTTATTCAATGGGATCAAGGTCAATTATGCAATTCACAAAGCAGGCTACAGCCGAAACTCAGGTACCTTCCAACCAAATACAACCGTGAATAATGTATATGTGTAAATTATATACACCTTATCACATAAATAAACATAAAATAAAACAAAGGAAAAAAAAAACTCATATGTACCCAATTAATTAGCAAAGAGAAACAATGTAAAAAATATACATAATAAAGAAATAAATAAGTGTAAACCTAAAGTAAGGACAAAAAAAAAGGAGTTTTTTTCAGGCACCAAAAAAAAATAAAAATAAAGGGACAGAAGAGAATAATAAACATGAGATCAAGTAACTCTTAGATTAGTAGGAGAAATTAAGAAATAGAGAGAGTATGCAGAACAAAAGAAAAAAAAAATCTTGGATCAAAGAGATCGTGTTAAAGAATAAGATAAACTGATTATTTTTATAATTTTGTGATATTTAGAGTTATTATTGTTTTATCTAATTCAGTCAAATAGTGACTTTATACTATTTAGGAATGTAAATATAATTCCCTTAAATAAATTGAAGATTTAATTAAGAGGAGATATAAAGTAAAAAGGAAAACTGAATAACAAAATTTGCGAATCAAAGGAAAGTTTAAAGCCGAATTAGCTGATTCTATATAGCTCAAAACATTTTGACAATCATTATTACCATCAACTATCATTTCTAATTTACCTTTAAATGTATTTAACATATTATTTGAATTTTAGGGTTGTTGCCACATACCCCATCCCAAAACTATAAACCTTGTAAATAAAAAAGATGTGAAAATGAAATATATAACATATTCCAGCCTCGAAAGTATCAATGATGTCGATTGTTCTTCTATTAATCCGAAATTGCTCCCATGAGCCACTGAAGTATCCATATCCGGAATATGAAATTTTGAGATTGATTCAAACTCAACAACTGCAAAACTCCAAACGAAGATTCATGACCTAGTTTTTTTTTTTTTTTAAAAAAAAAAACTTAAAAACCAGATAAATATTCTTGTACAAAATCCCACGAGAACTGCTGTTTCATTTCTCGATTTTTTCTCAATTTTTTTTTTCTATTATTAGGTGGGTTTTCTCTTATTCATGTTAAGTATACTGAGTCTTATTTATTTACCTATTCCATTTATATCCACTGAATTTTCATTCTTAAAACTTTATTTCTCTTTAAACCGCATATATTCTCGTCCTCATTAAACCTCGTATTAAATATAATAAGTCTCAGAATTATAGTCATAATTTTTAATTTATATAGTCATGGTTCATAAATTATACAATTATTATAGCAATGATTTATTTGTTATAAAGTGTTAATTTTTTAATAAAATAGTTATATAGACAAAATATATAATTAGACATTATTTAGTTTTATGAATTAGAATCTCATTTTTAGCCATAATTACTAAACTATGTGGTTTGTACAAAGTTATTTTTTGTTAAAAATTTAACAATTTGTAGAGAAAAAATGGTCATTATTATAATAATTTTATAAATATTAGTAATCTATGGTATAAGTTAAAAATTCAATCTCATTCTTAATTATAATTATCAAATTGTGTATTCTATATTAATTTATTTATATTAAATATTTAACCGTTTGTAATAAAAGATTACTATTGTAATAATTACGTAATTTGGAAATATTAGTCCATTAGTATATAAGTTAAAAGTTTAGAAATCAAAATAATACTATACGCTATTACCAAATGCAACATCAATTTGCAGATTACACAAATCACTTGTCCAAATAAAATTAACTTTAAAACTTCTTAATTTCACTTAAAACTAATACGAGGTCTCCATTTAGCAATTTCTTTAGTGAAAAACAACGTACGTCGATTTGTTTTTAACTTTTTACAAATAGCAATCTTATATAACATCAAGAAAGATTCAGGTTTTCGAATTTTAACATTATTTCCTACTCTATTTTATATAGAAAGGATATTTCCTTTTTATAAAAAAGAATTAAATCGAAACTTTTTTTTTCTTTTTTTGAGTGGACTAAAGTTTAAATATTAGTTGTGAAAACAAACCTGTGGACCTTGCTTCCGAAGAAGCAGCATTTACTTACCACGTCATAGTTTATTTTCGCCACCTGTCATCACGTCAGAGGACAGTCAGTCTACTATGTTCCTCAATTGGCCCACCTAATTATAAAATCTCCCAATGATAGCCCAATGACTATTCCTTCAATAGCTACAGTTGGGTGATTCTGTCCCTGACTATGGAATCAAAGAATCCAATCTATTTAATTAAATTCATTAAAAAAAAGTTAAAAATAAACAAAAGAATCTCACGTATGCACAACAAACAAAAAACGAAGACTCAAGTTGAGTGTACCCATCAAACACTACCGTAGAAATCTTCATGGTTTGACTCTCCAACACTTTGCGGTGGTAGTTTCACAAGAAAAACACCAGACTCGATAAACCCTTTTGATATTTTCAACTCTTTCGGATTAAAAAAGATGAAAATTTTGGTGAATTAGCAAGAAATAAAAACTGGGTTTTTAACAATATTTTGAAAAACCAAGTGGGAAACAAGAACTGGTTAGTTTCGTTTCTTATTTTGAAGTAGTCTGTTAATGGCTACCTCTCATTTGCAGTGTCCACCATTTGGTTTCTCAGCGAAGTATTACCATGTTTCTGGAGATGGGAGCTGTGTGAGGCAGAGTAGTTTCTTTGAAGGCAAAGCTGTGCTCAATCAAGGTGTTGGTTACTCAGTTATTCTTGGTTTTGGTGCCTTTTTTGCTGTCTTCACTTCTTTCCTGGTACCCTTTATTCCTTTCTGATTTTTATGTTCTTCCTCATGTGATATAGTTTTTGAGATGGTCACTCTTTGGACATGAGTGCAAAATCCCCGTTCTTATATTTTGTTCTTTTAACTTTGAGGGCCTTTGCCTGAATTTTGGTGTTAAATTTGCTACTGTATTTTCTATACGTGTAAGATCTATAGTCAAATTTAGGCATAGTAATATGGCCCATGTATTGGTCATCTCATATATTGTTATCTCTTTGTGCATTATTAAGTTAGGCTTCGTTGACCAACTGATTTTTGGTTTAGATCCCACTAATCTGAGTGATACAGATACAGAGTCATTAGATAAAATGAGTGAGCTAATACTGTGAAGAGAGAATAGGTGACACCAATCAAAATAAGCATTAGTCTTCTTCTTTTCTTTACAGACTTTAAACCTATATCGAATTATTAATTTACTTGGAAAATTTCGGAACATAGAAGCTACTATATCAACTTCACTCATGTTCAAGTTTACTTTTGTGGAATCAGGTATGGCTGGAGAAGCGATATGTTGGTTCCCGACATACTTCAGAGTGGTTCAACACTGCTGGCAGAAATGTTAAAACAGGACTGATTGCTAGTGTGATTGTATCCCAGGTAATAATCACCTGAATGCATCTATTTGTAAGCTAAGATGGCATTTGAAAAGCAGCTGATAGACCGTTGTGAATGATTTGGATAGTGGACTTGGGCAGCAACAATCTTGCAAAGTTCAAATGTAGCTTGGGAGTATGGAGTTAGTGGGCCTTTCTGGTATGCTAGTGGGGCCACAATTCAGGCATGTCCAAGCTAATTTTTCTGTTGAATATTGAAAACAACAGATTGTTTCCCCTTTTTGTTGTTGATTGTTATGAGTACAGCAAAATCTGACTTAGTTTTGTGATTAAAATGATAGGTACTCTTGTTTGGTATTATGGCCATAGAGATCAAAAGAAAGGCTCCTCATGCTCACACTGTTTGTGAAATTGTAAAAGCTCGGTAGGTCATACAGTATTGATTATCTCAAATCAAAGATTTCACATACAAATAAGTTTTAGTCCCACTGAATTATTTTCCATGAGATATTTTTCTCACTGATTATGATAACATTCTTGTTCAGCTGGGGAACAGCAGCACACGTTGTCTTTCTTACTTTCTGCTTTATGACAAATATTATTGTCACGGCCATGCTGCTTCTCGGCGGTTCTGCTGTGGTAAATGCACTCACAGGAGTAAATATTTATGCTGCTAGCTTCCTTATACCTCTTGGAGTGATTGTTTATACTTTAGCTGGAGGATTGAAGGCTACCTTCTTGGCAAGCTACATACATTCAGTTATAGGTGCTCTATTAAACTCTCTTGTTAATTTCACTGTTCTTTGGTTTTCTTTCTTTCTTTCTTTTTCTTGAAACAAAGTCCTGCTATTAGCCTGTAATTCTGTTATTTGGTTTCAGTTCACGTGGTTTTGGTCATTTTCGTCTACCTTGTGTACGTGACGAGCAGCAAGCTTGGTAGCCCAAGTGTCATTCATAACCGTCTATTGGAGTTGGCAAGTAAGTCAAGAACCTGTCAGCAGCCAATATCATATCATGGCCAGTCTTGTGGTCCTGTTAGTGGGAATTACAAAGGGTCATACCTAACAATGTTGAGTTCGGGTGGTCTTGTCTTTGGAATCATCAACATTGTTGGCAACTTTGGCACTGTTTTTGTTGATAACGTAAACTTCTCCAGTAATCTAGAACAATGCCATCTTTTGCATTTTACTTCGAAACTTTGCTAAACCTTGTTGGGAAATTTCAGGGATACTGGGTAAGTGCAATAGCAGCGCGGCCTTCATCTACTCATAAAGGCTACTTGTTAGGTGGGCTGGTCTGGTTTGCAGTTCCATTCTCTTTAGCAACATCACTTGGTTTGGGGGCACTTGCACTGGATCTACCAATAACACAGAGTGAGGCAAGCCATGGATTGGTTCCTCCTGCTACCGCCATAGCTTTGATGGGGAAGGGAGGTTCTGTTCTTCTACTTACTATGCTTTTCATGTAAGTTCAGTCTCTCAGCTTCTTGTTTGGTACAAAGATACAGAAATGGGCATAAAAAGAGATCATATATGTCTGCTCTTGGAGTTTATAATTCGGGGTAGTCTCTAGAAATGTTCTGAAAGAGAAAATGAAACGACGAAAGCCAAGCAAAACCTATGTCAATCAACACAATTCACATGGTTTTTCGGAATCATTTCAATTTGAAAGGATTAACTGGTTCTGATTTGTTAGTCTTAGTTTCAACATCTTGATAGTTTACACGAATTGATATTTTCTTAAACTGAGACAGCTATGTTGTATCATATATGCTACAATGATCAGGGCTGTGACATCTGCTGGCTCCTCCGAGCTAATAGCAGTCTCTTCGCTGTGCACATATGACATTTATCGAACCTACATAAATCCTGAAGCAACTGGGAAGAAAATCCTCCAAGTCTCAAGGTGTATCATCTTTGCTTTTGGATGTTTCATGGGACTTCTTGCAGTGATACTAAACAAGGCTGGAGTTTCACTTGGCTGGATGTACTTGGCAATGGGAGTGATCATTGGCTCAGCTGTTCTCCCCATTGCTTTCATGCTTCTGTGGAGAAAAGCAAATGCAATTGGAGCCATCCTTGGAGCAACTGGTGGTTGTGTTCTTGGGATTATAACATGGTTGTCTGTCACGAAGATCGAGTATGGACGGGTTGATCTTGACACAACAGGTCGTAATGCTCCGATGCTTGCTGGGAACCTTGTATCGATTCTCACTGGTGGAGCTGTTCATGCAGTTTGCAGCTTTCTGTGGCCTCAGAACTATGACTGGAGCACCACTAAGCAAATCACTGTGGTTGAGAAGGAAAAGACTGAGCTGCCTGGTGAAGAGTTCAAGGAGGAGAAGTTGGTGAAAGCAAAAGCATGGATTGTGAAATGGGGTGTTGGTTTTACTGTTGTGATTGTTATATTGTGGCCACTTCTCACTCTTCCAGCAGGTAAGTTCATACAAGTGGTACTCATTATGCTGTGAATGAAATGGTTTTCACTCGAGTTTACCTGCCTTGAAAGCTAAATAAAAAAAAGTAACGGTCCTAGTTTTCTAATTTTGTTTCATAAGAACATGAGAAAAATGATTTATAGCCCTAAAATTCAAGAACGCACTAGGTGGTGGCATGCAAGAACAGTGTTCAAGGGGTTAAAAAGGAGAAAAAAAGAAATAATAGTAAATAGTAAAACAAAATTTATTTTATGCTAAGGTATTGTTTTA
Source organism: Parasponia andersonii (assembly GCA_002914805.1). Taxonomy (NCBI): domain Eukaryota; kingdom Viridiplantae; phylum Streptophyta; class Magnoliopsida; order Rosales; family Cannabaceae; genus Trema; species Trema andersonii. The sequence continues at coordinate 46,242 of JXTB01000628.1, read as the reverse complement.
AAAAACATTATCCAACAGTAGAATATAACACCAAATGGATCTTTATAGCTCTTTCATTTGGTGAAACGAAACTGGATTCTGCAAAAATAGCATAAAGTATTTCCAATTATTCAACTCTCAAGATTGATTACTCGATATATATATATATGTATAAATATATACATTTTCTGTTTATGCAGGGGAATTCAATGTTGGTTACTTCACATTTTGGGCAGTCATTGCAGTTGCATGGGGTACGGTTGGTTCAGCGGTTATCATTGCTTTGCCATTAATAGAAAGCTGGGCAACCATCAAAAGTGTCTGTCTGGGGATGTTCACAAATGACAGGCTCATGGAAAAGGTTGAAGAGCTCAACTTAAAGCTCCACTCTATCATATTGGCTATGCCAGAAGCAGAGAGGATCTATTTGCTTGAAAAGGAGAAAGCTAAGAAGAAAGAAGCATTTGAGCATCAAGATGATCAAGCTGTCCCCGGGACTGCAAGAACACTGTCCTACGAAAACATGTCATGATACTTGTCATTTTCGTACAATAAAAACTATCTTGGCGAATGCCTTCAACCACAATCCAAGCTCAAACATCAGTTCAACTTCTTTTGTTCTTTTTTGCTTATGTAAAGGTTATAGTACAAGAAGGTAATGGTTCCAAACATTGATGTCTTTCTTTTCTCCTATGGGAGGGGAGGTGTGCCAATCTTTAAAGCTATAGTAGAAGAAAGTTGGCCATCCGGTTTAATTTGGAGAGAAATTGATGACTTCCCTGTTATTTGAATCACTGCTTATAACCAACTAACATGATGTCAAAGTATTTCGTGTATGAAATAAGGTTTCAAATTAGTGAAATGGAGTGAATATTGGTCCTGCAAAATTGCCTTCCATCTCGATTGGAATAATTAAACGATTGGCATATCAGTATTAAATTGTATTGATAATTGTGAGTCCTATATTAGTTGACAACCATGAGAAGCCATTTGCACAAATAGAAATATAACATGGTTTTATCCCAATTGGGATCGAGAGCATTGCTGTTGTTCCTTTGAGCCACCAAGCGCTTCTACACCTCAATGGTCCCGCTTTTTACGTGTCCTACCAAGTTTGTTGTGTTTCAAGAGTCTCATAGCTAAACCGCATGCTAACAAGTGATTAACTTTGTATTGCAAAATTAATCAGACAATTAGCCAGAGCAAAATGATTAACATTCAGCCAGTTAAGCACCAAATGTGCTGAAAATTTTACGATTCTTTACAGATATCTTTCAATGGTACAAAATGTAATTTAGAAACGTGTAGCTGCAAGCATTCCTTCTTCTTGTATATTATTCACAGTTCAAATACACTTGACCAGACTACACACCAATGATCCAGCTTGAAGACCAGACCACACGCCACTGATCCAGCTTGAAGAGAAAAATTTGCACGGGGCCAGTATATTGAATCTTTGGGTACACCTGGAATCACGTAAAAGCGGTGGAATTGCCTGGTTTCGAGCATAAAACTGGTGGCATATTACAGCATTTTGATCTTCAGAAAGGCTTCATTTTACGTGTCAAACCATGCAGTTGGCCGAAATTCATTTGGTCATATAATTGGATTAATCCTTGTTGGCCATATATCACTTCATGCCATTTTATTGAAATCCCATCTTTCCTTACAGACATCTGCATTCCAGGCTTCCATGGCTTCCCTTCTTTAGTTTCTTTATCTCAGGACTCAGCAGTCAGCAACAGGCCGCCCTCAGGACTATTGTTTGATTTTTGATTTTCCTAGAATAGCCTCTGAGATAGAAGGGACATCTTCATCTTTCTTTGCTGACAAATTAGCCACAGTCCGGTCTTTCATGGCTTCCTTCTCTAGTTTCTTTTTCTCAGCATCAGCCAGCTTCTCATTCTCATCTCGTGACTTATTGAACATTTTCACGAAGACAGCCAGGATTTGTGTCACTGCAATCCAAAAGTACAAAGTTCAAATGCTTCAATCAAATGGCTTTGTAAGTGTTTTAAAGAAAAGTTAAACCAAACGTTTGAGAACAGCAATTTGCTTAAATTGTTTAAACCTAAGCCTTCTCTTACATGGGTTAGCAGAAAATAATATTATTAAAAAAGAAATGGCTGTATTTTATATCTTTGCCGATTCTTTTCATTATTAATTTATTATAATCCACACGTAGTTAATGAGGTTTATTACACACGTTACACAAATAAGCCACTAGCAGGCAAAGGCATTTAAAACAAAAAAAAAAAAAAAGGAAGGAAAAAAATAAACAAGGGTAACACCCTTCTGAATCAGTGTCCTTCCTAATAGAGAGTGCCTAAAATTTGATGGCCTAGCATTTCTTTAAAATTCTTCACATCAAATAACATGTAAAGAAAAGTGAACCAATATTGCCTTTACTTGATCAGTCAATGTGTTGACGGGTAAGTACTGAAAAAATAAAAAAGAAAAAAAAAAAACCCTAGATTATCGGAAACATGTGCATTATTTTGTGACAGGATAAATCCTCTCGATGTTCATTTTCTGTCCCTGCATGTGAAGAACATTCATACCTTGTTCAAAAGGACACCGAACTGGATCCTCCCCAAAGTACAGGGACAAAGAATCCGCATTTCTTCCCTATAGGAAAACCAAAAATGTGTAAACATTATGGACCAGCACTTGCAAAACCAACAAATAACAGTACAATAGACTCACCACTTCAGAGTACAGGGAAATTAGCAACCGTACTTCAGCTTCAGCAGTATCAAGAAAACTCTTCAGAACCTAAAAGAAGAAATTTATGTTATTCATGTTAGGTCAGTATAAACAATAACTCACATGAAACACTTATATGTTGGTCAGATATCCTAAGCAACAATAAACGTTTGGCAGCTTTAGTTCATCCTTGTACTATTTTGGTTTTCCTTTTCTCAAATGCATTCAGATATTGAAATCAAGATTCAAGATCATATACAGTTTCATTGATGGCAAGAAAAGATACTGAGGGAAAACTAGAGTAAATGAGCAGCTAACATTATTTAAGAGATAAAGAAAGGAGATGATGATGAAAAGAAAGTTAAATATTGTGCCCAACTGGCACTGGGTAAGTACACACTACGCTTCTGACATTCTTAGCAGTAGCTATATGATAAACTCTGCTCCTAGTGCAATTACAAAATCAAATTAACTTCCTTGGCCAATACATCATTAGAACAGGTAATGTCTACAGACTATAAGATTCCAAATTTAATATTTGTGCTTCCAGTGTTAGGATGAAAACTGAAGACATGCATTTTCATTACACCAGAATAGGATTACCAAATCAACAGACACAACAAAATAAGTCTATCATGACCGTTACAATTAGCATTCTCTTCATGAATCGAATTGAAAGGGAAAATTCTAATTAAGAATCCTCACCTTCTGGAAACCCACAGAGATTGCACCATCATTTTCTGAAGCAGCAAGTTCTAACTCAACCTTTTCGAGACCTTTGCTCACGGCTTGCATTTCTTCAGCCAAAGCTTTCAATTGAATCTAGTAATTTGATGCAAAGGTCAAAAAAGCAAGTGACAATCTTGGTAGTTTAATGCAGATCTACTAACAAGTCTCAATATCAGAAGCCAAAACTACAAACATAACCAGCATACCTTAGAGGCAGCTTCTAAATGAGCAAGATCCTTATCAAAATCCAACAACTCTGGCATTTTCTCAGCAAGGAGCTGCTCAGGACAAGAATTCACCAAGGCATCACTTTAATTTTGCATACAAATGCCAAGATAATGCAGAAAAGGTATCTAAAGCAATGTCTATAAATGATATCACCAACAGTAAAAACAACAAAATAGACACCAGAAAACAACCCATCGTTGAAGCTCAAATTTACTGATAGAGAAAGGTGTTCTCCAAACATATGGGAAGGAGATACGAGGAAAGAAAAAAATACTAATAACTGCATAAAGCTTTTACAGTAAAAGACACTTAAGATAGAAAGATTACAACAGCTGTGATGTATGGCAAGTCTGAATAAATTTCAAGTACTTCTGTTATGGCTGGCAAGTGGCAACACTAATAACTAAATTTAAAATGTTGTCAAGCACCTATTCCTCAGTCTGGGAGGTTGTTGTGTGAGCTATCTGTGGACAATCTACATCTCATGGAAGAGATCATTTAGAGAAGGAGACTAATTTCTGTGCTCATTTTTCTCTAGGTAGTTGTCGAATGAACTGCCTTAAATCAAATTTCATTGTGCATTTCGGTAATTATTGGTAACAACGGCATAAGCAAGATTGCTAACCAACAAAACTGTAAATCAGGAAAAAGGCTGCATCCATAGATAAAACTCTTTTCAACAAGAAATGGTTCCAGAGAATACTATTCAAACATGTTAAAGGTGGGAGAAAAATAGTTGTGCTGCAAAAATGCCAGTTCAGAAGAAATAATTCTGCTGCAAAAAATGCTAGTTCAAATATGGCATGCACAGATAGAATACTTCTTTGTAAGGCCATGAAAGCAAACGTACAGTACATCTTTGCAAGACCATGAATTCATACAACTTTCAGACCAGAGTAGATAAAGTCTTCCGGTGAAGAAGAAACCGTAAAGACAACCTAAAGAAAAACTGAGCTTATATCTCTACCTTGCACAAATAATGCATTAACGTCATTTTGTTATTTCTTGCACGAGTATCAGACAATTTTAGAAGGCTGTCCAATTTGAACCCTATGGCAGATCCTGTAATATGAAAAGTGGGAAGAATTAGGATATGATGTCAACTGGTTAAAAGAATGAGAATGGTCATTTTTAAAAAAAAAAGTCTGATACCTCGCGCAGTGCCTTGATTCAGAGCATTCCCCAATGTAAGAATTGTCTGCATTATCTGACGCAATTTCCCTGATTCTTTCACCTGCAAACAAATGACACACTTGGATTCAGGGAAATAGCACATTTATACATACTAGCTTAATTACAATTGGTTCAAGTGGTACCTCTCTAGCAGCATTGTTAATTGTATTAAGATTGTTTCTTAAATCATTCACCTGAACAATGTCAAGCAACAATGGACATCAATAATGATTGCAAGACAATCACATAAATGGAAAACAAAATTACATTAGAAATACCTGACTCGAAAAGGTGATTTTAAAAGCAAACACTCTCAACTTGGATTCTACTCGAGGAACCTTCATCAGTTCCATGAAAAACTGCAACAGTCCTGTATCGTTAGCAAGAAATCAATCTGAATATGAGCTTGAATTCAAAGATGATGGATGATGACAAAAATAACCTGTTCACACTTCCCAAGCTTTTCTTTGTCACCTGTATAATTCTGATAGAAGAAAGAAATTAGCCAAAAACAATAGGTCTCAACAATATAATAAAGAAACACTTGCAGAAAATTTACTTTTACCAGTCTAGTTCTTGATGTTGTGTTAGATATTCTTCAAATATGATAAAGCCAGAGGCTTGTATCCATAAATTGGAAAAACATTTAAACAATGCTCATATAAACAGAAGAATCCTTTTTCCTATATATCCCACTGCCATTCCACTTTAAAACACTTTGTTACCTTGATATTCTTGTTACAAATAAATGTTAGTAAATTAGTCGAACATAAGACACTGTACACTGGAGCTATTCAACCTTTGATTTTTCTTCCTCATTTAATGAAAGGAACATTATTTCAGACCTCGAATTTGAGCTGAACACTTCGGAAGACAACAATTATTACTGATAGGAAAACTGCATTAGGGAACACTTCAAACCATAATGCGATGACAGACCAAAAAGTAGGTCCCCCTGTTATCCCCATTAAGACTAACTTTTAGCGAGCCATTTTTCCTTCAGTTAGTTCTCTATCATGTGTTTAATGATATCTGGTCTTCTCACATTTATTTGCTTCGTATACCTGAATTCTGAGTGATTTTTTTTTCATTTTCCATAAAGCAGGGTAAAAAACTCTCCTAAACAATTTTAAAAGAAAAAGATCTATTTCTTTTCTCCTTTTTCTTTACTTGTTTATTTTTTCAATAGCATGAGGTGTAAAAGAGTTGTTTTGATGTTTTTCTTGGGGCATTATAGGCACAGATGAGATTATTCCTGTGCAGTCTGTACATTTAGGTGTTTACTTTTGTTGAAACTATTTTCCTGTTCATGTGAGCCTTTGAAATATAGACTTCCTTTCATTATTTTGATGAATGGAAATTCAGATTTTCCAAGGAAAAAAAAAACGCAAAATTTTTTTCCAAATTTCAGAATGTTAGAAAATACATGGATGAAAAGATAGCATATGTGTAAGCAACTAATGACAAAATATTGCTAAAGCAAGAAACTACAGCTATTATACATTTTTGTACACACTTGTGATGGTAGCATGCACACACAAACACCAAAGAAAGGTAAGGCTAACCTTCAGCAATTCCATTTCTTCCTTTGTCGGACAGAATTTAATGAGATTCTCAACCTGATCAATGTCTAGAGTAGAAGAATCCAAAGCCAGAACTGCATTCTGCAAACATAAAGCAATAATTAAGGGACCTATATAACAAAATTTAAAGAAACTAATGAAACCGAAACACGACCCAAGGTAATGGGACTATCAATCACAATGACGATCTGTTTGGATGGAATTCCCTGCTATAAGTAGGAGGTCTTGGCAAGGCTTCTACAATGAAAATTTTTCACTACCCATGCTGAAGCTATTGTGACGAGTGGCTATTGTTGGTCTCTGTGCATGGAAAGAAATAGAGCATTTGCAGATATAGAAGGGAATCCGGAGGCTTTATAGTATTTCATGCCTCTTTGGGTGGTTTGATACTATAGATTCAAAGATTTGTCTTTTACTGGTTTACTTAAGAGATTTGTCTACTTGAGCATTTCTTCTGATAAAAGACACCTCATTCTGGACAGAGTTTCTGTACAACGTACATAGATTGTCTATAGGACCAGGGTAAATCATCAACATCAGACCAGTTTGTGAAACTTATATCCCATATTTAGCCATGGGATATGCATAAGGTAACTTTTAAAACTGAGAGGAATACTTGCCACAATGTTGCATATAAAAATTACAAGAACAAGGGATAAAAATAACTTACAATCATATCTGGCAAAGGTATTTTGATCTTTGATAGCATAATTTCACAGTTATATGCTCTACGCAAGTCAACCTGACGTATAAACATATGGACCATCTTGAGTATTGGTACAACTATTAAAATCAGATACACAGAAAGCAAAATTTATAGGAAAAAAAGGAAGGAAGAAAAGACGAAAATTTCAAGAGCCTTGCATTTGCTACTGTGAATCTTTTTGAAAATCAGAAACTAGCTAAGAGGAATGCCAAGAGTGGCCAACCCCCTCTCTCACAATGTACAAGAATTAAAATTTTGTGAATTCCCTAATGATACTTAACAATAAATCAACAACCAACAGCACAAAAGATACATTTCATTCCAAAGTGAAGAGAAAAAATGCAATCTCGATACTTAAGACATATGTCAATCAGCACAAAGTGCTTTCAAATGTGGTCCAAGTTACAAGTACCAAAGAAAGTTTGTAACGGAAAATCCTATTGCTACAGTTGCAATATTTTTGGCAACAACACTTGCTCGCACTTTCTCTATTCTTGCTCACACTTTCTCTATTCTTGTTCGGGTCTTTTTGATCATTAGGCTACTGTACTAGACTTCAAATGGATCTAAGATTAAGATAGGTTGTATCAAATGTGCAACACTTAATCGGAATCCAGAGAACGAAAAAAAGAAAAGGAAAGAGGATTGATTCATTTTGTTTACAAGATAGTGAATTCAAAAGTAATAAATAAAAGATTCAGCGTGGGTTAAGCTGCACTCCACTTCATTTGAAATTATATCCCAGTAGAAAACAAGTATAACCGTATAAGAATAAATTACAGGTAGACTATAGAAGTTAAAATATCCTAGACCCCAAGTGTTAAAATATTGTGCACAAAGGAAGATCACTTTTGCATTGAAGTTTTTCACAGCTCACCAATTGCACTTTTTCTGGTTTGTTAATGTTGGGACCACGTCGAACTCCACCCTTGCTACCGCCTGCATCTGGAGCAGATGCAGCTGAGAAAAGAGTTTCAAGTTCTGATATATCTATTTCAGGAGCCCTACAAAAACATCCAGAATGTAAGTATGTGAAACCCTAAGTAAATTACAAACAGCAAATAACACAGGCAAAATGGCATTACATTCAGAAACAGGACAGCGGGAAAAGAAATAGTGTGATATTACAAAATGGTTTCTACCGGTTCATTTTAAGGAGTGTCATGGCGAGAGAGGAATTCATATGTTAGATTAGCAAAAGGCACTTTCTGGGGCTAAATTTATTTTGTTTTTTGAGACTTTAGTATATAACAAAATTCACCTTGATTGATTGTCTTGTTTCTGAGAATCAGCCCATAAACTCCCTTGCATTGCTCGAGTAACTTTCACCCAATGTAAAGGCTTTAACGAGGTTTTCTTTGGGGCATTAGCACCAACACTTGCACCTCGACCTCTTCCTTGAGCTGTTGGCCCAGAAGAAACTTTTCCTTTCAATGGTGGTGGCGGTGGTGCACTTGATTGCTTTGCTCCAAGTGGTGGGGGTGGAGATGGCACAACACCATGACTTGCTGGCAAAGGAGCATTAGGGGGTTTTGGTGCTAGAGATGGAGGTAGCGGAGTAGATCTTGCAGGTCCTGAAGGAGGTGGAGGTGGTGGTGGTGGTGGTCTACTAATACTACCAGTAGAGGATGGAGGTGGAGGTGGAGGTGGTGGTGGTGGTCTACTAATACTACCAGTAGAGGATGGAGGTGGAGGTGGTGGTGGTGCTCTAGTAGTATTGCTAGTAGATGGTGGAGGTGGAGGTGGTGGTGGTGGTCTACTAATACTACCAGTAGAGGATGGAGGTGGAGGTGGAGGTGGTGGTGGTGGTCTACTAATACTACCAGTAGAGGATGGAGGTGGAGGTGGAGGTGGTGGTGGTGGTCTAGTAGTATTGCCATTAGGTGGTGGAGGCGGAGGTGGTGGTGGTGGTCTACTAATACTACCAGTAGAGGATGGAGGTGGAGGTGGTGGTGGTGCTCTAGTAGTATTGCTAGTAGATGGTGGAGGTGGAGGTGGTGGTGGTGGTCTAGTAGTATTGCTAGCAGGTAGTGGAGGTGGAGGTGGTGGTGGTGGTGGTGGTCTGGTAGTATTGCTAATAGCCGGTGGAGGTGGAGGCCCCGGTGGAGATCTAGTAGTACTACCAGGTGGTGGCGGGGATGGTGGAGGGGCACCCTTGTTATTTGTATTAAGAGTTGGCAAAGGCATTGGTGGCGGTGGCGGTGGCGGTGGGGGAGGAGGGGTTGGTTGTGGCTTTTGTAACATGGAAGTTTCATTTCCCATTGAAGGTAGTGGTGGTGGAGGTGGCGGCGGTGGTGGTGACAAAGATTGTTGACTAGATTTAGAGGAAGGAAGTGGTGTAGCTGGTGGAACAGGTTTAGACAAATTAAAAGGTGGAGGTTGTGGAGGTGGTGGGCCTTTGCTAGTATCAAAAAATGGTGCAGCAAGTTCTTTATTTAAGNACCTTTAATAATTGTGGAAGGTAGAGGTTTTATGGAATCTTTATTGGTAATGATAGGTGGGAGTGGAGGTGGCGGCCGCGGCGGCGGTGGTGATGTTGATGGCAGAGATAATGGTTGTTGCAGAGGTGGGGGGTGAGAAGGAGGCAATGAAGGAGGCGAAGTAGGGTTTACAAGATGTAGAGATCCTTGACTCAGAGATGATGTTTGATTAGATTCAACCAACACTTGATCAAGTGAATTGAAAGCAAGATGCGTATCGTTCCCACCATCATTTTCAAGAGATGAAGGAATTGAATCAACTACATATGGTATCAATGGCTTCATGGAATCTACTGAAGTCTTCGAAACAAAATCAAATCCTTCATCGGCACTATCTGCAGTACTAGATGCATTATTTTCTTCTTCTGAGTCCCCCGACGACGAGTATAGACTTGTCTTATTTTGAAACCTTGACAATTCTTTCACATCACTCAAGACAGAGAGTTGTTTAAGTAACCACAGTGCAGCATCATCATTGCTATCAACCCACTCAACACCATTAAATAGTTCTTGAACCCTCGAAAAAGCTTCAATGGGTAGGCCACCTTTTTCCTCACCATTTAAAATTGTTGTTGGAGCCCTGGGTGGAGAAATGCTCTCAACGTCCCCAAACAATACCTGATTAAATCAGTTATTTAATCAAATGGACTGCTAATAGTGATCCTAAAAAAATAACTTCAAGTGAAACTATATATGGCTTGATGAATTTCAAGCATGCTTAGTTTTAATCAATATCTTTCATCTTGTTCCACCTAAATATGCTTAAAAACTTAGTTACCTCTGTCCGGAATCCTTTTGGATAACGCTCTTTTGAATCCCAAAGAATGTCCAAGTTTTCAGAGTTCAGCATCAATATGTTGGAACGAATGAATGCAGTGTTGAACATTACACGAAACATCATAACTTCTCTTTCTGAATCCAAGTCCAAATGGACACACTCCAGTACAACATCTCCTTGAACCAAGCACTGAATGTCTATTTTGATCACATCGCAGTCTGCCTGAACAAAGAATAAAACGAACACTCATAACTAGAGCAGTTTATAAACACTGGAAAAAGCAGAGAACAAAGAACGTAGAAAAACAAATGTAAATAAAACATTTAGAACAAAACAACCCTCACCTGACAGTAGTGTCGGAGAGTCTTCTTCTTGGACATAGAGAATAACATTTGGGTCGTAAGCCCACCCTTACTTAGGAGATTCCTACCAAAAATACGAATAATTGGTCTACAGCCATTTTGGGAATCAAAGCTCGGAATAGCTCGAAGAATGACACAGTCTAAAGACAGAGCTCGCTCAGAAGGTGGCCACTCTGGAGCTAAATTTCTTCTTGTCACATACTGAAGATAACGAAGTTGAGATGGCAATGGGTTTAAAGGCGATAGTAGCTGCAAGAAACCTTTGGGAGCTTCTCGATGAACAATTTCAAGAGTCTTGCGTTCGCCACTGTGAATCTTTTTGAAAATCAGAAAACTAGCTAAGAGGAATGCCAAGAGTGGCCAACCCCCTCTCTCACAGTGTACAAGAATAATATTCTGCTCATTCCCAAGTGAAAGCCAATTATCACAAACACGAAGAAAATGCTGAATTAAAGATAACGGGAGGATGGGGCAGCCCTCGTATTGCCGTGGATAGTCCATAACAGTAACATCATATTCACATAGTATTTCAGCAAATTGGCTTCGCTTTTCACCCTCACGGAAATTGAATGCAAGGAAGGATGAGTCAGGGAATTCTTCATGTAACTCGGTAATGATTTCATGCAAGTATATTTGGTACATTCCCTCAGGCAAGACTTCGGTGGAAAAACACGAATCAAAAACTGCATATGCCGTGAAAACATGGAAATGAGAATCCGATGAATAACACAGAGGTATGCATTCNATATATATATATATATGCATATGATCAACAGTGACTTCTTAGTAAAGAATAAAAGCTTACCATATACTCTGTCAATAAATTCTAGTAACCCATCTGGGGGTCTTTTGTAAAAGAATCTACTAAGGAGAGTCATTTTCCTCAACCAAAATGCATCTGGATGATCACCATTGAGCTAATACCTGAGAGGGAAAAGAATTGAACAGTAAAAGCGAGTTCTACCCAACAGTTTAATTATTATCAACATTGTTCCATACAAGGAGGTTAATATGGCCTAAATTTCTGCTCTGCTACTAACAAATTTATGGAATTGTAACATTCCATCCTTTTTCCATGTCTGCACGAGAAGTTTAAACTACAAAACATTGCATCTTTTGCAATAGATGGAAAATTTTACTCAAAACCAATACCAACTTTTCCTTTATTTTTCAATTGGAAAAAAAAAAAGGTTTACTTCACTTGAAAATTTTGAATTCTATGAATTCTAAGAAATAAAAAAAAAAAAAATCAGAGAAGAAATCTCCACTATTATTATCTACAATCAGTTAATATAGCCTAACTCTCTGTTTTGCTACCGAGAGATTGATGGAAATTGAAAACTGATAAACCAACATTTCCATTCTTTTCAACTTTCTCCATTTTTGTATGCGAAATCACTCAAAACTCAGAACCTGAACCATTTACAACTCAAGGGCAACAAAAATTTCAACTCAAAGACGAAGTTTTCAGGTACTATTTCTACAATTACTTACCTTATTTCATCAATAAACCACATTAATACGATCCAAAGCATAAAATATATAAAAAAAAAAATAAAAAATAAAAATAAAGCGGTGGGAGATACCGGAATGTAGCTGAGAATAATGGGTTCGGACCAGAAAAGCTCCGCTCTACGATGACCGACGAAGGAGGCTCTTCGTCTTCATTGAGCTCTTCACCGTAAGCAACTGACGAATTGAGAAAAACCCAGAAAGGGAACGAGAGAAATCGATACAGAGAAGGAAAAAACGAGGTGTTTGGCAACTGAGAAAATGGCCTAGGAAAGGAAAGAAAGAGTGGGGAAATGTGTGTTTGAAAATTATCAATTTTGTTTTTTCTTTTTAAGTTTTGGATTTTTAAAAAACGGCAAGAAAGCTCCAAAGATTTGTCAGTCTTAATTACGTCAATCACCGCGCCACGCCAGCTCAAATTTCTTCCGAGAGAGATTGGATTGATCTTCCTCTTTTATCCTTCCCCTAATTTTAATGCTTTTTTTTTTTTTTATTTTGTGTGACCTCTTTTCTTAATTTTCTAGCTTTTTTTTTTTTCAGGGGATTTTTTTTTTTTTTTTCGTTTTAAGCTACGAAAGGGGGATTTGAATCAAACTATATTAATTTAAGTATGTCTGACAAAAGTATGATATTTGGTTGTATAATTGAACTTAGGTAGCTGTATAATATAGATATTATACATAAAATCTTTAACTACAAATGAAATTTCGATGAAAATCACTCATATAGGTAAGAATGATTTTTTACTTTACGTTGTTTTTTTTGAACATTTTGTGTTTTGATTATTTTCAATATTGTTTATTAGATTTAAAATTTATATTAAATTTATATATTTTTAAATCAAATACTTTAATCATTGAAGTTACTAAAATACTCTTTTTAAATTTTAAAGATATAATTTAAAAAACCATTAAAGTTTAAAATTAATAGCTAAACTAACATATATTAACAAATTAAACTAAAAAATGCAAAAACCAAGAATTTTTTTATAACATTTATTAATTTAATTGTTAATTTTGTATAAGCTTTAAATTTGAATTACTTTTAAATATATGGGTTTAAAATTTAAAAAGTATTTTAGTAAACTCAAAAATCAAAATTAATGTTTAACCGTATAAATTTATTTCAAGTTTTAAATTTAAACATCAGTATTAATAATAGCCAAAATAAAAAATATAAACAGAATAAACAATTAAAATACAAATTAAAAAAATGTAATTATTCCTAGAATATAAAGATCTCACTTTTTATTAAAAAAACATAAAATAATCTCCAAATGTAGTGTCAAATCTATATGTTAATGCTATAATTTATTATAAAGCACAAAAAATATTCTCTAATACAGTGTTAGACTCAATGCAAATGTTAGCGCCAATGTTATATTTGACACATAAAAATTAATAAAATATTAAATTTAAATTAAGAAGTTATAGTACTCTCTTTATCGTTCTCTTATTTTTCTCTTATTTTACCACTTGACATGGAACTTAACATGGGAATGCTATCGTAATATCTCATATCAAATAAGTAAATAATTGAATAATATATAAGTAGTTCATTGAGCATTGTGAATTTAGTAATAAAGTTGAATACTAAATTTGGTATTATGTTGTACTTGACATCAAATTTGCCACGAAGTATAGCATATACAAAAGTAGGCATAATAAAAAGCTTTGAATCGGAGATGCTCTTTCCTTTATTATCAGGAAATTGTTATATTAAGGATTTTATTATATTTAATAAACACATTTTCAAATGCTCAATTAACTACATATGAACAATAATAATAATAATATGTTATACAGTATAATGCAAGACAACTCTCAACTCTCAACCAATTATAAAAATTATTAATCTATTATATAATAATAAAAAATTTTAAAATAATTTTTAAGATCCTATATCGTATATTTCTCCAATAGGGTAAACTACGTAAAAAAAAAATACCATCTGATTTATATGTTGTATAATTTAAATTTTATAATTTTGGACTATACAAGATAATACTCTGATATTAAGAATTATCATGAATTGGCTTTTTCACTAATTCTAGTAACAAAAAATAATAAAAATATTCTCCATTAAAACATGATTAGTCATTATGATTCTCCTTAATTTTGAGGATATTATTGTCTTTTATAAATTAAAGTTATTCAAAAAGTTAATTCAAGGTTGGACTGACTTCTTAACTAATTTAAGTAACAAAAAAAACTATAATATTCTCTATTAAAACTAAATTAGTCATTATTATTCTTCTTAATTTCGGGAGTATTATAGTTTTTTTAGTTAAAATTATTCAAAAAATCAACTTAGGGTATTAATTTCGGAAATTCTTAATCTTGTGGTATTATTTTATAGAGTCCAAATTTCAGTATTTAAATTGAATGTAAAATACTCAAATTTCATGAATTTTTTTTTTTTTTGGTAGTTCACCCTTCCCCAATATTATAAACATATATAATGTAATAGTATTGGCTCTTTTAGTCCCTTAACTATGTTGGTTATTATAATTTGGTCCCTGTAGATTTGATTTGGCTAATTAAATTCCATGATTTATACATTATAATAATTGAGACTAGATTGAAAATACGCGATAAATTTGATAACGAAAAACAACAAAAACAACCCAGAATTGATGGTGTTCTCGTTCACTTCCCCCTTTTATTAATTATTATATTGTTGATTTTTTTGTTATTATTAATGGGAGTGGCAATGGTAGAATCTTCTTTTCTAAATCTAGTGAGAGTTTTTATTCCTAATCGTTATACTTTCTCTGGCAAACACTTATCTGTCAACATCTCAGTATTTTTCTAAATTATGTTATTTTTTTCCCATTTAACACTACTACTTAAGACGTTAGAAACATTTAACGCCCTTCCATCAGAACAAAAAAAAATATATATATATTTAACGCCATTTATCCCAAGTCTCATCTTATTTCTGTCTCATTTGTACATTCAATCCCCCCTAAATTAAAATTTATTTATATATATCGATGCAGGAACTTACGGGTCTATCGGTCGACCGCCCCAGAAGAGGGTCATTTACGTTGCTTTTCTTATTATCTCTTTTGGTCATTTTATCTCTGTAATAATTTGTCGTCGTCTTGTGTAATGGTCTTGTAGAGGCCTCTTTTATTGTGCAAAGATGAACACTTTCAGAGCTTAGCTCATGGAACTCTCTCTGTAATGATTTTGCTCTTATGAATGAGAAGTTCTTGACCTTCAGAGAGCGTGGGTGATGGCTAGTGACCAAATGACTCTAGCATGCAAGCTTTATGGGGCCAAGTGAACTTGCTTGATTCCACCCTATGGCCATCAACGACCAGCTCAGATTGATTCTGATTCAGAGGTCGAACTTGACAAAATGAGCCGACACCACCACTAGCGTGAACAACAGTACATTTCTGAATGAAAATTGATGATCTACCTAGTTTTAATGGTCACATGCACGTTAAAATTTTTTCGAGTGCATGGAGATTCCAGAAGAAAAATAAGTCAAGTATATTGCTTATAAATTACGAGGTGGTGCCTCAATTACAAATGACCTAACGATGAGGAGGTAAACAACCTATTTATACGTGGCCTCAGTTGCTGCAGCTAATCTACACTCGTTTTCTCGCACCAGACTATGATCAGCTTTTGTACCATCCGTACCAAAACTGTAAGCAACTCAATAGAACTATGGTTGTTTATGCTGAGGAATTTTGTTGGCTGAATGGTCATAATGGTTTGTGTGACTGAGAGTCAGCAAGTAGCTTGTTACATTGGAGGGTTGAGGGACTCAATTTATGATCAAATGACTTTGAAAAACTGTTTGGACACTTTCTGAGGCCGTTAATCTTTCAACTTTTCCATCCTACTAGACCCCCTTATCCCCGTAATCCATACTCAGATGTTACATCAGAAAGAGCTACACCAAACACCACCTCTGCCCCCTTCACCTAACACTCCATACCACCCAAAAACCATAGCTCTAAACCTTTCATCCTCCTCCACTA
Source organism: Parasponia andersonii (assembly GCA_002914805.1). Classification (NCBI taxonomy): domain Eukaryota; kingdom Viridiplantae; phylum Streptophyta; class Magnoliopsida; order Rosales; family Cannabaceae; genus Trema; species Trema andersonii. Next base: position 30,006 of record JXTB01000628.1, on the reverse strand, counting down.
AACCACCAAAAGCACCTAACCCCGCATCAAAAATCAATCCTTATGCCCTACCTTTACTCGCAAAATGCTACTGGTGCCAACGACCGGGCCATCTGCCCAGTGAGTGTCCCAATCGTAGGCAAACCAACTTGATTGACGGTCTAGAAGAGACTTGTGAAGTGAAAAAAGAATATGACCACCTAATGAAGACGAAATTATCACTTGTATTGTGAAGAAAGCCTTGCTCAAACTTCGCGTGTCGCACATTTCTCAGTGGCATGCCCTTTTTAAGACTCGCTGCACCATCCAAAAAAAAAAAAGTCTGTGAGGTCATTATTGATAGCGACAACATAGAGAATCTTGTTTCCCGCTAGAGAATCTTGTTTCCCGCTCTTTGGTGAAAGCTCTCACTCTAACTGAGAATCATCCTTACCCCTATAAAGTTGGATAGATTAAAAAAGGATTGGAGTCTCAAGTCACCGAAACTTGCCGTGTTTCTTTCTTCATTGGAAAGTTCTATCAAAATGAGATCACTTTTGATGTATTAGATATGGATGCATGCCATTTTCTGTTGGGGATGCCATGGCAATTTGACACTAATGATGCCCATTCAGAGCGTGACAACACCTACTCCTTTGTATGGAAAGGTTGCAATATCACTCTCCTTTCGCTTATAACTAAGAATAACGAAGCATTGTTTTGTGCTGTCTTGAGCTCTCATTTCCTCCATAATGTTCATCCTAACTCCATTGTCTTGGCCTTGATGTTGCACAAGTGGACTCTATATAACCCGTCCTGGCACCAATCCAGTCACATTTAGATATGTTTCCTGACCAACTCTCGGATGCCTTGCCTCTAATATGGGACATCCAAAATCACATCGACCTCATCTAGGATATAAGTCTTCTAAATCTGCCCCATTATAAAATGAGCCTGAAAAAGCATGAGATCTTACAGGCCATGGTTGACGAGTTAGTACAAAAATAGCTTATTCACACAAGCATGAGTCCTTGCATCGTTCCTGCTTTATTTGTTCCAGAAACAGATGGCTCTTGGATAATGATGTGTGTTGACGGTCACGCCATCAACAAAATAACGGTCAAATATCGTTTCCCAATTCCTCGCCTCGAGGACATGCTCGGCAAATTGCATGGCTCTACGGTATTTACCATGCAATCTTCGCAATGGCTAGCACTAAATCCGAGTTCGCCACAATGACGAATGGAAGACTACTTTCAAGACTCATGAAGGCTTATGAGAGTGGTTGGTTATGCCTTTCGGCCTTTGTAATGCGCCGAGCACATTCGTGCGCCTTATGAATAAGATATTTCGTTGTTATGTATTTTGATGATATCCTTGTTTATAGCTCCACCACGTACCACTTGGGCCATATCCAATAAGTTTTACAGGTTCTGCATGATAACAAGCTCTACCTTAACTTGAAAAGGTGCGAGTTCATATAGCCTCTCCTCTCGTTCCTTGGATATATCATTAGTGCCTCCCGTATTTAAGCTGATCCTCGTAAAGTTCAAGCTATTCGAGAGTGGTCTACCCCAAAGAATGTTCATGATGTCTGTAGTTTCCATGGGTTGGCCACTTTCTACCACCGATTCATTCATGATCTTAGCACTCTTATGGCACCAATTATTAACTGTCTCAAGAAAGGCCAATTCCAGTAGGGTCCCAAATAAGAGGCTAGCTTAGCTATCATCAATGATAAGCTTTGCTCAGCTCCTATCTTGATTCTACCTAATTTTGAAAGGCCATTTAAAGTTGAGAACTATGCTTCTTTGCTTAGTATCGGAATTATACTTAAACAAAAGGGCCGACTAGTCGAATTCTTTTGTGAAAAGCTCAAAAAGGCTTGTCAAAAAAGGACTACATATGAAAAAGAGCTCTTTGTTGTGATACAAGCCTTGAAGCACTAGGAATACTACTTGCTGCACTCTCAATTTGTTCTCCATATGGATCACCAAGCTTTCACTTTCCTACATTCCCAAAATCTCTCAACCAGATGCATGCTCGATAGGCCATTTTCCTTCATAAGTTCACTTTCTCCCTCCAACACAAGGCTAGAAAGAGTAACCGTGTAACTCATACTCTTAGTCATCGTGCCTCATTGCTTGTGGTACTCTCAAATGAAATCATTGGCTTTGGAATTTTGAAAGATCACTGTGCCACCAACGAGGACTTTGCTGAAATTTGGGCTGTTTGTCTTGCTCGAGAGTATGTCAACGGATTCCATATTGAAGGTGGCTATCTTTCTAAAGACAACTAGCTATACGTTCCCTGTCTCTCCCTCTAAGAACACTTTATTCGTTAATTTCATTTCGGTGGCTGGGCTGCACACTTGGGGCGTGACAAAACAATTCACTTGTTGGAAGAATGATACTATTGGCCTCACATTCGATCCCTTGTTGCCAAGTTTGTGGAATGTTGCCTTACGTGTCAAAGCGCAAAAGGTACTTCTCATAATACCGACCTCTATACTCCTCTTCCGGTCCCTAGTACTATTTAGGAAGATTTATCCACGGACTTCACCTTTGGGCTGTCAAAAACTCCTTGTCATGTGGACTCTATTTTCGTCATGGTCGATCGATTGCTTCTCGAAAATGGAAACACTTCATTCCATACAAGCGCACTGATTATAATGTCGCATGCCTTTTTTTTAAAGGAGATTCTTCACCTTCATTGAATCCCGAAGACGAGACCATTACCTCTGACTGCGGTATCAAATTGGTGAGTCGTTTGGAAAAAGTTCTCCACTACCTTGCAATTTTTGTAGTGCTTATCACCCTCAAACTTATGGGTGGACAGAGGTCGTGTGTTAAGAATTATTAAATGATAATTGACAAAAGCAGATGAAAAACAAGAACACACAGATTTAAGTGAAAAACCCTAATCGGAAAAAATTACTGACAGAGGAGGAAATTTCACTATGTCGAAAATAAGGTACAGAATATATGTTTTATACGACCGAGTCTAAAATATATATAATCTCAAAAATCCTAAAATATATATGTGTACGCATGAAAACTGTACGGACAAAACGGTCAAATAAAACAGGTCCATACCGCGGGAGCGGAGCCCCCGCACCCCCAACATGATCAGTGGTGGGCTTCGGGATCGGGCCTATCGGTCTGATCCCTCCGCTTCCACTACAGTTCTCAAAATTTCTCCCAATTACAAGAATACCACATATGTCGCACCGCGAAGTTTTCAGGCCAGCACAAATAGAATTCGAGTCACGAACTCTAACAGGTCGTTAATAGGACTTTTGAGGAATATGATTCGTTGCTTAACCATTGACAAACTGAAATAGTGGGATCTTACATTGGCTCAAGCCGAATCTGGTTACAATAACATGACTAATCATTCCTAAAGCCGCTCCCCTTTCTCCATTGTCTACACCAAGATTCTGAACCATGTGGCTGACCAAGTAGAGCTTCGTCATTCCAAAAGCAAAGCATCCGAATCATTTGCAAAGTCCGTCTCTCAAATATAGACTAAAGTTTAGTGCTAATCTTGAAGCTGCCAATGCAAAATACAAAGAGGTTGCCGACAAACATCACCGTCGCAAAGTTTTTGAGGTTGGTGATTTAGTCATGGTTCCATCTTCACTGAAACCGCTTTTCTCCAAATGCTAATCACAAGTTGCAACCCAAACAAATTGGTCCATTTTATATCAAGCCCCAAATTAATGACAATATTGCCTATGTTATTGCTCTTCCCTCCACTTACCAATTCAGTTCTATTATCAAAGTTGCTGACTTGACTGCATACTTACCATGCAAGCCGAGACCTCAGAGACGAGCTCTTTCCAGGTAGAAGAGACTGATGCAGGAACTTATGTCCCTTTACTTCATTTTTATCTTTGTAATAATATGTCGTCTTATGTAATGGTCTTACGGTGGCCTCTTTTATTATGCAAAGATGAACATACTCTCTCTCTCTGTACTGGTTTTTCTCTTATGAATGAGATTTACTCTCTAAAGGCTAGGAAATTTTCCTGAACTTTTATACGTCATATATATATATATATGCACCAAAAATGAAAAAATTGGTGAAAAATATGGAGTCCGACAATTAACAATTTCCTTTTCAGCAATAATTCAGTCGCAATTATTTTAGAGTGAGATGTTTGATTTTTGAAGTTCCGTTTCTTTATTAGTTTAGCTCCAGCATTTTAATTTCAGATCAAGGACTTCGTATTAGGATGTGGGACTCGTTTCTAAATCATACACCACGTGGACGATTAAGTGGCAGAACATGTCACGAGTAGGGCCCACTGTCTAACATTTGTCAAGAGTGACTAGTTAAAGGCCACTCGAGTCGTACATGATACCACATCGGCCATTGGGCTGTCCGAGGTTAGGGCCGAGCCCATCCCAGACCCTGGATGGACTCGGCCCAATCCGATTCTTATATCGACAGCTGGGGGGTTGGAAGCCCCAAGGGTCTTCTACTAGAATACAATGGAAAGCAACTCACAGTTCCAGACCCAGACAGAGCATTTAATGCGATCCTGAGTAGGTGTGCGCAGAGGGGGCAAGCCATCCTAACAGAACGGCGATGTATCCAAATCTCGCCCTTGACAGACTCGAGTCATAGGAGACGGCGGAAACCACGCTACAGCGGTACAAGGGAGATCACGGTAATCTCGGCTCGTGACCGCGTCGATATCCTGTTCCTTAGCACATTCGAGAATATGGGCCTAGATCGAAGTGCACTCAGGCCAACCTATCAGCCGCTGTTCGCTTTTGACAGCACTAAGGTCAGCCCTTTGGGCATCGTGACCCTGAAGGTCTGCGCTGCTGAGAGATGCTTGGACATGAATTTCGTCATCATTGACTGCCAGTCCTCCTTCAACATCATCGTGGGAAGGGGATGGATCCACGCCATGCATGGGGTCGCTTCCACCCTCCACTAGATCTTAAGATGTCTATCAAAGGACGGTACCTATACGATAGACATCAAGGGAGACCAGGCCTCTGCAAGGAAATACTTTTCAACTGCCCTAAGGGGAGTCGACGCGAGTGCAAGCACTGCGACCAGGGACGGATAGCAATCAAAAGACCGCCTGCCAATGTACATAAAGCGAATTGAAGAGGAGTTTGACAGTCCAGAATCCACGATCAAGGAGCTGGTAGTGGTCCCTTTGAAAGAGGTAGAACCGGCGAAGGTGGTTCTAATTAGGGCCTTATTACCCGAGGAGCAAAAGAACGAGATGTTGGGATTCCTGAAGCAGAATGAGGACGTCTTCGCATGGTCCCACGATAACATACCCAGGATAGACCCCACACACACCTGCCACCGGCTGAACATAGACCCCAATTTCTCTTCAGTCAGGCAGAAACCCCGAAGTTTCGCACCAGAGAAAAATAGGGCGATCAACAAGGAGGTGAAGAAGCTGTTGGAGAACGGTCTGATCAGGGAATGCGTGTACTCATGTTGGGTCTCCAACCTGGTAGTGGTAAAAAAGAAAAATGGCGACAACCGTATTTGTATAGACTTCACCAACCTGAACAAGGCCTGCCCGAAGGATAGCTTCCCCCTGCCAAGAATCGACCAAATGGTAGATGCGACGGCAGGATTCAACAGAATGAGCTTTTTGGATGCCTACTCTGGGTACAACCAGATCCCCCTATACGCGAAAGACCAGATCCACACGGCGTATGCTATTTGGCTTGAAGAATGCGGGGGCAATCTACCAAAGGTTCATGAACAAGATGTTCACCAAGCTACTAGGGAAGACTATAGAGGTTTATATCAACGACATGGTCATGAAGAGCAGAGAAGATTTAGACCATCTGAGACACCTAGACAAATGTTTTCAGAATCTGAGGCAACATCAGATGTGTCTGAATCCCAAGAAATACGCGTTTAGGGTGTCCTCTGGTCAATTCCTTGGGCATATCATGAGCAGGAAAGGTATCGAGGCAAACCCGACCCAGCTGACCTCGATTGCAAATGTGTAGAGACCCTCGACCATTCGGGAGGTTCAATGCCTGGCCAGGAAGATAGCCGCTCTCAGCCGATTCATCTCCAAGATATCCGACCGATGCAAGCTTTTCTTCCAATGCTTGAAGAAAAGCTCTACTTTCATCTGGGGGGAGGAACAGGACAGGGCATTGACAGATCTCAAGCTGTATTTGAGTCACCCACCTATCCTGGCTTCCCCAGCAGAGGGGGAGCACCTGTACGCCTATTTAGTAGTATCCGAAGTAGCAATCAGTGCCGTACTATTCATCAAGGAAGACGACAAACAGAAACCGGTGTTTTATATAAGCCGCATACTCCTGGATGTCGAGACGTGATATAGTGTGGCAGAAAAGTTAGTCCTCGCTCTGGTCAATGCTAAAAAGAAACTCTTGCAGTACTTTGAGGCACACTCAGTCACCGTGTATACGAATTTCCCCATCCGGCAAATTTTGGCCAAGCCAGACCTGTCGGGACGACTGACCAAGTGGGCCATCGAGCTGGGAATATACGATATCGAGTATCGACCCCGAGCGGCGAAGAAAAGACAAGTCATGGCGGATTTTTTTGGTGGAAATCGAATCCTTTGGCGAGCAACACGATCCGTTTCAGATGTCTCAACTTCACCCCTTCAGCCTGGACACTCTACACCGACGGATCCACGAATGCCTCAGGGTCAAGTATCGGGATAGTCCTGCAGACCCTAACGGGTCTCAGAGTTGACAAGACATTGAGGCTCGACTTCCAGGTGACTAACAATGAGGCAGAGTATGAGGCACTGCTGCAAGGCCTAGAGCTGGCTCTGCACTTCGGAGTTGAGAACATCGCAGTAAAGACCGACTCGTAGTTGATCGCGGGTCAGGTCAGGGGAAACTTCGAAGTAAAAGAACCGAGATTGCACAGGTACTTCTCTAAGGTAATGGGGGCAAAAGCTCACTTTAGCAATTTCGATATTGAACCGATTCCCAGGGAGATGAACCAGAGGGCCAACGAGCTAGCTAAGAGTGCGTCAATCGGGGGTACGGCAGGAAGCACAGAAGTTCTCCTAGAAGGTGAGAACATGGAGGACCCCCCGTAAACCCCTGCACGCCATGTGTTTGCAACCGGAACTGCTGACGAAGGGTGGATGAAACCCATCACCCAGTATTTGACGTTGGGGAACCTGCCCGCGAACCCCCGAGAAACAAGGTCAGTCAGATTAAAAGCTGTCAGGTACTCGATGGTGGGTGAACAACTATACAGGAGATCGACAATGGGTCCAATGCTGCGGTGTATAGGTCCCGTCGAAGCGCAAAAACTGATGGAGGAAATCCACGAGGGAGTATGCGGTAACCATTCTGGCGGACGCAGCCTCACCCACAAAGCTCTAACGGCCGGATACTTTTGGCCATACATGATGGCAGAGGCAGCCAAATTCGTTAAGAGATGTGATAAATGCCAGAGGTTCGCCCCAATGAAACGCCAGCTCGCGGAGGTTTTTCATTCGAACATAACTCCTTAGCTATTCGCCAAATGGGGTTTGGACATCGTCGGAGAGTTCCCCAGAAGTCAAGAGGGAAGGAGGTACATCCTGCTGGCCACGGGTTACTTCACCAAATGGGTAGAGGCTAAAGCCTACGCAACCGTTAGTAAGGCAGACACGATTAACTTCATCTGGAAGAACATAATCTGTCGATTCGGGATCCCAAATGAGATACACGCCGATCATGGCACACAGTTCCAAAATGCTAAGCTCAAGGAGTTACACGAGCTGTATGATATAAGGCTCAGTTTCTTTTCCGTGAACTACCCTCAGGGGAATGGCCAAGCAGAGGTAACGAACAAAGCCATATTCAGCAACATAAAAAAGAACTTGTAGGAGGCTAAATGCAAGTGGTTAGAAGAACTATCGGCCGTTGTGTGGGCCCATCGAACCACAGAACGGAGGTCAACTGGAAGAACGCCATTCGCCATGGTCTACGGATCAGAAGCTGTGATCCCAACCGAGGTCGGCCTCCCGACCCTCCGCTCCGAAGTGGTAAGAGATGCCCCCTTAAACGAACGTCAACTAAGCCGCAACACTGACCTCCTAGAAGAAACAAGAAACATGGCCCTGGTTCACCTGGCTTTATACCACCAGCAGGCTAGGTCCTACTACGCAAAAAAGATTAGTGCTCGACGATTTAATGCCGGGGATTGGGTCCTGAAAGTTAGAACAGGGAATTCCTCAAAATTGGACTCCAATTGGATCGGACCTTATGAGGTGATCAAAGCGCTCGACCATGGTGCGTATCTCCTGAAAGAACTAAAGACCAGGAAAATTTGCCGAACACGTGGAACACTCAGCACTTGAAAAAGTATCATGTGTAAGGCACATGCATATGATGTAAGACCATATGAATGCTTATATTATTGAAAAGCTTAAATTCAAAACAGGTCAAGTTTCCTTTTTGTTACATGGATTCATCTTTTGGATTGCTATGGAAAAGGGTCTACCTACAGTGGCAGACCCCATGTTTTATTTGCACAGGCAAAAAATCATACCGGGCTGCTACTAAAAAGGATCCGCCCACAGTGGCAGACCCCACGCCTCAGTTGCACAGAAAATCATACCGGGTTACTACGGAAAATGGCCTGTCACAGTTGTGGATCATACGCACTATTCACGCAATCAACGATCGTACTATGGGAATCATATCGTATAATAAAATACTTGCCGATGGCCCGAGAAAATGTACGAAGAGGAAAGAGTTGGGCAACCAAAAAACTTGCCAGCTGACCTCGAAAATGATCGTACTATGGGGATCAAGTCGCTTGACGACGACCCGAGAAAACGTACGAAAAGTAAAGAGCTGCACAACCAAAAACTTGCCAGTATACCTCAAAAATGATCGTACTGTGGGGATCACGTTGCTTGATGACGACCCGAGAAAACGTACGAAGAGGAAAGAGCTGCGCAACCAAAAACTTGCCAGCAGACCTCAAAAATGATTATACTATGGGGATCAC
>JXTB01000628.1:0-19285 GCA_002914805.1 Parasponia andersonii | reverse complement strand
CATGTTTGCGAGACATCTCTACATGAGCACCCATCAGATTTTTGTGATCCAAGTAGAGATGTCGATTTACCTCGTTGGACCGATCAAGCCTGCGTTGCAGGGAGTGGGCCTCTAGCTTGGCTTTCGCCTCGGCTTTCCTCGCTTCTTTGGCGTCATCGACAGCCCTGTCGCGAGCGATGAAAGCCAGTCTCATCTCTTCCCTTGCACTCTGCAGTTCTTGCTCCTTGACCCTGAGCTCGTTTTGAGCCAGTCTGGTAGCCTCAGATTGAGCAAGCTTGTCGGCCTCCGCCTCGGCCAGTCTCGCTGCCAGCTCCTCGCGCCTGGTCCTCTCAACACTCAAGACATGAGCCACTGCGCCGCTGACCCTCGCCTCACCGAGGCTCCGATATAAATCGAAGTCAGTCCTCAACTCGGCAAGGGCGGCCTCGCTGCGCTCAGCCAGTGCAAAGCGGGAGTTCAGCTCCTTGGTCAAATCCCTGACGCGAGAGGAATAGAAAGACCGGATGGCAGCTAGTTGCAAGTTAAACGAAAAAAGGGGGGTCAGCATCTAGCAAGGATGCTGAAAAACGTAGAGGCAACCGAATGAACCAAACCTGCGCGAAGGTATGGTTGGCGACAAGCTCGACGTTCTCCAAATAGAGCGCCTCCAACTCCGGCTCCATGGCTAGACCCTCTCTTTGGGCGTTGCCCGCGCCTGAGGAGCACGGCTCCGCCCTGCCAACTGTGAGGGCACCCTTTCCCCCAACTGGGCATGCCTCCAAAGCAGTATTGGCAGGGGCGAAGGAAAGCTGGGTGTCACCGAGCGTGCAGCCAGTGGTGGTAGGGGGCGACACATCCTCGACAGAAGACACCATGGCATCCCCCACTATGTTAGCAATTTCGGTTGCCGACCCACTGGGAGCACCGCCCAAGTGTGATTTTTTGGTTTTGTCTTGACCATTCCCTTCCGACGGGCCACTACGCGCAGACCTTCTTCTCCTCAAGAGAGTCAGTGTGGCCCCGTCATCATCGCTGTCAGAAGAAGGGGCGACCCTTCCCCTCTTCTCCGCCGGGCCCTCTATTTCTTTGGATGAGCTAGCCTCATGGCGCTGCTTTATTGGGACCGGAGGGGGGGAAGACAGCCGAGATTTCAACCTCGGAGCCCCCCCACTGAGCTCGGCGATCTCCCCACCAAGGCGAGCTGCACTCGACCCCGCGCTCGTTTTCAAACCGGAGTCGGGGGAGGAAGAGGTTGGTACAGCAGACCCCCCGGGCGGACTCAGGGGCATCCCTTCGCCATGTACGGCCCGTGTGGCCAACGTCACCCCAGACGGAGTTCTGCTTGCTTCAGAGCAGGGAACCACAAGCACTTCATCTTCTGAAGGCACCATGAGACGATGACCGGCAGTTGCCTTGGGGTGAGCCTTATGCCCGGCAGTATCCCCTTTGATAGGGGAGGGGTCTGCCGATGGGCCTGTCTCAGAACCTGTAAAAAACAAGCAACATGTTTATATCACGGCAATAATCCAATCGACAAAGCTCAAGAACACGAAAATGAACCCACCTCTAACCCTCTTAGGGGCGGCGGCTTCCTCCCTACGGAGCCTGACGCACTCCTCGGCCACGAACCTCACGGCCTCCTCGAGCTCGTGGCTAGACGGTGTCACCAGGTCGTTGGAGCCCGCCAACTGGTTTGAAGCCATAACCTAACGACCCACCATGGCGATTCGATCGTGCTCGTCACAGCGAAATCGGTTGAGGGCAGAGGCATCAAGTCGGCTCCGCAGGTGCTTTGTGATGACCCAGGTGTCCAGGGGGAAGGGAAGGTATGAGACCATCTTGGGCATCATATTCATCACCTGAGGGTTGAGGGCGGCCTGGATGTGCCGGCAGTCCCCAGGAGATCCGAAGTTAACGATCCCTTCCAGGCCTTTGAGCTGCCCCGCCGACAAATGCAGCTCGAACCTGTTTTCGGTTGCACAAGATAAAATAATGTGAGCAATAACTGATGAGGAGAATGCAGACCCGAAAACCATGACCTAGCACTTACTCTGCAAGAAAACTGAGGGAATTTGGAAATGCTCTCCATTCATCTAAGAGGAGCACCACGCCCTTCCAATGGCGTATAGCTTAGAGTGGGAGTCCCATTGCTTGTCTGACCTCGGTAAGCCCCAGAAGATGTGACGTCCGGGGAGCGGTTGGAGGTAAAAGGTGAGGTAGGAACTCTTTTTGGGGATAAGGGTGAGTTTGTAAGCATAAAAGACCACCTCCAAGTCGATATGCAGGTTATAGAGAACTGATAGGGCAGAAAGCTCCATTAGAATCATGACCCCGTTTGCATTTAACTACATCAGATGGATCCCCGTCAAAGCGAAGAATTGGTGGATCAGAGGAGGAAGAGGGAATCGTAGCCATTCCAGATGTTTTCTGCCCAAAATAATAGAGCGTTCAGGGGCAGAGGGACAAAGATACCAATCCACGGGGACCTCGACCCTTTGCAGCGTCACTCCGCCAGGGAGGCAGAGCTGTCTCCTCAATGAATCCAACTCCGAATCCACGATAGGGCACAAATCCTGATCTTGATTCGAGGCCATTGTTCTGGATATGATCGAAAGAGCAAAAGTCTCTAGAAAGAGGAGAAGTCGGGAACCCTAAGATTTTGCGAGTTTGGAATAATTGAAGATTTTAGTAAAGTGGCAAATGAGCGTAAATGCGGCTTTTATAAAGGGGGAGCCGAAGAGTGTTTTTGGAAAAAGGGAGGGCAAGGGAGACCGAATAGTCGGAACTTCAAAATTTTTTTAAAAAATTATTACATGGGATGGCGTGCCTCCGCGTCGGCAAGGGGGAGCCACGTGTATCCCTCAAATTGGAAGAACGGAGAAACGATTTCCCTACTTGATGGATACGAATCCATCGAGTAGGGAAATAGGGGCAGTTGTGGGACCCATTCCCAAATCATACACCACGTGGACGATTAAGTGGCAGAACAGGTCACGAGTAGGGCCCACTGTCCGACATGTGTCAAGAGTGACTAGCTAAAGGCCACGCGAGTCGTACATGATACCACATTGGCCATTGGGCTGTCCGAGGTTAAGGCCGAGCCCATCCCAGGCCCTGAATGGACTCGGCCCAGTCCGATTCTTACCTCGACAGCTAGGGGGTCGGAAGCCCCAAGGGTCTTCCACTAGAATACAATGGAAAGCAACTCACAGCTCTAGACCCAGATAGAGCATTTAATGCGATCCTGAGTAGGTATGCATAGGGGGGCAAGCCGTCCAGACAGAGCGGCAATTTGTTCAAATCTCGCCCCTGACAGACTCGAGCCATAGGAGACGGCAGAAACCAAGCTACAGTGGTACAGGGGAGATCATGGTAATCTCGGCCCGTAACCTCTGGAAAAATTCTTGAAGAAAAAGGTACTCAGTCCTGAGAATGTAAACCGAGTGGTTCACAATCTCAGGACTATACATATATGAGTCATGCGTTCCCAAAGGAGGGCATGTACGCATACAAAAAGAAGTATTTAAAAGTTTACGAGCAAGAAACAAATATATACTCATATAGAACTAAATCCTTATTACCCTGAATCAAAGAAATACCACTGACTTAAGCATCGGAGAGTCTTTGCAGGTGGCCACCCTCGCCTCTCCGACCCTGCCTGGAGTTCAGAGCACTTTGGAATAGCAAGGACACGTGGACAGTTGGAGGACACAGTATCAGCGGTTCAGAGACACGTGGACGGCTGGTGAGGAACCGATCCAACACACGAGTTCCAAATTAATAGTTTATTTAAGATCAACAATCTCAGAGGTTGAGGAAAAGATCGACATAGCCGAGGGCGACAAAGATCAGGTCGACAGAGCGCTCGGAGTTGTAGGAGAGAGGAGAAGCATCTATATCTAATGATGTTCTGAGATATTTTTCTCCAATTTTTTAGTGTCTCTGCTTTATTGTTATTTAATTTTAAAATAAAAAAGAAGGGTTGGGATGAAGGTAGGGCTACCAGAGACAAGATGACATACTCACAATTGTATGGGGTTAAACTTTTCTAGCCTACTTTCAATTCGGACTTAATTGCCATAAAAGTGTAAATCAAGGGATATAATTGCCAAAATGAAAACTACATAGTCGAGAGACTAAATGCGCTAATAACCCTTCATTTCATTCTAGAAGAGTAAAAGACTAAAACCCAAAACCCTTGTTCTCCTCTCCCACATCCCTAAGCTGCAACTGCGAGTACTCTCTCTACGCACACACTTCCGGCCATAAACAGTCGTCTCCTCACTCCGTTTCTCCGCTCGACCAACCCAGTAAGTCTTTTCACCCTTCTTTTCTTTATATTTATATTTATTTTTATTTAATTCAGATTTTTCTTAGATTTTTTTGTGGTTTCCAATGGTGTTAAAGCTTTGTTTGTTTAGGGGTTTTTGGGTTTTATTATATATGCTTCTCAAATTTCTCTTCAGTTCCCTAGAAGTTGAAATAGAGAGAAAAATGATTGATAAAAGTAAAATAAATCTTCTTTCTCACCTTTATGCATTAAAGAAATATTACTGAACCACTTACAACAGTATGGAATGATAGGAATAATACCTCCCAGCCAGATACATAAACTTGTGAGTTTGATAATATGATAAGTAGAGAGTTTTTTTTTTTTTTGTGGGGGAGAAAAAGGTTGGGGGGGTTTCAGAATAGAGAATAATACTTGTCTAGTGAGCTGCCTAAACAATTAATGAAAAGAAACTTCTGAATTCTGACTCTCAAACACTAGTACAATAGCAATTCAGGTCGATGAGTCGTTTTCCATGCGTTGAAGGTACCTAATCTAACATGCGTTCTGTGGAATAGACCAAGGGATGTTACTTCAATTGTACTTGTTTCTGTGGTTTAACTTTTTCTCGTTGACCAAAACTACTTAAAGGAAGTATATCATACAAGTACTCTCAGGAATTGTCTGATATATCTAAATGGGTATGTGTGTGTATATATATATATATATATATGTCTAATGTTGAGGAGTATAGTTCCTTTTCTAAACTTGAGGAGTCTAGTTGAGTTTCTGTGTATTGGTTGCTATCCACACTTGAATGACGTGTTGATGAGATTAATGTGTTATTATTTTGCGATGATACATTTTTTTTTTTCCCAGTGTTTACTGTATTGTTGCTATCTACTATTTAGTCTTGAATGCTGTTAGATAAGATTACTATCTGTATTTTTCCATGCATATTGAAGAGTTGTTATATTGTTTCTTTAAACTTACTTTTGATCAGCTTTTGACCTTGCCTATCCTTAGTACTTTGGAGACAGATGACCCATGTTTCATTACATTCTGATACATTTTTCCCTTGAAAATGTTTTAATTACGAGGTAGTTTCCAAGGAGCTTATAGCAACAAAATTGGTTGAATTGGTCCCTTTTTCTCCAAATTTATAAGTACGATTCTGTTCGGATTGTGTTAGGCTGTTCATTCCTGTTTAAAAATCAATAATGGAAAATACTAGGTTCAAAAAGAGCAACCCAGTCAATAATATTCAGTTTTAATCATATGTTTTTGATAAGCCACCCATATGTTTACTTATGCTCGGAGGGGTAGAAAGGGGACTGCAGTAAATGGAGAGGAGATTTAAGTAATTGGGGAGAGAGTTGACTTGTGAAGTGGTGTTTTGGTCTTTTACTAACAGCGGCGGGGAGAAATTGGGGGGGGGGGGGGGGGGGGGTTGCATACACGAGTGAAGGGCGGTTTTAGAGTAGGCTAGAAAATGAGTGGGTGAATTTGGGGTTGGAGCTGCTGCTCTAGGGTGGACTTTGCCTTTAGTTTTACTGGTTTTCTTGCCATTCTCTTCTCTTCTGTACTCTTCATGTGAAAATGAAATAATAGTAGTAGCTATCTTCCGGCTCCATCTCTGATTTTGTGTGTGTGGCTGTGTTCTGGTTTGTTTTTGTGTGCAGTTTCCATCAGTTTTTCATTGTTATTATTTGTTGATATCGTTGTATTTATACTAATACGTAGTTTCTCACGCACTTTCAGGGAGCTGGTTCTATTGTATTGGAGTGGCCATCTCAAAGTTTCATAGCGCTTGACAGATCCTATGTCATTTACTGACTCGTTCCTTGATTTTGATTCTATAAAGAACTGGTTTGAGGACATTCCTAACCCAAATATGGTTGATGGAGCAATGGTTAAGATTGATGGTCTTGAAGTAGATTCTTGCAGAGAAACTGATGTTCAAGAACAGGCTATTAATCAGTCTGACTCAAATGTTGTTGTGTCTAAGCCAATTGATTTTGGGTCACATTTTAATGTGAAGGTGGAAGAAAGGGAGTGTGAAATGCCTAGAAATTTAAATGGTTTGATTGAGGAGGAGCTGGGAAAGGTTAGTTTGATTGGCAGGTCCGAAAAGTCAGTTGTTGGTGGTGAGATTGATGTGAAGAGTGAATTAATGGATGAAAACGGTGTAAAAAGTGAAAGGATGAGTGATGAGGATGAGAGTGAAAGTTCAGAGTCTGGGGGTGAAGGTACATCATCAACTTCTTCTTCTTCTAGTTCTACTTCTAGCTCTAGTGAAGATGATGAGCATGATAATGATCAGGAAGAGGAGGAAGAAAAAGAAAAGGAGAAAGACAATGTGAAGGTGGAAGTTGAGAGAAAGTTTAAGGAGACAAGTGAAGTAGAAGAGGGTGAACTAAGTGATGCTGATGGGCCAGACATGGCAGGCCATACTCATTATGACAATGAAAATAATGTTAATGACAACGACGGCGGCGACAATGATGATGGGGATGCAATGGCTACTTGGAGTGATGTTGATGTGGCTGATGAAGAAGAGGATGGTGGTGGTGCTACGAGAGGACCCATCAAGTCCAAGAATGAGCTTGAGGTAAGAAGGGTTTTTCATTTTTCAAAGAAATATTTAATTGGTTGCATAGTACTTGTTTTGTCATACACGAAATTTAATTGTCATTATTTTTAATTGCTATTATTGAATTTGTGCTCGTTTGAATTCATAAACAACTATGGTTGTGTAAAATACGCATGGGGTTCTTCAAAAAGGCGTGTGCCTTTCTCTTCTTGGTCGCAAAGATGGTGTGTTATGTGTGGTAGGAGTGGCGAGGTATGAGACCATTTATTTTTGCATTGTTCTTTTGCTTCAGCAATTTGGTTGAAGATGCTTTTGGAATTTGGTGTATCTTGGGTCTGGCTGTTCAAATGTCAGTACATTTTTTCAGCATTTGTCAGGCTTTGGTGGTAGTGGTGCTAGAAGGAAGAAGGGAATGTGGCTGCATTTGCAATTTGCTGGTCACTTTGGTTGGAAAGGAATAATAGAATTTTTGATGATTTGAAAGGGGATGTAGATCTTATTTGTATTTGGGACAGATTGAAATTTTGGGTTGCTTTGAGGGTGTATGATACAAAAGATTTTAAGGAATTACCTTTTTCTGTTTTAGTTAGGGATTGGTCTCGTTGGCTTTAATTCTTAGATGATACTTAATCATCTTTTTGTACCTCCTACTTTCTTTAAATATAATTTGTGCTTCTTATCGAAAAAAATGAAAACAAGAAAAGGAGAAAAAAAAAAGAATATGATTGTGTAGCCATTGTGATCTGAGTGTTGGGTTTTACTTTTTAGCTGGCGAATCTGAATTAGGCCAGATGCTTGTTTTCAAGTTTCCGATGTCATTTAAGTTGGGGTATTTTATTGTTATAGCTGACTTCAGTTCTCTATAGCATGTGAAATATGAGAAACCGAACAGAATATTCTATGTTTTCCATGGTTCTGCAATATATGATTTTGTTTATCATGTGATCCTGCTCATCTAATGGAAACTTTGTTGTATCCCCCCCCCCCTCTCTCTCTCTCTCCTTCTCTAATGTCACTAGACTCAGTGATTCACAATACTTGGTGTATCCATACCCTGATTTAATCTGTCATTCAGGATATACTGCATTATATTAATTCTGATCAAATTGTGTTGCATTTTGTAGGTTCCCCCTTCAGTTCCTCCAGTGAATGCCACCTTGCAACCACATCATCACATGTTGCCTGTGGGAGTTGTTTTATCGGTAAGCTCGAGAAAAAGCATGAACAGATAGAGGAATAACCCTTAGGTTGTGTTGGTTTGTTGGAATGGAATAGGAATGGTAACGGGCATTGTAATGGAACGGAATTAGAATATAATAAGAATAATATTCCTTTGTTTGCTTGAACTAGTGGAATGGAATGGAATAGATATTACATTGACAAACATCTCCCTACTTTTTGGTATCCTTGTGGAGCAAAAAAGGAAAGTTCAGGTTTAGACAATTTAATAAGTTTTGGAATCATGATTGCAAATCTTTTTGGAATGAATTGACATTTCATCACTTGGTTGAATAATCATTCTAATTCCTTTGCCAAAAATGTAAACCAAACATTGGAATGAGCATTAGATAGGAATGACCTTTCCATTCCGAAGCTCATTCCACCAAAACTGTAGTACAAACACTGATAGACTGTTACATGATATCTTATTGCGTTTACCTACTGTCATTTTTGCAGTTGTATTTTTCTCTTCTTATTGGTGGCTGCATAGATTTCTTACTGTTGTTTGCAATCTGACAGATACTTGGTACCCAAGTTATTGTAGAAGGGATTGAGAAACATGACCCTCTAAATGATGGTTCTATTCTATGGATAACTGAAAGCAGATCTCCATTGGGGTTGGTGGATGAAATCTTTGGACCTGTCAAAAACCCTTACTACGTGGTGAGATACAATTCAGAAAGTGAAGTTCCTGCTGGGATACATGCCGGCACTTCAATCTCTTTTGTTACAGAGTTTGCTAGTCATGTGCTTTATAACAAGGATGTTTACAAGAAGGGTTATGATGCATCTGGGGCTAATGATGAAGAGGTGTCAGATGAAGCAGAGTTTTCTGACGATGAGAAAGAGGCTGAGTACAAGAGAATGCAAAAAATGACAAAAAGAGGCACGGATGACCAGAAACCTAGGAACAACAAGAACGACAAAAAGAAGGTTAAAAATAGAGTTGAACCATGGAAAAATAGTCAATGTTCGCCCCAGCAAACACCAATAGATGCAGGTCATGTACCACCCAGTCATCACCAGCATCATCTGTCACCACTTTCTGCATTGGCTGATAATGGAAATAGTTCAACCTTTTTTGCTCTAGGACAAGGTTTGGTTAGCGGGGCAGGTTTAGTTCCACAACTTCCACCCATTTCACAAACAGCTTGTTTTAACCCACCTTCAAGTGGAGTTTGGGGGAATGTGCCATTTCAACAGCCACAAGGTGCTTTTTTGCCAAGCGGCTTTCCAACTTATGGTGTGCCGTGGCTCTCACAGAACTCTCAGCAGTTTCCTTTTCAAATGCCAATGTCAAATGTACTACCTTATCCCCAGCAGGTTGAGCCTAGCCAGAGGTTTCTTTCTGCTACTCTGCTACCAGGTGAGCAATCGAATCCCTTAACAGGATCCACGTATGGACAAGGACTTGTCTTCAACCAAGCAGCATTTGGAATTGGCTTCCAAGGTCAACCTTCTCAACCGACCTTACATGCCGGAGAACAAGGATCAGTTTCTAATGGATTACACATTGGACATATTTTTAATGCGCCACAGTCTGGAGGGATTCCAGGAAATAATGAAGCTTCACAGCAGTTCAGTGTAGGTGCCCCTGGCTGTGGAAGAAAACCATATCGTCGAGGGGGTGGTCGTTTTTCACGTGGAAGAGGTGGGAACCAATCTAGATGAAAGTTAACCTGTGCACTCTGCCGCACCTTAAATTTTGAATTTAACTTGTAATAGGCTTAAGAGTGGAACTTTTGCATTNAGTCACTAGGCACCTTTTTCCCCCCCACCAAAGATGCATTAGGAAATAGGAATTTATTTAAAAGAACCCAAAAAGCAAGCAAGAAGCAAGAGGTCTTCAATTTAAGTACTAAATCCAGTTGCCAAGACCAAGGTCTTACGGTGATTTGTAGCTTTCAACAAATTTTGCTCTTTATCTTTTCTTGTAGTGCTCAATTTCAGGATTTCCATTTTGTGATTTGGTCTCTTCTGCGTCCTATTAGCTCGGGAGCTTTGGTTTTGATCTAGAACTCTTCCCAGATAAAGATGAAAAGCATAATTAACCTTTTATTTTCAAGGCTTCAGTAAATTAAAATGTAAAGAGGCTATTAAAACCTGTTCAATTGGTTTCACCCTATTAGGCAAATGTGGTCAAAATAAAGAATCAAAAGAGAACCAAATCTATTAGGATTTAGGAGTATCATAGAGGAAGGCGTTGATTACAGCACCAATCTAACCAAGCTTCCTAAGCTTATCAAGAAAACTACTTCGACAAACAAATCATGAAGCAAACCAAGTGAGAGCTTGCGAGAGTGTGTTTGGTGGCAAAAACAGGTAATTCCACTTTCCCACTCAGAATCTTCTGCAACCGAGTATTCTTATTTCTTTTCCAACTATATCTCGTCTTTACCAGAAAAATAATGCCGGAAAACACAGGAGAAGTCCTCATTTTCATGACCATCCTGGCAGAGGTCTGTATAGCTGCAGAAATAGTAAGATCATCAGGTAAGTAGTCAACATAGTCTTCAGTAATGGTAATTACACAGGGAGGGTAACATCTAGTGAGTTTTGATAAAGACGAAAAAAGATGACTGAGACGCTAAAATTAGATCTAGCTCCCTAAGCTCACAAGAGACGACACAAAACCATGCAGAAAGGGTTAGATATTGTTTCATTGTCAATTAAGGAACAACTTCTCAGCCATGTAACTTATGGGAGAAACAAAAACAAACTTGTGTGTAAATTTTGTGTCTCATTTCAAACCTCCAAGAAATATTGGTATGAAAAATATTAAGACTTAAAGAAGGAAGACCCTCTTATAAATGAACATGATGATTGGCGCTTGCCCAATAAGCTCACTTGTAGAACACGTCAAACAAACTCAAAGAACAACATTTTCAAGCCCAACACAACATCCACTAACTAGAAAACCTAAAAATACACACATATATTAGAAGTGCGTTTTCCCATGCAAAAACAGTAGTTCTACGATTTTCACTGTTGACTGTAATTGTTGAAAACTGGACGAGCTAAACTATTGATGCAAATATCATTGGATAATACTAGAGTCTAAAGTTAAGCCAAACAATAAAAGAAATTACATTTGTTGTGCTTGGTATGTAAATGGAGATTTAACGCCAACCTCTTCGGCAGAAGTTGCAGCAAGATTTAGATCTTTAGCCTGCAATGTGAAGAACACGATTATTTGCGCCCTTAGCCAATGCCATCAAATCTAATACTATAAGATGATGAGTGAAAAATTTTATTTCTGGTTCAGTCTTGTTACGGTATCATCAACAAATATTAGGAATAAAAGTTTAACGATGTACATACTTGGTTCCAATAAGGTCTATATTCTAGTGATCATTTGGAAATGAATATATGATTTAAATCCCTATCTATTAATCATTGGGAGTAAATTCACTCTGAGAATAGATTTTTGACAGTAAGAACTTTATCTCTCCCAAAAACAATCTTAACCACTAACCATAAGCTTAGATGTAAAGCCACCGTCATAATTCCTTGAAGAGGGCACCCCTTCCATCACTCCAGGAACAGGATTATATGTATCACTGCATACGAGGTATTATGCGCTTGTCAAAAAATATAAAGCCAATAATCTGCTTACGTATAAATAAAAACAGAGTAAGATACCACAGTAGTGAATGCCAGCAACTCCTCCCTTCTACATGGTTCTAAAAACTCTTCTTTTCATACCCATTTCTAGAAACTGGGTTAAAAGCAGTTTTCTTTATCCATTTCTAAATTATGGTTAACTTCTACGTACACATCATTAAACATTAATGTTTCTCGACAAGTATTTGCTTATGTGATCAGGAAAAAAAAATAGAAGGCAAAAAGAGGCCTCATAGTAGTACACCAGGATGGTTGAATTGGTGCAAAGAAGTTAGAATGTAGAAGTTGTTAAATTCCCAGGGAAAAATATATTTAACTCAAAAAACTTGCTTATGTGTACAAGGAATCTGTTTTGTTTCCTGCATGTTCTTTATTGCGATCTTTCATGCAGATCATACTGTTTTCCACTGCATTGAAGAGTTTCATTTTCTTAGCATACTCGTATCAAGATTTTAGTCACCAAAATGTCAGAAGTTCAAATGGATTTACGATTCAGTTATTTGTGCCTTGGAGTCACAGGAACGAATTATAAGATATTGTGGAGAAGTGGTCATACCTACTCCAACTACGAGCACTAGAAGAATTGAATACTTTTGTAAGAGTGCTGGCAGAAATCCCTAGAGACTGTCCAAGAGAGAGGGCTTCTGAGACACCTAGCATACTAATAGCCATTGCCAAATTATTGCAGATCTTTGCTGCCTGAAAGGCAAAACAAGCCACAACTTGGCAAATATGTTGCAACAAACTCTGGTAGGGTAATAATCTGACATAATATCCACACTAATCTGAACTCATTAGTTTTATTTGGCACAATGGAACTTATATCCATATATTTTTCAAATCAATCTTACCAACATCCATATTTCCTAGTGCAATGAGTCATATTAAGCGTGAACCAGAATGAAACACTCCAGAAAGGTGTGATTTAATTATGCCTGTTGGAAACATTATATTTTCATGTGTGACAACATGAAAAATAAAACACTGTATTTTCATGTATGACAACTAACCGAACCATTTCCTGCTCCACCACAATAAACTGTGTTCTTTCCCATTGAAAGAAATAAGGGTTTTGCAGCGAGATAAGCTTCCTCAGGGCCACCAACCTGCGTAAATACATTTTTTTTTTTCATGACTACTAGAAGAGGGCATAATTTTGGTACCATGAATCTCAAGAAGATTATCAAAGAAGCTTTGTAAAAGGAAGCTTTGCAAAGTGGCTCAACAAATTTTGGTCTTTCTAAGTAGTCTCTAATAATTTTCCCTAATTTAAGGGAATTACATCAGTGTCACTGGTTCTTCGTTTGTCCCTAAAAGTTATTCTTTGGGTAAAATGAAAAGGAAACTTCAGCAGAGACGGATAATTTTTCCACTGTAAAAGAGTTTGAATTGGCTTTTATATATCATATAAATGAAGCAAACCAACTGTACATACTCCAGGATTCTGATTCTAAGGGTTTTCACATTGCAAAGCTTGGATTTTCTTTCTTGGCAAGTCACAATGACAGAAAATGAGTTGTCTTCTGATTTTAGAGGTCAGATATATTGTACAAACCATGAAAGTAAGTGTCCCAGCTTCAGCAGCAAGCACACCTCCAGACACAGGTGCATCCAACATTACCGGGGTCTCTCGATAACCTTCACAAAATCAATTTAATCAGAACAGCTAATCATAGATAACAACTTTAAAATATTAATCTAGCTTACATGTATAGCTCAAGATCATTTTAATTAATTTATTTTTTTCATTGCTATTTTTGGGGTAATATCAACTGTAGGATATAGGAGTAGTGGAGTACATTAAAGTCAATTTAAAGAGAGTGTTTATGTCAGCCAAAACCTGTTAAAAACAGGACCCGTGATAAGAGTGATCCACATCCCTCTAGAAATCTTATATATCTAGTTGTCTAGTTTCCTATACAATTTAGCAAATAAGGAGTTATTTCCACGAATATTTAAGATACAATTTTGAGTAGCAATGAATCATGATGAACGATAAACACAGTTAGCATATCCAACAATAGATATGTGTGACAGGCAAATGAAAATAGTTCTTCTATATTTTCACACTTATGAAACCTTTCTTCTCCTTTAACATGCATTTGGATATGGTGAGAGAAAGCTTCCTTGATGTTTGAGGATCAATTGTAGATGAATCTATCAATAGCCATGGTCTCAAGACATTCCCATCATGAAGCAGACCATTAGGTCCTGTATAAACATCATTTACCTGAATAAATATGAATCAAAAAGTTCAAAGTTAGATATGATTAGTGTTGAACAATAATGTCAATTTCATAAAGGAGACCTAAGTACTCAGAACATTGAAAGAATTTCAAGTAACCCTCTTATCTGTAAAAACAATTAGGAGAATTCGCATAAAGAGATGGAGCTTGATCACTTCAACCACCAAGTTATGAACATGGATGTGACCCTCTAATCCACACAACAGCAAGGGAATCCAACTTTAAGCATACAAAGAAAAAGAACATGTGGAATCATTAAACTCACATGAGATGAAGAAGGTAGCATTGTAATTATAACATCACTGACTTCAGCAATTTCTGAAGGCGTTTCCTTTGTGTCAATTCCCAAGTCAGAGAACTTCTTCAAGGCATTAGAATTTCTGAAAGAGAACAAAAATCTCACCTTCATTTTGTTGTGAACTAAGCTGCCAGCTACACTTATAGCTCTAGTAATATCATTCAGATACAAAGTACAGTTTTAGATCACTCATTTATACCTTTTTATACTTTTAGATCACGATTATAATTTTAGATCACTCATTTACACTATTACCATTCAATACTAGAGCAGTAAAACAACAAAAGCCAATCAATCCAATGAAATCCATACAATTCCTGAAAGTCCAAGTAGAATAACTGCAGCGAAGATGAATACATTACATGTCCTGCACGGTTACTTTGTATCCGGCCTTTATTAGATTATTCGCCATTCTGGATCCCATATTTCCAAGTCCTATAAAACCAACACTCTGCAATGCATCAATTAAACGAAGTATATTTATTTACTATGCTCCACAGAGAATGCTTTGAATTGATAACTATATTCACAATGTTTCACTGGTCAATACTAAAACATCTAAAACTAGAATATTCTCACACAGAACCTGATCTAAAATTCCATTACCAGTTGAAATCCCACAACCCAATATCTGAGACTAGTTGTGCACAGCTTGACAGTGACAGTGAACAATGTCTTATGGAGCTCAACTACACTCATGAGAAACATCAATATTTGCAAATATAACCAGGAAGAAAAATCATATCCAAAACAGTCGTGTTTTTGACATTGATCGATTTATAAAAAGATAAACAAAAAAGAACTGACTTTACTATAAAAGAAAAGAATGAAATAGCTAAGTCATTACATAAAACCTTGATGATCATGGCTGATAAAAATTTACTTATATATAACACCACCATTAATTAAAAGCCAAAAATAAGAAATAACATAAAATAAAATAAAGCCCATCAAATTTTGTGAAATACCCAGTTGAGAATTGGCCAGATAGAGTTGGAAGATGAGCCTTGAGGAGACGAAAAACTAACCTCAAACAGAGGAGGGGCTTGTGAATGTGATGAAAATGTGCGCCGTTGGGAGAATTGAAAGGGAATACAAGTAAGTGCATAAGATGAACATTTAGAATAAACAGAAAGCAATGATCTTACTCTACAAATCCCCATCTCTCTCTCTCTCTCTCTCTCTCTCTCTCTCTCTACCAGTTACCAAAACATTAAACAAACAAGAACAATCTTTGTCTATCTGCCTTCTCGGCTCTAAGCCTACTCTCTCCCAAGTTTCAGTACACTGTAGCTGATGTGTAATTTGTAATTTCGGACCCCTTAAAAAAAATATTATAAATTTGTAATTTGAGCCATATTTATAAACTAGTGTATTACGTGCCTTAGGCACGTGACCCGTTAGCTTAATTAGGAAAAAAAAAACATAATATATATGCATGCTATATAACTAATACAAAATATGCTTCAATTATTTTTTTTTAAAAAAGGTATGTAGCGAATTTGATTTTTATTTTAAAGAAAGAACATTTAATATAACTTTATGCATATGAAACAGTGTATAAACAACTAAAAATAACTTTATTTCTATTAAAAAACCAAAATATAGTTTTGTTTTGTGCCTATGAGAGATGCATATGAACCTCGCTCAAAAACAATAGTCTAACAGAAAATAATTGAAAACAATTTATTTGCATGACATAGCTAGTACAAAGATTAAAAGAAAACCAATAAAGCATGTCCCATGAACCATATATTTGCCTTAGATAAGTCATTATACATGTTCACACATTCATCTTAGATAAGTCATTACATATGTTAATATGATTAAAAAGAAAGATATCACAATAGGTAAATGTTAAAATGGCTCCTTTTTTGCGGCCCCAAAATAACCAAAATGACATGAAAAAATAAAGCAAAAAAAAAACTTACAAAGTAATAAATATCTCAAAAGTAAAACCATTTGTTTTTCTTGAAAGTATTTGATATTTATTATTTTTGTCATAGGAAATTGACAAAAAGAAACCTGAGCATATATATCAAAGAAGACTAAAAAAGAAAAAGACAGAGATGAAAAAAAAATTAAGGTTGTGAAGTGTCGTGCGGTCTAAAATCCTAAGGTCGCATAAGGGTTAAGTTCGACCTCCTCCGTGTTGGATATGTGTGACCTCTTCTGCTTAGGTTATATGCGACCTTCTCCGTGTAGTCGTGTGACCTCTTTTGCATAAGTATGTGCGACCTTCTCTGTATAGGATGTGGGCGATCTCTTCCGCAAGAAAAGGAAAACAAGAATATGCTTTTGTCAAACAGGAAACCTGCAAGAAAAGGGAAACAGAAGTCTCCTATTTATGATCAACCAGTTACCCGTTTTGAGTGGTTATCTAATTATGTTGTTACTTAAATTGTATAGTTACCCGTTTTCACAATTAGGAACATTGGGTTACCTTTACCTATATAAAGGGGACTCAATGTTCCAAAGGGGGGAGATCGATCAGTTTTCGAGATTCCAATTGCCTTTCAGTTTTCCAATTTCCAGACTTCAGAATTCCGACTCCCAATTTGAGAGGAATTTCCAGACGAGATATTGTAACTTTGAGTGCTTGTAATTCTCCATAAAAATAGTAAAAAAACAGTGGATGTGGGCTCATCTTTTTTGGGGCTGAACCACTATAAAATCCTCTCTCTTTATTTATTTTGATTAATAACTCAATTCACATAAGCCACATCTCTTAATTTTTTCTAAATTTATTGTTGATAAAACCTCCATCAAGGATGAGAAAAAAAAGCCTGTAGACTAATAATTCCAAAATTTGTTGATGAGTATTTTAATGATTTTCTTTAAATAAAACTCAATTTCCTAATATCCTACATGCNCATAAGTATGTGCGACCTTCTCTGTATAGGATGTGGGCGATCTCTTCCGCAAGAAAAGGAAAACAAGAATATGCTTTTGTCAAACAGGAAACCTGTAAGAAAAGGGAAACAGAAGTCTCCTATTTATGATCAACCAGTTACCCGTTTTGAGTGGTTATCCAATTATGCTGTTACTTGAATTGTATAGTTACCCGTTTTCATAATTAGGAACATTGGGTTACCTTTACCTATATAAAGTTCCCAACCCAACACGGGGTGGGCGAGATGCGAGGAAATCAATATAATGCGAGGACATGTTATAACAACTCGCTAAAACTTGCAGCAAAGAATATGACATCTCGTGCAATGATGGTCCACTGTCGAACAAAGCGTCAGTCGTGGCAGCAGACAAAGCGTCAGTCGTGGCAGCGGACAAAGCGTCAGTCGTGGCAGCAGACAAAGTGTCAGTCGTGGCAGCGGGTAAAGCGTCAGTCGAGGCAGCGAACGAAGCTCCAGTCGGATCGTCAGATAAAGCGTCAGTCGAACCGTCAGTGAAAGTGTCAATCGAAACGACCAGTGAAGACTTCGATCCTCGAGAAATTGATGATGAAGTCAGAACTGGACCCGTTGAAGACCTGGAGGATTTATCATTGGATCTGTCTTCCAGGATTTTAAAGATTGGAACGGAGGTTCAAGGACCTGTGCGAGCTTTATTGATCGCTTTTCTGAAGTCTAATTTGGATGTCTTCGCATGGCAGCATTCAGATATGGTAGAGATTGATTCAAGGATCATATCCCACCGTCTTAACATAGATCCTATCAAAAAGCCTGTACGACAGAAAAAAAAGGGCCATGAATCCAGAACGCTACGTCGCATTAAAAGAAGAGGTGGAGAAGTTGCTCGAAATTGGGTTCATAAAAGAGTCTTTTTACCCTGACTGGCTTGCAAATCCGGTCTTGGTGAAAAAACCTAATGGGAAGTGGAAGACCTGTATTGATTTCACCGATCTCAACAAAGCATGTCCTAAAGACAGCTTCCCTCTTCTGAGAATCGATCAGCTTGTAGATGCGATGTCGGGGCATGAGCTTTTGAGCTTCATGGACGCATATTCAGGATATAACCAAATCCCTATGTACGAGCTAGATGAGGAACATACCTCGTTCATTACTGATCGAGGGTTATACTGTTATAAAAAGATGCCCTTCGGACTTATCAACGGGGGAGCAACCTACCAACGTCTTGTCAATATGATGTTTGCAAAGCAAATTGGCAAGACAATGGAGGTATACGTCGATGATATGCTAGTCAAATTGGAGAAAGCTGAAGATCACATCAAGCACCTTGATGAGATGTTCAAAATCCTCCGGAGATTCCAGATGAAGCTAAATCCCCAGAAGTGTGCATTCGAAGTAGAATCTGGAAAATTTCTGGGTTTTATGGTCAACTAGCGAGGGATCGAAGCAAATCTTCAGAAGATATAAACGTTGATTGATATGCAATCTCCTCATAAACCCAGAGATGTGCAAAGCCTAGCAGGAATAGTAGCTGCTCTCAGTCGGTTTGTATCCAGATCAACCGATAAATGCCAACCTTTCGTTGAGGTGTTGAAGGGATCAAAAAGTTTC
This sequence comes from Parasponia andersonii, assembly GCA_002914805.1. Taxonomy (NCBI): domain Eukaryota; kingdom Viridiplantae; phylum Streptophyta; class Magnoliopsida; order Rosales; family Cannabaceae; genus Trema; species Trema andersonii. Next base: position 576 of record JXTB01000628.1, on the reverse strand, counting down.
GAGTGGATGGAGAAATGCGAGCAGGCATTCCAAGAATTGAAAAAACACTTGGGTTCCCCTCCACTCTTGTCGAAACCAAATCCGGGAGAAGAATTATGCTTATATCTCGCTGTTTCTAAGTATACGATGAGTGCCGCATTAATTTGCGAGGAGGCAAATATTCAGCGACCTGTGTATTATGTGAGTAAAAGATTACTTGATGCTGAAACCAGATATCCAGAGATGGAAAAATTGGCGCTAGCACTCGTCATCGCATTAAGAAAGTTTCGACCTTACTTCCATGCTCACTCCATCCGGGTTTTCATGAATTTCCCGCTGAAACAGGTCTTACAGAAACCTGAGGCGTCAGGACGGCTGCTTAAGTGGGCTGTTGAATTGAGTCAATTTGACATCAATTTTTAACCTCGCACTGCTATAAAGGGTCAGGCCCTCGCAGATTTTATTGCAGAATTTACATACGACGTCAATTTTCCCACGGGAGTTGATAACTCTATGAAAATAGAGTTATCTTGTGTGTTTTCAGTCTTAGGTTAGTTGTTTTTAAAGAATAAATTGTGTAGTTTAGGTTCATTTCTT
>JXTB01000627.1:154154-214733 GCA_002914805.1 Parasponia andersonii | reverse complement strand
AGCTCTCGCTCTTTGATCCTCAGCTCGCCTTGGGCCAACCTAGCGGCTTCGGAATGGGCAACGTTGTCCGCCTCCGATCGAGCTAATTTCGCCGCTAGCTCCTCACTCCTGGCCTTTTCAACGCTCAGGGCGTGCGCCACCGCACTGCTAACCCTCGCTTCCTCGAGGCCTCGATACAAGTCAAAATCGGACCTCAATTCGGCGAGGGCGGCCTTGCAGCGCTCGGCCAGCGCGGTGCGGGAGTTCAACTCCTCAATCAGGCCTTTGACACGGTCAGAGTGGAAGGACCGGATGGCGGACATCTGTGAGTTAAGCAGTAAGGAAGAGGGACGGCATTAGTCAAAGACATTGAAAAGACAGAAAAAAAAACACCCGAATTTGACGAACCTGCGCGAGAGTGCGGGCGGTGACTAGCTCGATATTTTCTGGAGTAAGGGCATCCAACTCCGGGTCTGCGTTTGAATCCTTCCTTTGAGCAGTACTCACGGCAGGGGAGCACAGCCCCTCCTCTACGGTCGTTGGAATACCCCCTCCATCCACCGGGCACGCCTCCGGAGCAGCAGCGATTGGGACAAAGGAAGGCTCGGCGACGTCAAGGACAGGGAGGGGCACACCTCCTTCGGGCTGGCTAGAGCGTCCTGGCCTCTTCTTCATTATAAGGGTCAGCGTCGCCCCATCGTCATCACTTTCGGACGAGAGGACGACCCTACCCCTCTTCGACACCCCGACCCCTTCCGCATCGGACGAACCGACCTCGCGTTGCCGTTTCGTGATGACCGGAGGAGGAGAGGAGAGTCTAGATTTCAGTCTCGGGGCTCCCCCGCTGAGATCGCTGGACTCTCCGCCGGGGGTAGCGGCGCTCGATTTTGAGCAAGAGACGGGGATGGGGGAGATCGTTGTTGCGAACCCCCCGGTCGGTCCAGGTGTCACCGTCGCCTCCCCGCGCGAGGCCAGAAGGGCAGGCGGCATCCCACCTGGAGACCCTTCGGCGTCGGAACGAGGGGCTGCTGATTCTGTCCTTTTCGTATGCATCACGAGACGCCGACCAACGGGTGCCTTTGCCTGAGCTCTCGAAGCCGCAGCCTTCCCTTTGGTGGAAGAAGTGCCGACGGATGGGCCCGCCTCAGAGCCTACGGAAAATAGACGAAGAGTTTAGTCTGCAGCTACAGTCCGACCCACGAAGATTCAAAGATTCAAAAGGCAAACTTACCCTTAACCCTCTTTGGTGCGGTGTTTTCTTCCTCGCGGAGCCTGACGCACTCCGCAGCAACCAGCCTTACGGCCTCCTCGAGTTCGAGGTTTGACGACGCTACCAAATCGTTGGAGCCCGCCAGCTGGCTCGAGGCCGCAACCTGCCGACTCGCCATAGTAATCCGGTCAGCTTCGTCCCGGCGAAATCGATTCAAGGCGGAGGCGTCGAGCCGGCTCCTCAGATGCTTGGTGATGACCCAGGTGTCTAATGGGAAAGGAAGGTACGAGACCATCCTGGGCATCAGGTTCATCGTAAGTGGGTTGAGGACAGCCTGAATATGCCTGCACTCCCCCGGGGAACTAAAGATAACGATCCCCTCGAGACCCTTGAGCCGCCCAGCCGACGGATGCGGCTCGAACCTGTTTTCTTCTGCGGAGCCTGCACAGGGAAAAATAACATGAGAAATGAAACCGTGAGGAAACCCGAATCCAAAGGTCATAGTCCGATGCTTACTCTGCAAGAAGACTGAGGGGATCTGGAAGTGTTCCCCATTTACCCAAGGGGAGCACCACGCCCCTCCTACGGCGTAAAGCCTGGCGTGAGAGTCCCAAAGTTTGTCCGACCGTGGCAGCCCCCAAAAGATGTGGCGACCGGGCAGCGGCTGGAGATAGAAAGTGGGGTAGGAGCTCTTCTTGGGAATGAGAACAAGCTTGTAGGCGTAGAAGACCACCTCCAAGTCAATGTGTGTGTTGTAGATAACGGACAGGACAGAGAGCCCTATCAGAATCATTATCCCGTTGGCGTTCAGCTGCATCGGGTGGATCCCCGTCAAGGCAAAAAACTGATGGACTAGAGGGGGAAGGGGGAACCGCAGACATTCCAGATGCTTCCTGCCCAAAACAATGGAACCTTCGGGGGCACAGGGCCGAAGGTACCAATCTGCAGGGCCTTTAACCCTTTGAAGCGTGACGCCTCCAGGGAAGCAGAGCTGCCCCCTCAATGAGTCCAACTCTGAATCCTTAATAGATTGCAGTTCCTGATTTTGATTCGAAGCCATCGTTCCAAAGACAACTGAGAGGATAAAAGTTTTTGGAAGAAAGGGAAGCAGAAATTTCGAGATGTTGAGAAATCGGGGTGATTAGAAATTCCTGGTAAGACAGCAAGATAAGCACAGTAGCGGTTTTTAAAGAAGGGGAGTTGGAAAGTTTTTCTGGAAACCGAACAGTCAAGAATTTTAAATTTCGAACAGATTTCACAAACGAGAAAGATGACGTATAGCCGCATCGGGAAAGGGCGGGGCCACGTGCGCCCCGCGGATTGGAGAAGCAAGAAGACAGTTTTCCCACTTGACAGATATGAATCTATCAATTAGGGAAATGGGGGCAGTTGTGGGGCCCATTCCTGAACCTTGAACCGTGAGAAGGGTCACGCGGATCGCACGTGATCTCGCTATCGGCCTGTGGGTCTTCCGAATTTAAGGCAGAATCCATCACTGATCCCAAACGGTTCAATCGGTCAGACCTCGAATCCACGACAGCTGGCGGTCTGAAGCCCCAAGGGTCTGCTGTCTAGGAACAGCGACCCTCGCCTCAACTGTCGTAGGGATCAGAAGCCCCAAGGATCTTCAGACCCCAAGGGTCTGCTGTCTAGGAACAGCGACCCTCACCTCAACTGTCGTAGGGATCAGAAGCCCCAGGGGTCTTCAGACTGGATGCAATGGAAGACAGCCCCACGGCTCCGGACCCGGACAGGGCATTTAATGCGTTTCTGGGTAGGTGCGCGCGCAGGGACAAGCCGTCCTGACAGAACGGTGATGTGCCCAAATCTCGCTCCTGACGGATTGAAACCATAGGAGGCGGCGAAAATCAGGCCGCGGTAGCACAGAAGAGGTCACAGAAATCTCGGCCCATGATGGTTTAAAAAGATCTGGAAGTGAAAGGTACTCATGAATATTTATTTTACTTTTCAAATGATAGAGAAGAACACTGTTGATTATCAGAGGACTACATATATGAAAGCTATGCATTCAAAGAAGGTGGGTTACTTTCTTTGGTACAAAAAACACTTACAAAGAAAAAGACAGTCTGAGAGCAGAAGAAAAAAGAAGAAAACACGAAAAAGAGATAAATTTTTGAACTGATATATTTTTCTCCTTGCTACCAAAAACGCAAAGAAAAACCACTGACTTAAGCATCGGAGAGTCTTTGCAGGTNTGAACAGTTGGAGAATCCAGCATCAGCAGTTCAAGACACGTGGACGACTGGTGTGAAACCGCTCCAACATATATATATATATATATATATATTTATATATATATATATATATATATATATATATATATATATATCAGAAAGGGAAGAAAACAGATTTTCTTTTCGGCATGCGAAACAAAATGTGCAAGTCTGTTATCGAAAACCCAAGAATTACCAATCAGACCAAGGGATATAAAAGATTGTCAAGTCTTCGGGTTTGCTTGGTGACATTTCTGTTTCTTTCTATTTTTTAAAGGAAAATGAAGATTCAAAACCATTTTTTCTTCTTCAGCAGACATTTTGGGGGCACAAAAAGCAAGGTAAATACAAACCAAATACTATTACAACCGTTCTAATCCATAGATTCAGAAAGAAACGCAATCAATCTCATCTATGCACACAGGCACATTTAAAATTTAATCTTTCCTATTACAACTGGTTTAATCCATTGATTCAAAGCGAAAAAGAAGATATAAGGAAAGCTACAAACTCTTCAGATAAACACTAACAAAATTCTCTCTTTTAACAACATAAACCCGATTAAATAGACATTAATTCATAGTTTTGAAACAAAAAGGAAATTTAAAAAGAAAAAAAAAAATGGACTTACATCTTAGAGTGGGGTTTCAGAGGTGCAAACAAACTAGAAAGAAAACTGATACGACGAAAGAAACCAAAGTCAGAGCTTTAGATGAAAAAAAATAAAATAAAATAAAATAAAATTCGGAGAGAGGTTCGGCTGCATGAAGGAGTATGAAGCTTTCGATGTTCCCACCAATGAAATTAGAGCGAAATAATGTCCTCCATAGGTCAGCAGACAACAAGTGGTTTTTACATTTAACGAGTCCGAGGATGGTGACGTGTCCCTCTGTAATAGGGCCATCTGTTGGTGATAGACGCTAAACATTCGTAGGGGTGAGGTGAACTGGTGAAGTGAGGCAACAGCCAAGCCAAGCGAAGCGAAAAGAAGAACCGTTGGTTTAAAAACTCAATTCAACTACCGGTCAAGTTACTTTGAATGTGGGAGGGAAAGAATGGGCAGTGGGGCCAAATCGAATATTGAGTAAAGCAGCTGAAATTGGAGGAGGCACATTGCTTCCTGCATAGCTACAACTACCGTCTACCAGTCAGTCACTCCAGTCTCTCTCTTTCAGGTGTTTTGGTCTTTGGGGTTATTATAACTACACGGTGTCGTTTAGCCTTCAATAATGGTCCCGCGACATGAAAGAGACCTGCGTATTGGATTGGACCGTGATGTGGATTCGTAATCTATAGGCCCATTATTGGCCCGTAACTGAAAGTCTTCTTCCCTTCCTTGCACCCCCAGCGGACCTTGCAAATTTGGGCCTTGCCAACCCTTCTTAAAATGTTTCAAGTGAAAATTAGACTCGATAGTCGTTAATTTTTAGCATATTTCGATACATACTCGTTTCTAATTATACATTTCTTGTATAAAATAGTGTATTATACATTTATAGTATAAATATGTACTTCTCTTATACATTATGAATTGTATTCCTGTTCTTAGCTATAGTTTTAGAGGGAATTTGATTTTTTATGGTAATTTTCCAAAAAATAAAATAAAATAAGAAATCCTAGATTTTGAAATTGTTTGAAAAATCTTGGATTTTAATTAGAAAAATACCACTTTTAAAAATATTTAGAAAAATAATATTTTTATTAATTGATGAGACACTTAAAGTAAAAGTGGAATTTTCTAAATATTTATTAAAATGTTATTTTCTAAAATAATTTTAAAAAGTGATATTTCTAAATTAATCCGGGATTTTTCAAAAACTTCAAATTGTTCGAGATTTTTCAATTTTTGGTATTTTAGTCTTAGAATTTTGTAAGATACCTTATTTTTCATACATAAAATGTCAACGTATACATTAATACATACAGAATGATATAAAGGATAATGAATCATATTTAAATATTTACTAAAATATAGGAAATGGGGAAATATGTAGGACCTACACAAATTTAGGGAAAAAGAGTGGGAATGCTTCCCTCGCCAACACCCTAAGGAATATGATTATCTGTAAATACTTATTTCCTCTTTTTTAATTATTAAAATTATAAAATACAATTTTATCCCAAAAAATCAATCTACTTTAAAATATGCTAAAATATGCATACATTTAAAAGGATAGTTTAGTAAATATAATGCATTCCCATAACGTTTTCTTAGTTAAATAAATAAATGAATAGTATTCTAATGAATATAATTCCATTTTCTATTAATTTTATGTAAACAACATAATATAAATAATAATTCTCATATCATTCTATTTTATTTCCTTTTTGATTTATTCTCACTACGATAACAGAGAAGTAAACATACCATAAAAGTAAAACACTAGTTTCTATCTAACTATGCTTAAGAAAAGGGTATTTATGTATGGGAATCCCATGTTTCTACTTTCTAGCTGGATTGAGACTTGACCACTATTTAATTTCAGCAAAATGATTCTCTCTCTTTTTTTTTTTTTTTTTTAAATATAAAGTATCTAAGAAATTTTAGTAGAGTAACATGGCAATGGGGTAATTTTAAAATTATTTATGAATTAGTCCATTTTTCATCGTGAGAGCATTATAAGTAGACCCCTAAGTATAAATACCCCTTCTACAAAACTTAAGAAATGGAAAAGAAAGGTCATTTTGGAACTTGACTCAAAATACTAGTGTAAAACTTAATAATAATTAAAAAAAATGATTAGTGTAATAATCAAGGCTTAATAAGTGCCTCTGAGTTTAATTTGCCCCAGATTATCACATCGAAGAATGAAAAATTGCATCGCAAATTGATGCCACAAATTAATCGAGGCCCATTTCAAATTATGCAAAATATAGGTAAACAACATATATGATTAGGCGCAAAGTGAGTTAAACATCAGAAATTGTACCGCAAATTAATACCAGAAATTAATCGAGGCCATTTCAAATTATCCAGTTTGACAACATACATAAACCACCTGTGATTAGGTGCATAGGGAGATAAATATCAAAATTGCACCACAAATTAACATCCCGTGCTAGTCAGACTCCTAATTATTGAATGTAAATGACACAAATTTTGCCATTATATCAATGAGCAACATGTTTTGACGAAATTGTAGTTCATCCATTTACACAAAAGAAGATTTCACTTGTCATATTCTCTGAAAGACAAGTTTTGACAAAAGGAGAGTTTTAATTTTCAATGCTGACTGCTAGCCATGGAATAAGCAAGAAAAAAATTATGCGAGAAAGGTACCTTTTAGCCTCATGTGAAAAGAAAATGCCAGAAACAAAATAATTTTAGAAATTGTCCCCAACTGATGTCACTCCCCCGAAAATAATATGCAATTTCAATGGAAATGAAGAGAAGAAAGAAGTAATATCTCCACTTGGAATTAAACTATTTAAAGTATTTTCTTGTTTAGATCTTTAAATTAATTTTTTTTCTTTTTTTAAAAATTTAGACTTAATTAATAATCTCTATTTATTATAAATTAAAAGAAATACATGTTACTACTCAATCAGCACCTTACCTCATTAGGAATAATAAATTTTCATACTCCGTATTCTATCTCATTAAGGATAATAGGTTTTCACGACTATCTCAGTGTAACTTAAACCTAAAATCAAGATTCTAAATAATTAATATTTTTATCACTTGAGACAACCCACCTCCTTACATACTTCCTTACATATTTAGACTAAATTAATTCTACACAAAGCAAAGCTTCCAATTTCCATCATTCCATGCATTTTCAATGAGCCAATTCCGTAACCATTGGGCCAATATTACTGGACTATACTAATATGAGGTGCTGAAGATTCCTCCAGTTCACACGCATTCCTCTCTCTTCTTAATTTTGTTTGACTGTTGGGTTTAAATCTCATATTATTTTCTACATACGCAAACATTACAACATATATCGACGAAGAAAAAACAATTCTCAAATAAACTATGAGAAGAACGGAGAAATTGAGAATTACCAACATACTTAATAATTAAAGAAGGAAAATTATATTAAAGAAAACAAATACAATAACTGCAGGTTCATTGCGTGTACTTAAGAGGATATATACATGCATATGTAGCCGCCAGAGCCTCATGTTAAAGGCTGATAATGCATGCAGCTAGCCGCCTCAGCCTTGTCTTCTTGTGTTAGGTATATAATCTGCTTACGAAATTTAGATATAAACAATAAATTGAGCACATGCATGGTTATTAATGGGGCTTGCTCATGTTATATATTATGTTCGCTATCATATAGTGTGTACATATATACAATTAGTCAGGGTAGTGATGTCATAAAATATTTATACACATGCTGAAAGTGAAGACGCGAGAGGAATTCAGGGGTCATTTTTTAGTTACTGGATAGTAGATGCTAGTAGTATGATAATGTCATAATGAGCCTTAAAATATATATTTATATAGACATGTGCAAGTTTCCAATCTAATAGATATTTTTTCTACTTATTTATAGGTATTTTTTATTTTAATCTTGGATTATTATCTAAAAATTATTATAATTTGAATAATTATAAAAATAATAATAATAAAAATAAATATCTATTACTTAATACTTTTCTTTCTTTATCTTTTACTATGAAAATACATATGCAATAATTTTTAATCAGTTATATCCTAGTGAAAAAAAATATTATTGAATTGGTGCCTATATATAGCCATTTTATTAATTATGATTAAAGAGTTATATGTACACAGTTGAGTTTGAATTTAAGACCTCAAACTTAAATATTAATAATGCATGTGATTACAATTAATATCCATTTGAACTAACGAGCAAAAGGGCCCTTTGCCTTTCTATCTTATTGATCTAAATTAACCTAATCTAAAGCATGTTCATCATGAATAATTAGCCATTACCGTGACAAATTAATGACATACGACTGACTACTAGTTCATAGTTAATAATTGGGACTAAATAAGTACGTTTTATATATATATATATATATACTATTCATGCACGGGCCCAGTTTTCATATACAATCACGATAATTACTAATTTTAAAGTTTAAACTATTTTGCAATTAGTTATCATGGAAAATTTACACATCACGACCGTAACAGACTGAGTGAAAATAAGATTGTTAAAATATTCCCTAAAGAGTACTTAGTCAAAACCAGAGTTCTTGGGAGTTGGGGCGTAGTTTTGATCTTGTATATTTGATTCCTCTCTCTCTCTCTCTCTCTCTCGTATTTTTTCCTTACGCGAAATTCTAATGAATATTTTCCTTCATGCGTATTTCATTGACTCTTTTATACGTAGGCCAAAAAATTGTGATGTCGGTTGCATTTATATGGTTTTTGCTGAATGTATGAATAATATTATTATTGTTATTTATAGTTATGATAGTTTAAGTTAAGCCTCGAGAAGTACCTACGCGCGGCCTAATTAACGTTTTCTTTATACACTGGTATGAACTATTACAATACTCATTATAACATGTCTATTATAGCAGGAAAAAAATTCATATAACCTTAAGCACGTCATCTATACAAATAAATGATGACACTCGTGATCTATTGAGTAAGTTATACGGAATTCGAATTAGGTTATAATTCTATTGGTATTTAAATAAGACAAAAAAAAGGGGGTAAAAACACCTCCTGCCGGTTTCCCTCCAAAAAATAAAAAGAGGAAAAAAAATGCCGGCGAAAGCCAGAAGCAAAAACAAAAGATAACGAAAACATATCATTACAATGATAGTGCTAGCTAGCTTGTTTCTGTACGCTTGAAACCAGTGGCTAGTCCCCCACTCAATTTATAAACAGTAATAAGTAGAATTATATCATGTAAAAAAATAGATCAATAATAAGAAAAGGAAAAATTTATAGAAGCACGTACGTACCCATGCTGCTATGCGTACTGGTATATAAGCAATTTCTTTCGACAACCACTCAATATTTCATAGTAAATGAACAATGGCTTCACTACTCAAAGAAACAAGAAACAAGATACGCTATTTTATAAGGATATATGCGGCGTGAATAAATGGAGTTATGTTGTCACCATAAGTAAATAATCCATCAATTAAGTTACCTGTTACCCACTCCTGGACGTGGACGGTGGATATGTTGTATATAGGTAGTTTAAAACTTTGGCATGAGAGACCAGAGAGAGAACACGAACAATCTAATGTGACAAGCGAAAAGTCACTTTCCATCTCTTATTATTAATTACTCTCTTTCTTTCTTTACGTGTCAAACAAATCCATAACCCTTTTAACCACTCTTTCTCTCTCTCTCAGTCGGTTTTGTTGACTCCTTATCTTGACTGCCACTCACTGCAAGTAACTCCAACAAAAGAATAAAATCCCTCGTCCTCTTCTCCTCCATTTGTCTTCATTTTAGTTTATATCTTTCTTTGTTTCTATTCCCTTCCGGCTTTTGGCTCCATCTGTAAATATGTATGAAATTTAAATGCATGCAATTAATGTCAACAATGATAACAAAACAAATTGATAGTAGACAAAACAACCTTCGTCCTTTGATTTAAAATATACAAATATATACAAAAACTACTAGAAATATTAAAGAAATTTGGCATTGATTGATTTATGATCTTTTCTCTTTCTTCTCTTCTTTTCCATTTGTTTTTCCCCAAGTTTGTTACATTATTGAAGAAAGAACAATAATAATAATTATAAAAAAACACAAACATAAACAAAACAGCTGTTTTTAATCCAACTCCCTGCCACAAAAATGGAGGAAAAAAAAAAAGAGAAAACAAAAAGCTATATATTTTCACATTTTTTTTCTTTACACCAAAGAAGGAAAAAATATCTTCCTAACTGATGAGAAAAAAAGTAAAAAAAGAAACTTGTAAGGAATTTAATAGTACTGCTCCTGGTATGAAATACTATAACTCCTACTAATTGCTGTTGCTAGTAGTAGCGTTGCCATTTCCATTGTTGGCGTTGTTATTGTTGTTGCTGACGTTATTAGGATGAGCCCCACTTATGATAGATGTGATGGCGGCGGCTAAAGCTGCGGTAAAGTTCGGATCGGCGGCAATGGCAGCGGTGGCGGCGGTGACACTATCAGACAAAGAGTTCTGCCTCTGGCCTAGCTGATTCGGTTGCGGCGGCAACTGGTGGCCTAAACGAGCTTCCGGTGGGACCATACTATTTTCTTGGCCAATTGACGAAAATTGAAGGCCAGAGAATTTGGACTGGTTATAAATCGCCTGGCCGAAAATTTGAGGCAAAAATGCGGCGGCGGTGGCAGCAGCAGTGGGACCAATGTTTGCCAAACTTGGGCTCGGCGGCAATGCTAGGGGGAATTGCGGCTGTTGAGGCGGCTTTTGGAGGTGTAGAGGGTTGGGGGATTGAGTTAGGTCCAATGTAACAGTAGGGAATGGAGCTGAGGCTGATATAGTGGCCATGCTTGAGGAGCAAGGTAGCATGGTTCTGGCTAAGAAGTTTGAGTTCATTATGCCGTCGGAGCTCGACATCGAGCCCGACAGCAACATTCGTGCCGCCGACGATGTCGTCGACGCCATCGCCATTGCCGGCGGTGGCAATGGATGGTTGTGATTCCCTTCGTAGGTTGTCACGAGGATTGTTCGATCTTCTGCACATCTTTGTACCTGTTAGAGTATTAGTTTCGCTATTAGTAACAAATAATTGGAAATATTAGTGTTTCGGCCAGGAGACTTTGACGTGGAACCAAATCTTAATTTACATAATATTAAACAATTGAAGGAAAAACAAAAAAAGGGCTTTGGAAACTAATTTTTTTCAGTTGAAAATAAAACCTCTTTCCAGCTTAGGATTCCCCCACGTTATAAATTTAATAATGAAATATGTAATTAGTAATTAATCTTTTTAGAACGACTCAAAAGTGTTCTGAGTGGACCATTAAATGAAATAGCGAAAAAAGAATTGTGTATCTTTTTTTTTTTTTTTGGCTGAACTTTTATATCATATCATATTTTATTACTAAATATAGAAATAAGCAGGGACATGAAGTAACAGGTAAAATCACTATCAAAATTATCTTTAAAAAAAAAAAACTCACTTGCTTTCGAACTGGGCAACCAGCAGCCATGGTACATCGATAATAAGCTCGAGGACAAGGGTTCCCTTTTGCCATCTTTTGCCCGTATTTCCGCCATTGACAACCATCAGCAATCTATAATTTTTATTTTTATAAAAAAATTAATAATCAAAGTTAGCAGAAAATTAAACTAAAACATAATAAGAAGTGAATATATATAGAGAGAGGGCCAATATATACCATAGGTGCATCGGATCGTGCTCGAACTGAAACCCGAGCCTTTCTCATGGTAGCCTCAGTCTGATCAGGGGCATCTTTGACTGAACCAGACGACGTCGTTCTAGGAACCTTATTACTATTGTTATTTTGACCCCAATTACCTTGAGAAGGTTGATCCGGGCTCTCTTCTCTCTCTCTGATCACCATTAATGCTCTGTTGACTTCTTTATTCTTTTCCAGCTCATCGCCGCCACCGTGTCCTTCCTTGACCGACTCCGATCGTCTTTCTTCTGACAAAGAAGGCGAGGTCTCGTCGGCTTCGCCACCGCTGGCAGCGGCCGCAAGCCCAAGATCCATAAACCTCCTTGGCACCACTGGTGGCGCTCCTCCTCCTGGATCATTATTACCACCTAATTTGATGATCTTCTTTTGACGGTGATCATGATCATGATCATCATCTAATTCCACTTTTCCAACCACCAAACCGTGACCGTCCGATGAGTTTTCGGGCTTTCGGTTTTGGTTTTGCGTCAAGGCGAATAGATGCATCTGTAGTGCGTTGTAGTTGTTAGTGACTTGGTTAAGCATGTTTTTTAGTCTTTGATTCTCGGCTTTCATTTGCTCAAACTCGGCATGAAGAACCGCCAGCTGGAATGAGTGATTGTAAGCTTTAAAATCTTAAAAACCGAATTTTTTGGAATTCTCGGTGATATTTGGTTGGCTTACCTCATGAGTTTTGGCTTTCTTGTTGTCTGCAGCGACGTCGTTTGATATGCCGTCATCCACCATTGATTGATCACTACTCGTGTTTGTAGTGAGAAGATTTAAACCAGTCTATGATATGATCAATACCAATTAGTTTAGTCCATGAGAAAACAAATAGCAAAATGATATTATTATAAGATAAAAAGATGAATCAGTACTCACGTTTACGTTCATCTCTATGTCGATTTGGTGATCATTTAAGCTTTTGTGATGATCACCAATATCATGATCATGAGAGGAGGGAGATGCCTTGGTATCCCGGTTTCGGTTATCGGCGAAGAAGTCCATCTCGTCGATGACGGTCCGATTCTCATCGGATTGCGCCGGAGAGTCAACTTGGTGGGCACAATTAAGGTTGACTGGGATTTGGAGAGTTGGATGAGGAGGAGGAGGAGACGACCTCTCATGAATTGTGGTTGTATCCATGGAAGAACTAGGAAGAAGATGCTTATAATTGATCTTCTTGTAATGGTTGTTGTTGTTGTTGTTGTAGTCTTGTTGAAAGGAGTTGAGTACTGTAGGCTTGTGGATAAAGAACCCAATTGGATCTGAATCAATAGAGAGTCCACTTCCTTTGGCCATAAATCCAAGGAAAATTAGAGAGAGAGGGAGAGAGAGAGAGAGAGAGATGTGTCAAGTCTTTGAACGGTGCAATGGACTAGGCAATAAAAAAGGAGGGGTTGAGACTTTAGAAGAAGACCAAATAGTAGTAGAGGTGTGATGTTGTGTTTAATGTTTTTATTTCTTAGATTTGGTTGGAGAGAAAATAATGGGATTTTTCTTTCTTTTTTTTTTTTTAATGAGAAAAATGAAGAAAAAGAAATAGTGTTATGGGAACTTGTACATATTCACCAAATTGTAAGAGGAAGGTAAGTAGGGAGTCTTTAAAATACCACTTGAGTATATTCCTATTTTATGCTTTTATTATTAGTTAAAGAATTTGTAAGAAAAATGTCGTGTACGATTTTGCTTCGCTCACTTCAAAATAAAAATAAACCATAGTTATGTCATTTTATTTTATTTTTCAAAGGAAAAGAAAAAGTCTAGAAATGAATTCATATTAATAAATTGAATAAAGGTTTAGCTTCGTTGAGCAACGTCTTTTGAAGGCCATAAACGGCTTCTTTTCTTTTTATTTTTTTTTTCGGTTCTTCGTGGAAGCCACTAAAGAATTATAATAATAATAATTCCAAAATCAAAAATATTGATGAATTTCTAATATTTCGACATACAATCTTTTTTTTTTTTTCGGTTATACAATATTTTGAAATAAAAAATAACAAAAAAAATTCAAATAAAGCTAGTTTTTGGACCACTCATTTTACATTAAATAAAAATCGATCAATCCCATCTTCTTCAAAGAATTTTCCTATTGGATATCACAAGAAAAAAATTCCTTGGATGGATCTTTCCACAAATTGGAACCGAGGGCCTATACGACATAACATATTATTCCATGGGCTCGTTTGGAGACAAGTGGAAGTGGGGCCCAGGAGATCGTGGGTCCCACAAGTGACGAATGTAGGGTCCACATGAGGACAGCGGTTTGATTTTAATTTTCTTGTCAGGGAGAGAACAGAAGCGTTGAGATTGACGCGTTCTAAGAATTCACCGCCCCGATTGGTCCGGCGCCTCTCGCTCGTGAAAAAGGGTAAGTCTGAGTCAACGGCTCCGATTGTGGGGACTCTACCGTGGTGGGCCCACTCTGCTGACGACTTGGGTTGTAGGCCCCATACATCTCGCTTGTTTGACTCCCCACCTCACCACACCACCACGCGTTGCTTCTTTTGTTCTCTTTTGTTTTATTTTCGGCCTCTTGGCCTCGATTACGACCGAGGGTGACGGGTTGACTCGGTCCCCAAGATACCACCCAAATTCTTCGGCCCTTTTTCTCTAAACTCTCAAAAAATAATGACAATAATAGCAACAAATCAATAATGAAATACAATAAACTAAAAGAGATGTCACTTAATTTGTTTGTTATTTTTCCATATCAAAAAGAATTACCGCGCAGGTGGCCCACAATATATAGTCCGTAAAAGTCGAAACTTTGGATTTGGCTTTTCCTGAAGAAGGTGTTAAATTGTTTTAAGTAATTAAACTTTTATGTTATATTAATACTAGCTTAAACTTAGCAAATGGTATATGTCAAAGAGTTTGAAATTTTTTTATTATTATTTTTATTTTTTATTATGTGATTGATAGCAGATTTGTATTGTGGTAATAGTTGACTACTTCTTATCAGATTTTGTTTTTTTTTTTTTCATTCTTTTACCCCTTTTTTAAGTTTGTAAATTCGATTAATAATTCGTAACCTTTTTTAAGCATTACATGAGGGTAAACCCCTTGCGTTTTTCAAGTTATGGTAAATAGCGAAATGTTGCTCATAAACCTATATATATATATATATAACATATATATATGTTTATATATATATTAATTAAGTGCAAACTCTTTGATCCAACAAATACATTTTCTCTCGTCATGAGCTTACAATGATTGCATTAGACGTGAAAAATTCAATCGAACCCATATAAGTATATCAACATAATTAGAAATGATTAATTCGTCAATGCATGCAATTAATTCTTCTTTTTCTTTTTCTTTTTCTGTAAATTCAATTAATATTGTAATATAATTTTTGGCTTTTACAAATAAGAAAAAGTAAAAGTGGATATACATGCTAATTAAATTGGACCACATATGCGGTGCTAATTACTGCATATTACTCTAGACAGTGTTAGGGATGGATATACCTATTTGAAAACTCATTTTTATAAATACTTGTTTTGAATTTTTCTTTTAAATATGAGTGTTCCACATTTATAATATAACTTTTATTCATAAGGTACATATTTTTTTGTATAAAATATGAACGCTATACATTTACAATATAAATATTTACTACGGTTTACATTTTTCAATATTAATTTGATCTATGGTATAGATTTTAAAATGTGTGCTAATTTTTAGTGTAATTTTTATTTATGAAATGCATGGTATATATTTAATGTATGAAATGTAAACCATGATATACATTTCATGTGTTAAATAGTAATGATCTATATTTATCACAAAATAGGTATAAAAACAGGTATTTATGAAATAAAAATAAAAAATAGATATTTATGAAAATATAGTTTTGAAAATGAGTATTTAAAAACTTTTCCCGATTCCATTTAGTTTACCACTTTTAAATACCATTATGTGGTAAATGATTTGTTACAATTTAATGGGTGAATAATTGAAACTTACCACAACTAGTTTAAATGTCATTTACTAGTGACAAATCATATACTATATATTGTACTATTGAAAATGTGGGATATTAAGTGGGATGTTTAGTATTATTTATTGTCTCCCTCTATGATTTAATCTGATATTCAAAATTGTATATAATTGATAATTTAATATACCACAAGAGTTAATTCCTAAAAAATCATGAAGAAATTACCAATTGTGTATTAAACAATATTAACTGGTATGCTATAAATTTTATAAAATCTTAATTGGAATTTTATAAAAATCTAAGAGATTCAAAAATATTAATAATTGATAGATGAGGCATTGGTTTTCATATTTTAACAAAATTTCTTGTTATATCTGTACTTAACTACTCAAGACAAGTGTCAACTAGGACTAACTCAGTTAGTCTAAAGTTTTAAGGATACATGTGTAAGTTTGAGAATCAGAAGTTCAAATTTTGGTAATGTATGTATGTGATATTTTTCTTTAAATTTATAATAAATAGTGATCATTGATTAAGTCTCACTTTAAAAAAAATAAAAAAACCTACTCAAAACAAGTGACGACATACTTAGGCTAACTAGTAGTTACACTTTGCTTTTAATATTATTGAGATTAATTGAGGTTTGAATCCCTCATCATATATATATATATATATATATGGTTTTGAGGTTTTTTTTTTCACTTTTTTTTTTCAGCTGCAAATTTTATTGGAGGGTGCTGTATTAGGGGTGGACGGCCAGGTGTGCCGCATTATTTGAAAGTGCTAGTCAAAAGGAGAATCGGGTCTTCTCCTCTCCGATCTTCCCCCCTACATTCCCCACACCATATGTATTGCCATTTTCTTCGTCTCTTCATTCAAATTCAACTCAAATTAAGTAGCCCTTTCCTTCACTCTGTGGGCATGAGTCACGTGAGTTGCAATAAAGCCTTATAAAGGAAAAAGAAGCTGATTTGAAGTAAATCTTGCTAGCTTTTTAATTATTTTCTTCAATTAGGGTCGAGGACTTTCAAACCAAACTTCCCTCTTTTATATCCTTCTTTTTCTAATATTAAAAGTTCCACGTTACTAAGAAAATCCGACTTTTATGGTCTGGTGTATATATAAATGGTTTAAATTTCGTCTTTCTAAACTGCTTTTTGACTCCTTTTCATGTATCGGATTAGTACTCATGAATTTCTCTTTTTTTTTTCCCTCAAATATGTATTGAGGACAAGTTATATGTGCAATAGTGTAACTGTTTACTTTTCCTTCACGAAAAAAAAAAAGTGGAAAAGGAGGAGGAGATGTGGAGTAGTTTACTTTCAAAAAAAATAAACAGGAGGGCCGGGCCAACAAGAAAGGTCGACAAGCTGTCTTGAAAAAGTACCAAAAACTAATTAATAAAAGATTTAGTGGAAAAGTTATATATCCATATTATATGTACATTGGCATAAAAGGGGATTGAAAGTTCTATATTTTGTACATATGAAAGGAAACATTCAACAGGACTAAAACGTGATTCAATTAATTCAGTTCTTTCAAGTCACTATAGAAAAGCAGTAATCTAATATGGTTCTCTTTTGAGTACTAATTGCTTAGAGAAAGTGTGCAGTCAAGGACCTTTTAACAAGTCACTAGCAAATGTTCTCTGCTTGGCGCCACAATCTCTCTCTCTCTCTCTCTCTCTCTCTCTCTCTCTCTCTCCTATAAGGTTTTCTAGACATTATGCAGAGAGATTGGAAATCATTACTTATGGAAGGCATATTTTCTGCTCAACAGGCATGATTGACAATTGTGGAAATAAAAAGAACATGGGTGCATATTTTCTGCTCAACAGGCATGATTGAAAATTGTGGAAATAAAAAGAACATGGGTGCATATATATGGGCCACGTTTGAATTCATAATTTGAAGTTGGAAAGTTATTTAGTTGAAAATAAGAGCCATACGACGTATACAAAGATCCAAATTAAGTAATGAAGTATAATGTTTAGTTCTTTTCCACGATAGATAAATAAATAAACAAAAAGGAAGCAATTAATAGAGTAACATATTTGGTCCCGCCCTAGGTTTTTTCGTTTATAAGTTCTTGTTAACCTTTCGTATAAACTGCTAGCTAGCTAACATTTTTCTTTTTATGTTTGTTTTTTTTTTTTTTTGGCATTTCTTTACTTATAAAGCTAACTTATTTATAAACAAAAAGAACCCGAAAGAAAGGTTACTTATTTACTATAATTACTTTTCCTTATTATTTATTATGTTTTTTGTTTTCACAATCTTTTGCTCAAAAAGCGACTTCATGTATACATATAGCTTTTATAAATGTACGTACGTCTTATATAAATTTCTTTTGAGAAGCATAAAATATATGAATTATGGTGGAAAGTGTCACGATTCAAACCCCGAGCCAGTAGTAGAAGAGGAATTTCTCAAGTGGAAATTCATAATTGATTTTATAAAATTTTAGAAACTTCAATTTTTCAGAATAAAATAACAGCTTCTGTAATAGCTTATAAAAATAATTTAAAATATAAATTTTCACAGTTTGTGATCACCACTAGACATAGACTGCTAATAATAGTAAATAAACATATACGTGCATCACCATTACTAGAAGGCATAATAGGAAATACAAGCTAAATTCAAAGTGTGAGCCTTAAATATTATTACAAATCCAAGGCGAGTATCAAAGTAATTACCAACCACAAAACTAGGATAAACTTTTTCTTGATTACTCTGCTCCGGAGTTGCCCAAGTCACACTGTAAATCACATGAGAAAGAAAAGAAATGAGATGAGCATTCACATGCTCAGTAGGAATTTCAATTACCCTTTTTGATATGAATGTAACTTTTCAAACCTGCATGGTTCGCATCTTTCCAAAATCCATTTATAAAATAAGTTTGTAAAGTAATCAAGATCATAAATAATCATATTTATTATTATACATATCATAAATCAACCAAGTATAAGTATATATATAAGCTCTCATCCTCTCATCACGGTCCTGTAATACCTCTGTAACAGAGATACCCAATATCCTGATACTGCCCAGAGGTATGTCTGTAAATCCTGTGTAGAGGCCTAGGTATCTCACCTAGCATTACAGCAACTTGCCAGCGATCTAAATACTGTGACGCTAAAATGGAACTCAAGTACGTGATCCTATGGTAGGTACAATATATTATAGAGTGTGTAATAACCATGCATCAAGTATATTAAGAAATCATACTTTAATACTTATTTGGTATTATTCTGGAATTTACAGAAAATCGGGTAACATAACGACTGTATTTTCCCAGAACCAAAATTTTAAACCTGTATAAAAACCATACAATCCAATCCTAGAACAATCCAATATATCTCAACAGTTCACAATCTTATCAATTATCTAATCAAACCAATTAAATCTATTAAAATCGACAATTTTAAGAAATAGGTCGTAATGCATATTTTTATCAAAATAAGGATAAAAAATTGGTAATTGAACCCTTATCTCACTAGAATAGTGATATAACGCCAATGAGTCCTCAAGGTGTTGTTGAACAATCGCTCGGAGGGTCAAGAACCAATTCCAAGCCCTCGATCGCTCACTTGTGAAAAACCAACACCTCAATGGAGTTTCGAATCAACAAACAGACATCTTTACTAAATCCCTAGCACCCAAAATAGCTAGATTAGACATATGATTCGACCAATTCGGATCTGAACTGACACCGGACCAGTGTCACATAAAACGAGACAAAATCTAAGCCGTTAGATATGGTTTTTCATGTCGATCACCAAATATAGTCAATATATATATATATATATAACCAATTCGGATCTGAACTGACACCGGACCAGTGTCACATAAAACGAGACAAAATCTAAGCCGTTAGATATGGTTTTTCATGTCGATCACCAAATATAGTCAATATATATATCAAACTTTATATATCAAACTTTACCATTTTCAAAAATGACATCAAAAACAAAATCTAACGGTCAGATCAAAAGTCAAACTCGAGCTCAAAAATACACAAAAATGGCAACTTTTAATCTGGGCAAAATGGGATCGTGTAATATATACTTTTAGGTTCCTCTCGACGATACGAACCTAACGAGCCCAAGAACACGACCTGAAATGGTTCGAAATGACGCCGAAAATTCAAAGTCCTCCGAGGCCCAAAACGACATTTCTCGGCGACGGGAGGCTCGGCAGTGGCTGTGGGCGGGTGGTATGGGGAAGCTCCGCTGGTCGTTGGTGGGGCGCGATGATGGCCGGTGGTGTGTCTTGGCTGGGCTCGGTCCTTCGGTGGCTCGACGAGGAAGAGAGAGCAAAGAGAACGAGTGAGAAAGAGAGAACAAGCGAGAGACGAGAGTGAGAGTGAGAGAGAACGAGCGAGAAAGAGTGTCCGTGATTAGAGAGAGCGAGAAAGAACGAGAGAGATGAGAGTGAGATCAGAAGGGAGAGAGAGAGAGTGAAAAAAAATCTCTTTTATTTTTTTTTTAAAATTTTGATCAAATGACCTTTTTACCTTTGATAAAAAAGAGATTTTATAGAAAGTTTGGCTATATGATGAATGACTGCTTTTGTCGTAGGAAAACTCGCGCATGCATAGCATAACTATCTAGCTAGCTATACTTAGCACATTTCTTTGAAGCAAATTAAGCTGGTATTTGTGTTTCACATAATTTTATGAAATGATGCTTAGCAGGGTACCTCTCAATTGGATGAGAGCCATTCTCATTTACTTTTCCGCAGTAGTCCACTTCAAGCAAAGTTTTCTCTCTCTTAATTTAATTTCCTTTTAAAAAAAGAACTTGATACTTTTCGCTAATGAAGATATTTCTTACTAGTTGCAAAATATTATTAGGATACAAGCTTATTTAATTGGAGTACTAATCACATTTGATCAGTTAATAGTAGTACTGGCCTACATTAAATTATTAAGTACTAGAGTTTAAAAAGATAATCAATTATAGGAGACAGCAATATGACATAATCTGATCCTTGTTGGGACTTGGTGGTATGGAGCTTAATTTGTTCAAACACATGCATCGATTGCGCGACATTGAATTGGCTAAAGAATTATATGATACTGAGATTGTGATGATATCATGCATTACCAAATTCATATAGCCAGCTATATTAAACACATTTATAAAATATAAACTTTTTAATTTTGAAAGGTAAAATACAATATTTATCAATGCATATCCATATGTCTGTATATTCATATATATTACTGAATCAGCAATATAGATAATGATATTTTTTAAAGAGAATTAAACTTTATGACGAGAGGTTTCACACTGCTTACCATTAATGCTGGCCTTTTCGAACCTAGATATAAATGTAAGTACAAGAGTTTAAAATTTTTTATTCCCCTAAGTTAAAAACCAATTTCAGGCAGATTTGATTTGATTTTCATGTTGTAAACGAGGGAGCAACATGTTAGAATTTATCCCCCCAGCTAAGGCCACGTGTATATGCCTTTATCTCTTAAGTTAGGGCATCGTTTTCAACACTTTCATTTTTTTAAATTATCACACTGTTTTAATTTAATTAACTCATCCCTATATGAATAGACTAATTAATTAATCACAATATGGTGTCAACAAAGATAATTTATCGAGCTCTTTTGTCAAAGTCCAAGCTAATTTCTCTGCAAATTCAAACATGTAGTTCAATGGCAATTATTGATCATTTTATAAAGATCAGAAATACACATACACATATATATATATATGTATATATATATATGTGTATAATCGACTATCTAAGTTGTCCTTATAAAGTGATAACAATAATATGTGAACGAAAAAAAAAAGGAATTAAAACCCATCATTAATTATGGAGCTAACTAAAAGACTTGTCCCCTTATTTTGCTTTCTTAGCCTTTAAATTAGAATTGTCCTTACATCGGTTGTTAGGTTTTCCCAACCATTTGGTAAGACTAAGAGTTTCATATTAATATAGATTGTTAGGTACTTAATTTTTTTTTGGAAGTATTTAGGTACTTAATTTGATCACTGGAGACGCTATATGACCATTAACGCTATGTGACTTGGTCATATAGGGACCATTTGCGGCGGAGAAGATCAGTACCTGTACTGTCTCCTCATGGAACTTGGTGATAGTTTTATATTGCAATTTTTGTGAATATATAGTTTCACTTGTTTGCTTAACGAGTATATACATATGTGTACATAAAATCTCACCTGTTACCGTTTAATTAATATACATATGTTGTTATCTTTGATCGGTCGTTGATTAGGAGCGTACACATATAGTATAATATAGGAATAGCTTTTATATATAAATTTCAAAGTAGTTCTTTGATTATACATTTGCGACCTCTCTCTTGTTAATTAACCAATACATTAAACAGAAAATTAAAGAAGACAATGTTGCTTATCAAATTATTATGAATTATTTGATGGACTGATTAGATTATTCTAAACCTAGCGTTCCATCAAGTTACTTGATAGTATATATATATATATATATATATATATATATATATATATATATATNGCCAATGAAAATTTAGCATGCACATTTTTTTATTGTAAAAAGTAAGAAGAGAAAGAGTATTAATGATGTACATCTTTTCACGCACTTCGTCATAGTCATTGGATCACTATCTGGATCACCATTAGATGATGATCCAACGGCTAAAAAAAATACCTACCCATAGGTTAAAAAAAATACCTATTGGATTGGCAACCTATATATATATATATCCATATATTATATATAGCAGAGGATAGAGTGTATGAAAAAAGAATATACGTTAATTAAGACTTTAGTTTGTTGGCGGTCAAAGATGTTAAATAAAGAAAAATGCCCCTAACCTAAACAAGTTCGATGAGATATCCTTCAAAAGGGAAAAAAAAGTTCGATATAGATAGAAATAGGAAACAAAATAATCAATTCTTTGATCCATACATAGTAGAATAAAAATGTTAGTATATACATATATCATAAATTATAATCAGGTCTATCATTGTTATTGAGAAATATATTATATTTTAATGCAAGGATATAAGTAGTGCTAGTGTCAAATATGTTTGATATATCCCCACCTTTTGTTATGCGGTCTAAAATCCTATGTCAGGTCGCATGAGTAAGATTAAGTGCGACCTCTTCCGAAAGAGTTATGTGCGACCTCTACCGCGTAAGTTAGTGCGACCTCTTCCAAAAGAGTTACGTGCGACTTCTACACGTAAGTTAGTGCGACTTCTTCCAAAAGAGTTACATGTGACTTCCATCGCATAAGTTTGGTGCGACCAGAATGAAAAGGAAACTGAACTAAGCTTCGTCAAATGGGTAACATATAAAGAAAGGGAAACAAAAGTTTCTCTTTAAAAATTGACCAGTCACCTCATTTAAGTGATTACCTAGTTATATTGTTACTCAAGTTGTATTGCCCGATTGTACAGTTACCTGTTCTCACAATTGGGAAACATTGAGCTATCCTTATCTATATAAAGGGAGTTTAATGTTTCAATGAGGGATCTTCTGGGACTTTTTCTGATCTTGGGAGGCTGAGAAATTTTTGAGAGAACCTTTTTAACTCTTGCTTCTTCTTTCTGGACAACACATTGTAAATTTGAGTTCTTGTAATTCTTAGAAAATAGTAAAAAACAGTGGACGTAGACTTATCTTTTTTGGGGCTGAACCACTATAAAATTCTTGCCTCTTTATTGCTTTGATTGATAACCTTTTTCTCACAAGCCACATCTCGCAATTTTTTCTAAATTTATTGTTGACAAAACCTCCGTCAATAATTGGCGCTAGAAGGAGGGCTATTCCGTTATAAAATTTTGTCCATTCCATTTCTTTCAACAATGGCAAACACCAGAAACACCAGAACTAGCCAAAATCATCCCCAAAGTACCGCTGTAGAACAGGCAGATCCTGCTTAGGATCAGCCTGCCGTGACCGTACTGGAAAATATTGTCCAGAGACAAGATCGTATGGAGGAAACACTGGTGAACCTTCAGAAAATTACAAGTCAGATTAATGACTCTCTACGGCGACTTGCTGAAGGATAGATGCTAACTCCACCACAGCACAAACGTCTCAGAGAATGTCTTGCTCAACAACCTGAGAGAGGAATTCAGATTCTGGAGACAGAGAACTGCGATCAACCTAAAGTTCGGCAGGAGCATCGAGGAGATAGTATCTCCAAGGGAAAAGACAAGGTCACAGACTTGCCTCTGGTATCTGGTACGGAAAGTTCGAGCACTGATCGTGATCATGGACAACTTTCCCGGAGAGCAACCGTCAATCGTGATTATCTTGAACACGAGCAAAAATGACAATCGAGGAGTGTCTTTGAAAGAATTAGTAGGGAATCTCACAAAATCATACAGACCTGAGGCAACATCTGGATCAGCGACATAGTCAGGAGTGATTCACCTCACATCACAACGACCATAGTTGATCTCGTTGCACTGTTTCATTGGAATCCCTAAGGTCGCAACACACCCTACCAAACCAACCAGCCCTATATTGTGACAATGATCAAAGGCCACTCCTACTACTAGTGAGAGAGAATGTTCTCCCTCTGAACATCGATGTTCATAATCTGAGGTTTGCTTTAGACGCACTTACTGGTTGGGACGATGAGCTCGCTGATAGGTATTGTTAATCGCCATTCAGTGAAGAGGTTTGAGGTGCCGCCTTACCTGCTAGATTTAAACTTCCCACCATAAACACTTTTGATGGGAAAACTGATCCGCAAGACCACATGGATCACTTCAGTAGCCTGATGGAACTTCATCGTGTTGATGATCTCACACGTTGCAGATGTTTTGTTGTAACTCTCACGGGAGTAGCAAAGAAGTGGTTTCGAGGACTCAAGTCCGGCTCGATCCCGTCCTAGTAACAACTCCAGACTGCATTCTTGAGGCAATTCTAGACTGCAAAGAATTTTATTGTTCCACTGGTCAGCCTGTCTGCTATTCGGCAAGGTCCAGAGGAAACTCTACGATCTTACCTAAATCGCTTTACCTCAGAATTAGCAAAAGTCAACAACCTACCTGAATGAGGAGTTTTAACTCTAATGATGGCTGGGGTGCGACCAAAAACTAAACTCTGGGAAGATTTACTTGAGCGAGAATGCAGAACTCTTAAAGACTTCTATCGATGAGTTGGTCGATATCTAAGGGTGGAATCTTCATGCCAAAACCTTCATAAGACGACAAAGGGAGGAGGAAAGGATGCTGCAAAAGATGCGACCACAAACAACAACAATAATGATAAGTCGAACAAAAGGAGTAATGAACAATCGATTGAGAAGCAGCCCAAACAGAAAAAAACAGGAGATTTCAAGAACTCCCATAAGGTTCAATAATTATACCGAATTGAATGCACCCATAGATCATATCTATGAGGTCACAAACCAATAGGAGCGCTATCGTAAACCGGAACCCATGAAAAGAGAGAGAGCGAGGCGCGACCCCAACAAGTTTTATCAGTATCATATTGACATTGGACATGATACTAATAACTGCTTTGTCCTGAAAGATGAGATTGAAAGATTGATTAAAGAAGGGCGGCTGTGGCAGTACTCTAAATAGAATAATGAAAGACGAGAAGAAAACCGACAGCGACCTCTAGAAATTCAGCGCGAGGCGCGAACTATTTTCAGAGGACCGTACCTTGGGGGAGATTCTAAGAGAGCGCAGGATAGGTATGTGCGAGAAGCTCGACAGCAGTTGTTGACCAATGTCATGTACCTCGAACAGCGACCACGAAAGCTTCAACGAGTACCGGATTTGGATATAACCTTTATGGAACAAGACGCGAGGGAAGTCCATTATCCACATAATGATGTGTTAGTCATAAAAATCAATTGTGGAAGCACGCAATTATGGCGAGTATTGGTCGATAATGGAAGTGCTGTTGACATCCTGTATTACGACGCCTTCAAGAAAATGGGGTTGAATGAAAGCGACTTGAAGCCCGCTGTCACCCCACTCTACGGATTCACCGGTAACAGCATAATGCCTATGGGTATGATTGAGTTAATGGTCAACGTTGGAACCTACCCTAGGGTTTCAATGGTAATGACCCAGTTCTTGATTGTAGATTGCCCCTCTGCATTCAATGCTCTATTGGGAAGACCAACACTGAGGGAACTTCGAGCAGTAACATCGATCTATCATCTCGCTATGAAATTTCTGACTCAACTAGGAGTAGGCAAAGTACGAGAAAACCAATATGATGCACAGACTTGTTACAACATCTCTTTAAAGCTCGCAGCAAATGATGCGACACCTCGCACGATGATGGTCTAAAGAGAAGCGTCAGTCGAAGCGTCAAGTGAAACGTCAATCGAAACGACAAACGAAGACCTCCACCCTCGAGAAATCGATGGAGAGGTCAAAACGGGACCAATTGAAGACTTGGAGGATTTGCTATTTGACAGGTCCTCCAAGATTTTGAAAATTTGAGTAAGGCTTCAAGAACCTGTGCGAGCTTCATTAGTTGCTTTTCTGAAATATAACCTGGATGTCTTCGCATGGCACCGCCTCAATATAGATACGGCAGTCTACCTATGAGGATTGAGCTCGATCTCTTAGAAGAAAGGCGCGAGCAGTCTCATCTTCAGATCGCATAATATCAACAGTGCACTGTTCGATATTATAACCCTAAAGTCAGACGAAGAGGATTTGAAGTTGGTGACCTTGTTCTTCGGCAAGACCTTGTTCTTTGGAACCCGCTTGGGAATGACCGTATGTTATGACTGCCATCATTCGACCTGGGACATATAAGTTATCTCATACTGGCGGATAAAAGAATAAGCATGCCTGGAGTGCAGGACAACTTCGTCGCTTTTATCAGTGAATTTTCATGTTTTCATGTTTTCGTCATTCATCAATAAAGACATCTACTTATNGACTATGCAAAACGTCCATTTAGAGGGGTCGGAATTTTAGATCGTCAAAATATCTAAAATTCCTTAAAATCCTAGGATTTTCTCCTCGCTTCATGCCTTAGCATGTCATATTACACAATTTCCTTCCTCGAACAACAAAGTAACTAAGCAAAACGTTCATTATTCGATGTGATATATTACTATATCCTATTTTGCCATGGAACTTCTGCAAAACAGTATTGAGTTTGCATCACTCATACTTACTATTTTCTTAAGTGACCTAACCTATCATAATACTTAAAACTCGTTTTAAGTTAGTTGGATTCAAATCGCAAAAAGCGTACCGATCAGTCACCTAGTGATTGACTACTTAGTTAAAATTATAATATTGTGTTTTGATTATTTTATAGGAATATATATCTGACAAGAAAAAAGCATTCATTAAAAAGCTCGCACCCGTATACAAGCAAAGAGAGAAAAGGAGACCAAGCCCGCATTGTTCTGAGGCAAAAAAAAAAAAAATGGATACGAATACAAATGTGTTTTTTATGCAAAAGTGCTCGCTCTGCCATCTCCAATTTTGGTGGTTTCCTCCTCCCTCCAACTCTTGACAAGCTCGACCACGTCCTCGCTAAGGATAGAAAAGTCGAAGTCCGGATGCTCGCAGAAGATGTTAAAAATAATGGTCAACGAGGCGATGTCACTAGGTTTATCTTCGAGCTCTTTGACTTCAGTAGCCTTGAACTCTTCAATAGCTTTGTGAACTGCCTCTGTTGTCACCTCCTTCATGCGATCCGGATGCTCAGAGATAGTTTTCTCAAGCTCTTTGACTTTCTCCTCGAGATTCTCCTTCTCGAACTTCTCCTTGGCCAGGCCTTCGAGCAGTTGCTGCCTCTCCAAGTCGAAGGCTTTTTTCTCTTCCTCCCGAGCTTTCTCTGAGTTCTCGAATGCTTGGGTTATCTCTTTGACTTTTTCGGCCTTTTTCAAACATTCGAGGACTGGTTCATGCATCAGGACAGCAGCTGCCGCGATCAAAAAATATAACCATTAATACCAAGAAATAATACATTGAAGAGAGAATAAAAGATGCTTACATTTGCCAGTATCCTCATCGCAGAATCGAAGGCAACCTTGGCAGATCGTCGTTTCATCCTCTCCCAGCCCTCCTCGAAAGTGAAGCGATCAATGAAGGCTGCGCTCATACTAGCCTTCTCTGGTAATTGATTAAGGAGTGCGAAGAGCTCCTCGTCCTTATCTACCAGGTTTGGTTCCGAAGAAGTGGCAGTCTCCTTGGATAGTTTGGGATGGCTCATTATTTGAGGCTATAGAGGAGGTGAGCTTGCTAGGATGTCCTCGAAGGTGACTTTTCATTTCTTGGAAGTGTCGACCTTCTCTTTCCCTTTCGATGGCGATGGAGGAGTGCTCTTGGGTGTCTTGGATTTTGCCATGGACCCGAGAGTGAAAGGTGGTGCTCGCAGGCTGCTACCAATAACTATCTCTGTACAGATATGTCAGCAAGCGAGGTGATATAATACAATGATGATTAAAATATATATATATATATATATGATTACCTTCTTGCTGTTGAGGAGCTAGTGGTGATGCTATTTCTGGAGAAGATGGTTCCGAAGTTGAAGGGATGGCAGGTGCTTTTCATTTCCTAGATTTGGAAGACGAGGCACTCTTATCCTTCTGCTTCCTCAGCTTCTTTTTCTTCGAGCTCAAAGGTCTGGATGAACGGATGGTGGGATCAGGGAACGTGGCTACCTTTGGAAGCAAACCATAAGCGACCAAGTTCTTGGAGGTCCCAAGCTTCTTCCAATCAAATTCCTTAATTGGAAGGTCGTTGATTTTAAACACCCTTGCGAGCTGTTCCCTGGAAAGTTCGGGCCGTTTCCTATTGTCTGCAATGACATACGAGCGCGATCAGAATAAATATGATAATACAAAAAAAGGTGATAAATTTAAAAGCTACCTACCAGGATTCTAAAAGAAGCCGTTATCCGCATAGTCAAAGTGGAAAAATGGATTTTTCCATTTTCCTATGTTGTTGCGAACCCTGTAAATTATTTTTATTGCTTGGTTCGACCCCTTGCTCGCATAAAAGAAGCCAAAATTTGACGAGTTTGATTTCACTTGGTAAAATCAAGCGAACTCTTCAGGAATGGGGGCGTCTAAACCTAATTTGTGGTAAAATATGTACAAACCTACCATATATCTATATGTATTTGGAGTCAGTTGGAAAGGGACGACCCCATAGTAGTCGATGATTGATTTTATGTATGGATAAAGTGGGAAGTGGACACCGCATTTGAGAACTGCTTCAGAAAATGAGGCAATTCCACGTGGTGGTGTGTGTGGTCGATTGAATTCTATGGGAAGGTGAAGAGGGATGACGATCTTATAGTTGCACACGATTTTGCTGAGCATGTTCGTTGCACAGCTCGTCCCTATATTGGTACATGACCAATTCCCCTTTACGTATTGATAGCCCATTGTGAAGGCAGGGGCATCCCTGATATGCCGAGGCCACTGGTCCTGAGGGAGGTCGCCTATGCGAGAACTATTTTGCCTGACCCTGGTTATCTTTATTTCGGGTTCTGGCTCAAGGTAATCTTCAAGGTTTATGGAGCTAATACTGGAGTTCTCAGATTCTCCTGAGAATGCATTCCCTTCCCTAAAATCCTCACTACTAGACATCTGAAAAGAAATACGAATGGGTTTAGTCCTATGTGAGTATCAAGGATCTTCGCTATATGCAAGCAAATTTTGGGGGTTCACCCTAGGATTGTATTAACAGGCAAGCTCATCGAATTTTTTCTAATCGGTCTACGGATTCATAAAAATTGCCTAGCAGTTCGTCAAAAATAAATAAATAAATAGGATTTCAGACCCTAAAAACTCTTTTACGAGTTCGTCTTTGTCCATTGTCTAAAAAAGAGCTTATTCTATGAACTGGCAAAGAGGATCTGAAAAATTCTCATTCTAGTCCATCCGAATGTGGGATAGGTTCTTATTCAGGTCATTTGGACTCCACAGTTTTTTCAATTCTTAGAAATAAAAGTTAAAAATAAGTTTTTTCTAGACAGACGAAGAATAATAGAAGAGAAGAAATATACTAATCTTTTTTCGAAAACAGAGGAATTGAGATATGGTCTGAAGGATTGTGGTAACTCCATCGGAGAAGATACTGGAACTATGCTAGCTGAAAAACGGAATGACGCTGCAGGGGTTGCTCTGTAAATACTTTAGTTTTAGAAAGATGGAAGATGATAGGGTTTGTAATGAAGAAGCGGATTGATTTCCGATATTTATCTCTCAAGCATCGCTAAATCACAGCTGTAGATCAAGGTATTTAATTTTCAGATTCAAAGGCCGAAGTTCACGTGTGATTTGATTTTTCTAAAATTAAATCGGTATCTTTTCAAAATTTGAAACGATTCAATTTAAGACGACAGCTGGCAGCATCGCTATCATTAAGTCTACTCGAGTTTCGCTATTCTTCTTAGAAAAGGCGACACGTTTTCATCTGTCAGAAAAAGGTGCGCGTGATCTTAAAAAAGGTGAGATTTGAGATCTGGCGACTCTTTGACTCTTAAAGGGTCTCAAGTCTAGGTCATGACATCGCATTTTTTAAGCTCGCACTTACTTTAGAAGGAAGCTCCATTTTGTCCTGAAGAATTAATGGATCCGGGGGGCAATTGTTGTGCGGTCTAAAATCTTATGTCAGGTCGCATGAGTAAGATTAAGTGCGACCTCTTCCGAAAGAGTTACGTGCGAACTCTACCGCGTAAGTTAGTGCGACCTCCACCGCATAAGTTTGGTATGACCAGAATGAAAAGGAAACTGGACTAAGCTTCGTCAAATGGGTAACCTACAAAGAAAGAGAAACAAAAGTTTCTCTTTAAAGATCGACCAGTCACCTCATTTAAGTGATTGTCCAGTTATATTGTTACTCAAATTGTATTGCCTGATTGTACAGTTACCCATTCTCATAATTGGGAAGCATTGAGCTATCCTCATCTATATAAAGGGAGTTCAATATTTCAGTGAGGGATCTTCTGGGACTTTTTCTGATCTTGGGAGGCTGAGGAATTTTTGAAAGAACCTTTTTAACTCTTGCTTCTTCTTTCCGGACAACACATTGTAATTTTGAGTTCTTGTAATTCTCATAAAATAGTGAAAAACAGTGAACGTAGGTTCATCTTTTTTGGGGCTGAACCATTATAAAATTCTTGTCTCTTTATTTGCTTTGATTGATAACTCTTTTCACACAAGGCATATCTCGCAATTTTTTCTAAATTTATTGTTGACAAAACCTTCGTCAATATCTTTCATTGAGGTAAAACCCACATGAGATCTACTTTGTTCCCACCCTAACTGAGGATGAAGATTCGTCACCTTCCATTAAGGTAGATCTACGTCTTCCCAACTTCATGGAATGTGAGGAACTGTCCCCCTAGTATTTTTCAAGATATAAAGTACGAACCTCAAGAAAACAATTGGATTAGTAGTAAAATTTGTTGTCTAACTTTTTTAGGATCCAAACTTCAAACTTATGAGTTACAATTACAAAAATAAAAAATACTAGATAGTATATATTTATCATGATTTAAATATATAATTAAACATGTGGTGAAGCTTAATGGTTCCTAATCCAATATATATTTTTTAGTTATTAAATCATTATCTAACAACTACCATAATTTGAGTAGTTGGGAAAAAAAATATAAATACCCTTTATTTAATATTTTTTTCTCTCCATATTTTACTATGAAAAGATGTGCATAATAATTTTTAATTGGATAAAATAATTCCTATAGATGGTAAAAACAAAACCCAAAGTTTTGGTGCCAAATCTTTATATATATATATATATATATCATTGTAACATGAATTTTGAGTTTTACTCTCGTTAAAATAAAATGTTGAGGTCTATGTAATATAGTATGTAAGTTGTCTTACAAATGTCAGTCTCATTGCTTTTTAGAAAGATCAGATATAATTTAGAGATAATATCAATTTTATGTCTTGTAAATTGTATCTTATATTTTGGTAATAATTAATATTGACTTTTAAATTTAAAATCTGTAACAAATTTATTTTCTAACACTGATTTAAAGCTGTTAATTTACTAAGATATCATTTAAAAAAATTAAAATTAAACCATATAAAAATTGATCTGAAAATAAATTTATTAAATCATTTTGGTAAATTAATTGCTCTAAATTAGTGTCAAGGTATAAACTTGTGATAAATATTAAATCTAATGATCAATGTTGATAATAACCAAAATACAAGGTATAACTTGAATGAAGTATCAAAATACAAAATATAAAAGTTATATTATCCCTATAATCTAACACATTTTGTTAAGGGAAGGAGATGCAAGAAGAGAAGAAGAATACACAAGGCAATCAACAATATTGGCCATTCGAGTAGATGAATACTTCATAACATTTAATGTAAGATAATTTTCACCATCAAGACATGGAATTCCGACCAAATTTAAGCTGAAGAGCTTGCGCTTAATATTCAACAGTGTCCACACTCTATATATTGTACTTCAAACTAATTATTAGAATAGTAATAACATATGAACGTGTATAATTAACTACATTTATATTTATTAATATGCCTATTAAAAAAACTCTAGTTTCGGTTATGCATTAAATTCATAGCTACTCTAGAATAGCAAGTTTATTGAAGCTCATTCGCATATGAGGTGATTACCTGAAGACAAATTAGCTCGTTTGAAGGAACGATAGCACGCTTACGAGCAGATTGAGAACGAGGAGGTTGCATACAATGAATGAGCGAGTAGATCTTTACTCTGAGATTTTCTCATTCAAAATATTAGATCCAAAGATATTTGGGATCATATTCGAGAAATTAGGTATAAGTTTATTCAAAATAAGATATTATCAAATTTTAGGGGATAAATATGAATTTGATTCGTATTGATTGTAATCTCTTCAAATATTTACTTACCTTATCTATAACTAGAAACTCTAATCTCTAAGAGCCGATAAATACAAGGCACATTAACATATAAAAGGATCCCTCATATGAAGGCTCTCTTGTAAACTAGCAGACCCAAGGAATAATAGTGACGATAATGGAGGTAGACTATTTGTTGGAAAGGCTGAACCACTCTAAAATCGTTTTTTTTCTTCATAAATCATTAATCCCATTGTTATATTAACTTTTTAGTATCAATAATTTGACACTAAAAGGAGAGCCTTTGATAAAAAGATCCAAATCAAAATGCCATCTTTCCAGTCTTTATTATCAAATATGCAAAAATAATGGTTATAAGACGCCAAAACTCCCAGACCGGAGATGTTGCCACTACAAGATCACCGGCTATCCACGTTGAAAATCTGTTAACATGATATGGGACTGCTACCCTTATGAACAACTGCCCAAAACTTGTTAGAAGCTAGGATATTGTCAACATTGATCAGAATGAAACTAGGAAGTGACCTAGGAAAGAACCTATAAATGATGCCGACTGAGTTGCAGATATGGCTGAGCAATAGGCAGCATGTTTGAGAGGGTTGGTCAAGTAGCAGAAGATATAGATCGAGAGTGAGGATGTGATATCCATGATTGCTTGGACTAGCAAAGGACAAGCACTTCACATACTATGACCAATAGGGGTTCGACTGCTTCAATCCAGTTAATAACTAACTTGCGTAAGAAATAGCTTGCATAAGAAGTGAGCTAAACTACCTAATTGCTTGCAAGGAGTATCAGGTGGAAATGGACTACTCGCCTTTCACACCTGAGATTCAGGATGCTGCTCTACCTGATGGTTTCAAGATGCTGACTATCATTGTCTATGAGGGAAAGACGAACCTTCGAGACCATCTAAACTCGTTGAATGATCTTATAGATCTGAACTGAGTATAGTCCTTAGCTAGATGCTGATGTTTTGCCATCACACTCGATAAAAGGGCTAAGAAATTGTTTAAAAGCTGGCCAGAAGGATCAATAGCTTTCTGGCCGTAATTTCCCAAGACTTCATCCGCTAGTTCCAGGCTTTTAGAGCCTATAATATCCCTTGTTTGGTACTAGCCAATGTCAAATAGAGGGCGAACGAAAGTCTCCACTATTACCTGAAGTGATTCAATGAAGAAGTTGCAAGTTTACCTACTACACTGAGCTCACTGATAGTAAGGAGAACATTTTGATAGACACTGAGATTAAAGTCCTCTACAAGCGACCTCTTCGTATAAAAGGTCAAGGAGCTAGAAGGGATCAAAATAAATACTGCTGGTTCCACCGAGATAATGACTAGAACACGAATAATTATTATGACCTGAAGAACGAGATCGAAGAACTATTCTGGCAGGGATACCTTGGGAGATACCAATGAAAGAAAGACTATGATCGAAGAAAGGATGGCGATGGGCGAGCAGTTTCTCCAGTCACCATAATCTGATTCGTGGTGAAATCAAGACTATATTTGGAGGACCTCATGATAACTCTATGAAAATAGAGTTAGTTATTTGTGCTCTTTTATTTATTAAAATGCATGTCTTCTGAGTATGTTTAATTTAGTTTAGGTTATTTTATAATTGATTTGATTATAAATATTCAAATATAGTTTTATGTTATTTTATTAGATTTAGGTATTTAATTTATTTTAGATTAGGATAAATTAATTTGGTTTAATTTAACTCAGAATTTATTATTATTATTATTAAAATTTGAAAGGAATTTGGAATTTGTTTAAATCTAATTTAGTTTTATTTTATTTTGTTTAGATTGAAAAAAAATAATCTCGGAAGAAGTAACTATAGCCAGGTGCACCTGAAGTAGGGAACACGTGGGGCCTATGCTGTTGTAGTTGTTGATTCTCTCTCTAGGCCTTGTCTGATTAGATGCTCCACAGTCCTCGTGCAACCAGTTTTCCATCCATTCATCAAGCAGCACCTGAGCACCATTGCCTTCAACTTTCCAACAATGAATTAGAAGCAATTTTAGTGCCGAGCTCATGTGTTTTAGATCCACTGGATCATTTCTCACAGCTTAGAAAATGTGAAAGGAAGAGATAGAAAACGAAAGAGAAAAATGGGAGTGTGACACATCATTCAACTAGAAGTTACCTTTGAAAATGTGGACACTCAGAGAACACTCTAATATTAGTTATAAATAGCTACCTTTGAAAATGTGGACACTCAGAGAACACTCTAATATTAGTTATAAATAGCCAGAACCTGAGAAGAGAAAAACACCAATTTTGAGAAGAAAAATTCTGCTTTTTCTAGAGAGAGAGTAAGATGAATACGAGGTTAGGCTAGTTTATAGAAAGGTTATAAAGAGGATCTTAATTATTTAGCTTTTTTATTTTCTAGCTTTGATTTCTTTTAAGTACTTCAACTCTTATATATTTGTTTTATTAAATTCTTTAATATTTTTAGTTTCAATATTATATATACTTTTTTAGTTTCTTATATAAATTCAATCATACTTTCTTTACATGTGATTTAAACTAGATTATAATTATATTTAGTTTATTAGTTGATCTTTTATTGCAATATTATCATATTGATATATTGCCAATCTTAGATAACTAGTAAGGTAGATTATATTAGTATTAACTATAACATTTTTTCATATTAAATACTTTAGATTAACATTTGCTTCTCAGATCCATATTTTCTAATTATGCGTTTGGGAAGTGAAATATATAATTGAGTAATAAATAAGAATCAAAGTTTGTAATAATTAAACAAATAATAAAGTGAATCTTGAAGCCTTGTCTTTCTCATATTAGTATTTTTCATTTATTTTATGTGATTATTTTAGTTTTCTACTTAGATATTTTATTGATTTATATAATTTTATTTTTTGTTTTGTTTTTTTTTTTTTTACTTTCGTTAACTTTTTATTATTGATTCAATTTTTGTGTGAGATCGACACCTTAATATATACTGCGATAGCTACTAGTTTTTTTTTAGCGTAGACACCTCACATAGCTAGAAGTTCAGCTCGCATGACTTGAGAAGCTCCAAAGATAGATGTCCTTCACCTTAAGAATCATTCGACAAGGATCTTCCGAAGAGAGAATGAGCCAGTCATTTTTACGGAGGAGGATGCTCACGATGCCACTACCCACGTAACGACCCTCTAGTCATTACTTTTCAGATCAAAAACATGCTTGTTCATTGAACTTTGATGGATGATAGGAGCTTGATGAACATCCTATACTTAAGTGCCTTCAAGAAGATGAGTTTTGGTGTATAACACTTGAAGCTAACTACAACCAAATTCTACAGCTTCACTAGTGATAGCATCCTACCCTTGGGTTAATTCAGCTCGCACTCATTGTAAGAGTGTGCTAGAAATTGACCTAATACTTAAGAAAAACTATATATGCATGTATAATGAAAAAACACATGATCACATAATGAATGCAGTGGAAAAGTTAGCTAATTTAGGTTTTTAAATTTTCATAAAAATAATTTTTATAACTATAAAACATGCATATATCAAATATAAGATCATGTATAATATAAATTAAATCTAGATGCATAAACTCTAGAGATGATTAGATTGGGATTTACCTCTTGTAGTGGACTTCTCCTTGATCTTCTTGTTGATAGTGATCAAATCTCCAACCCTATATCTTCTTGTCTATGCTGTTACTCTTAGTTGATGATGTGAGTAGGTATCAAGTTGAATCCTTTATTAGAGAATGATTAAGAATACTTTCTCGATTTTTTGGAATACCAGGATGTGAGATGAGAACATGAGGCTTCAAGAATTTTTTTCTCCTTCTCTTTTCTCAACCTTGGCCGAATTCTCTCTCTGTCTCTCCCTTTATTTTCACATGTGACACTCGTAGAGTTACTGTATAGTTTTTTCTCTTAGATATCTTATATATATAAGCCCAAAAACTACTAACCCTAGTCTAATTAGAATTAAGTCTG
The DNA here is from genome assembly GCA_002914805.1 of Parasponia andersonii. Lineage (NCBI taxonomy): Eukaryota > Viridiplantae > Streptophyta > Magnoliopsida > Rosales > Cannabaceae > Trema > Trema andersonii. The sequence goes on along the minus strand of JXTB01000627.1, from coordinate 178,237 downwards.
TCCTCCAATTTAGGCTTTAGGTGTATTTTTATAAATATATCCAACTCATGTAACTTATTTATAAACATACCAACTTTTGTCTAGAATCATTATTTTATACAGTTTTATGAAACTAATTTCATGACTACTACCAACAAATTAATGAGCTTTGTTGAGCTAGACAAAGAACTTAATGGATCCAAATAATCTAAGCTTTAATAGTATAATAAATACATAATAACTCTTATTATGGTATTTATATAAATACTATTAGTAAATGAGACATTCTACTAAAGGCCCAATTCTGTACTCTTAGATTAAATGTTATGTCTTTTATGGAGATTTAATCAATCAGCCTTGATTAATTGATCCACCTAACATATTCTATACCATATATAAAATACCTATACAATGCTGTAGTTAGATAGGTAAAATTACTATAATACCCTTCCAATACATATTTACCTTTTAATTTACCATCTTTCTATCAAGGAATAATGTTCTCAATAATTTTGTTCTCAATGACTATTTAGTCAAAATTATCAATCAATTCATAAAGAGAATACTAAGATTTTAGATTTAATCATTCTATGAATCTTGAAAGACCCTAAAGTGGCATTATTATACAATGTCCATAACCATTTGATGTTCTCGTCAATTCATAAATCATAACCTCCAATATGCCAGAATTCATCTCTAATTTCACAAAAGCTAGTCTTTTAATAAATTAAAAGGTTACAACTCATAAAAGCAAGTCCAGTTAAATATCAAGGATTAAGATCTATATGCTAAGAGTTAGTTTGTAGCAATATTAAGAATTGAGTTATAGTACTCTAATTCTTTATATTATCCGGTCTTGTTCAATACACATAACTTATTTATGTTGTACTAATATTTCTATCAGAAGTCAGCCACTTCAATTATTTGAAACATATCATTCTCGTTAAGATAGACAAATACTACAACTTTTAGTAAATAAAGTATTCCATCTTTATTTACAGATTGTGAACTAGTTAATTTAGACTTAAATAAAGACACAAGTCTCCCCATAATTAACACTTAATAATGTTTATTTGTTTATATACAAATAAAGTCATGATATTTTTTTTCAGATAAATAAACTATTCAACTGAGACATTTTAATCTAGAAATATCATAATTGTATATAAGAAAAAGTTGTTTATACTAAAAGAATAAAATTAGAAATCTACTTTTTAAGGCAAATATCCTAACAGAGTGCGACCTCAACAAACAATCGTCATGGTCTATTTTCTCGTGGTGGATTGCTTAACAACCTTCAATGTAGTCCTTAGAAGATCATCTCTTTGAAAACTAAGGCCATCTCCTCAATTCACCACTTGGCGATGAAGTTTCCAACTCTGAAAGGAGTAATAGTTCTACAAACCAAGCAATAAGAAGCTCTCAAATGTTATAACTAGTATATCAGAACCACAGAGAAAAAGATTGATAAGGCCTAGATATGTGAGCTCTACATGAGTCCGTGGTCGAATCAATCAGAACCTGGATCCTTGTGTGATTTGTGAAGAGAAAAGGACTGGACTTGTAGAAGAGCTCATTTAATTCCTATTGAACAAGCAAAAGTAAAGTCATCCTGAATAGATCCAATCTGTCTTTACTTAAAGGATGGTAAGCTACCAACTAGAGAAAAAGAAACTAGAAGAATAGAGGGGCGAGCTATTCGATGCATTCTGATCGATAAGAAATTACATCGATGGGTTTCTTGGTCCCACAATGTTATGTGGTAACACTTCTAGGGGGTAGATTTTGATGAAAAAAAGAAATGTTTAAAGAATATAACTGGCTAACAAGGAGAAAAGATGTGATGGACCACGTGTAATGATGCAACAAGTGTCAAGATTTTGAGTACCATAAAGTGTGATTTGCCAAGGTAAATAGGTAGAAGCAAAGTCTATGATGTCCATCACTTTGAATAAAATCATTGGATTCATCATAAGATGCATAATATACAAATTTGGAGTTCTAAAGAAGACTGTGTCAGACAATAATGAAAAGTTCGAGAGTACTCCATTCTTGAGGACATATGGCATATAAGTGATGATTCTATTAGAACTTAATGTGGAAACTCAAAGAATAGAAGCTTATAACCAAGAGACTAGTCATGAGCTTTTACAAAGAAATCTCGACCTTCTAGAGGAAAAACGAAAATAAGCATATATATGGGAAGTATTGTTAGTAGTCTTGTATTTTTTTTCCTTTTATTATAACAATTCTACTCAAATAATAATAAGTTCATTTTTTAGATTTGTCTAAGTAAAACTCTTTCAATAATTAGTTTCTTGTTAATTTATCACCTCAAAACTGTAGGTGTATAATGTATAGTTAAGCACAGATAACCATATTTGAGTACCATAGATCGAGTGTTCAAGTGATTAAGTGATCACATGCTCGAGCATTCAAGTGTTTGAGTGTTCGAGTGTTCTAGTGATCATGTGTTTGAGGATTCGTGTATTCGAGTGTTCACATGTTCGAGTATTTGAATGTTCATGTGTTTGAGTGTTTGTGGTTTTTGTTTGAGTATCTGAAGGTTTGGGTGCTCAAAGAAATCAAAGAGTTCAAGATTTAAAAACTACCATACTCGAGGTAGTAGATCGTGTTTGCAGATTGTGTTAAGTACTAGAACAAAATTAAGACCTCAACAAGAAATTAAAGGCCTTAGCCTTAAACGAAGTAATTTTGAAACAAAATTATAACTAAGTCAAAGTGCTTGTTTTATATTATGAAGGATAAACATTTCTTTAAGTATATTTAAAAACCAAGTTGCTTGCAATGCGAAGAGAAATAAAATTCTCTTAACTAAAATACGAGCAATTACATAAGAAGTTCAATGAAGAAGTTCTAAAAAGACAAGAATTCTTGTCGACAACCTATAAATCAGCTCGGAAATTAGTCTGGCCTCCTACCTCATTTTCATAATCAACTCATAATACATGCAGTAGTTAAAGGAATGGTGGTTCGACACCTTCCTTTGCCTAGCATGAGTATGAACAATTGCGATCCCTACAGAGTGAAGCAAATTCCTTAGATATCACACCATTTTAGAAAGAAGTAGCTTGAACAACTCGAAGGAAACAATAAAGTTCCTACTGCTCAAAGTGACATCATGAACTGGAGGGTAATTGTAATGCATCAAATTCGTAGTTGCTCAAACATAACAAGCTTGTTTGAAACTCATTCGCATGCGAGTTAATTAAGACACACGAGCTGTCCGAAGACAAATCAACTCGCTTAAAGGAACGATAACTCTCTTACGAGCCGATCAAAGACAAGGAGATCGCATATAACAAATGAGCGAGCAGATCTTTACTATAAGATTTCCTCAATCAAAAGATCAAATTCCAAGATATTTGGGATCAAAATTTGAGAAATTAGAGATAATGTTATTCAAAATAAGATACTATCAGATCTTAAGGGATGAATACGAATTTAATTCGTATTGATTGTAATCTTTTCAAATATTTAATTACCTTATCTGTAATACGAAATCCTAATCTCTAAGAGCCTATAAATACAAGGCTCATCTCTAAGAGCCTACAAATACAAGGCTCATTAACAGGGAAAGGATCCCCTGTCTGAAGGCTCTTTTGTAAACCAATAAACCCAAAGAATAATAATAATTATAGTAGATATAGGCTCTTTGTTCGAAACACTGAACCACTTTAAAATTATTCGTGTTTATTTTTTATTTATTATTCTCTCAATTATTCTCTGTCTTCTTCATAAATCATCAACCCATTGTTATACCAACTTTTAGTATCAATCGTCTCCGTATTAGATTTAGTCCACACGAAACAAATGTGGAGGTTGTGACTCCATGTTTCTCACCGATTAGTTCACGAAGCAATTTCACTCTTTTGTTTAATTTTTGAAATAAAACTGTGCCTTTATTAAATCAAATCTCCCAAAATAGAGGATAAAATGAACAAAGGCCATGATTTAACCCAATACATTTCAATGGGAAGTTTGAAAGTATAGTTTCCTAACTTATGAGCCACCATTACCCAATTTGGGCATGTGACAGCAAGAACCATAATTAACAGTACTACTAAGAAAAGAAATAATTAAGATATTTAAATGAGTGCTTTTCATTCGCAAAATAATTAATCACCTTTTAGATCCAAATATGGATATATATCTTTCCAAATAATAAAATGATAAACATATACAAGAGGTGTGTCTCGTTGTGTTTTAGATCATTTTCCCCACATCCTTCTCACTATTTCTGCTAACAGTGCCTCCTTTACCGAGGAAGGGGGTATCCCCTCTATCCGGTATGAGTTTTTCTCAGTTTTTTTTTGTCATTTTTAGTTTTATATAGTCAAACAATCCTCTCATTTGGGAAGGTAATCTTCCACCTAGCTCTAGATTTAGGGTAGTCTTAGTACACCTAGATTTTAATTTATAGTGATGTGTGTGGTTTTCAGTTTTTTCTATAATAATGTGTAGTTTATTGTTTATTGTTATTATTTTAGTGTATCTAGATTTAGAGGTATAATGGTTTGTAATAGATCTCATTATGTGGATCCCTTAGGTATGGTTTTCATCCAAATTTGTTACGGTGTGTATGATAATATTTGTCCTCTGAGATTTCTTTCTTGTGAAGCGAGAGACACAAATAATAAATGTTGTGCGGAGAGACACAATGAGCTAACAACTAATATTTAGAGCTCTATTGGGGCTCACAATAATAGTGATATGTACAAATCTCCTTCTCCTATGTCGATTTCGCCAAAATCTCAATGCGCGAATTTCTTCAAAAAATTTTAATCAGTTTTTTAAAGTTGTGTGCTTTGTAATCAAAAACTTTTTATGGGTATTGTACTATCTTTTTATTTATAATGAAAGTATTTTCCCTTCCAAAAAAGAAAAAAAATGAGAAACATATGCACAGTTTAGTATATCAATACATAAACTTGTGGATCAGAATTAAGTATTTTGGGCGTGTTTTAGGTTTTAGGAAATTGGACGAAGAACCAAAAAATAAAATAAAATTGTCTAATATATATCGTATAAAGTTGCCATACATTACCTTCTAATTAACTACAATTTAACATTAACAAAAAGGGTCCACTAATATACTGACGTTTATATATATATATATAGATTGCCAATCCAATAGGTATTTTTTTTCTTTACCTATAGGTAGGTATTTTTTTTTAGCCGTTGGATCACCATCTAATGGTGATCCAATGACTATAATGAAGTGTATGAAAAGACGTGCATCATTAATGCTCTTTCTCTCTCTTACTTTTTACAATAAAAAAATATGCATGCTAAATTTTCATTGGCCAAATTGATACCTATGTATAGGTAAAAAAAAAAAAATACTTACTGAATTTACTGAATTGGTGCCCATATATATATATATATTGTTTTCCTCGTCGTTTATATCTCAATGGAAGGACAACTAAAGTATTCATGAAATCGATGTATTGACTAAGACAAAGCCGGTTCATATGTAACAACCGAATCTAAAATCCCTTAATACTTCTCGTAATTCGCTAGCAATTTTTGAGAATTTCGAGTTGTATTAATTATAAATAGCGTTAAACATGTGAAAATTATCTTATACATGTCAGTATATTCGTATATCGTTTCTCTCTCGTAAACTCTATCAAATTAATTTAATTTCTTCCAAGAAAAAAGAAACAAAATTAAGAGTTGAAGAAACAAAGCGAAGTGGTCCATTTGGCTTCGGTTTGAAACTTGGAGAGAGAAAGCTGGACCAAACTGATCTGGAAAAGGGTTTGGTATGTAGTCCAAAAGGCGCAATATTAATTTGTGTTAGACAGTCCAATTCTTCCAAATTATCTTCAATGTTTCCACACTTCACCAATCAATCAATTTGGTCACATGCATATATATATATATATATATATATATGTGTGTTCACGTCGTATTTGCAAGCCCTTTCACCACTTTGCTTGCATAATGCAACCTTGCGTGCCCTCAATAAGATAGTAGGCCCCACCACAACTTGCTGCATCCAAATGCATATTTCTCCTTACGCAGCCGATTTTTCTTTTTGGCATTTTGGTCTTAAAACTACATACAAACGAGGTTGAGTTTTATATCTCTCTTTTCTTCCCCCCCTTTTTTTTTCTTCTGGTTAATGTGAAAAGAAAGAGATTCTGAGTTACTAAATCTTGGCTGATATTCGAGGCTTTTATAGTGTCCACATACATAATTGATGTCAATGCTGTGGACTCTTAAAACATGGCTTTTTGACGCGGTAAATGGAAGAGTCTTTAATTGGCCCATATTAATATCTTTCATGAAATAATGGTATCTATAGACTTTCGACAAGTGAGGAAAAAAAAAAAGTTCCAAAAAATTAAGGATAAGATTGCATGTTACATATGATGGAGACCAGAATGAAAGTCGTTGTTCTCCCAATATTTGGTGACTTTGGGACAAGGAAAAAAAAATATGGTTGACGAATTTACGGTCCTGGAAATAATGAGAGTGTACCGGAATCAAGTGTGGATATATTTTTTTTTTTGGCAGTACATATGTACTAACATTTAGTGTTTTCCCGTCCAAAATAGTAAAGTAACTTCTTATATAATTTTTTATATATATATTTTTTTGGATAATATCATTTTTCATATATTGTATCTTAAAACTTTATCCAAAATTCAAATTATATTTTATATTTTAATTATTATTAACATTAATTTTTAAATTTGAAATATGTTTCAAATTTATAACATAAAACTAATTTAGAGTAATTAATTTATCAGATATCATTTAAAAATTTAAAAATATATTAAATTATTTTGATAAATTAATTATTCTAAATTATTTTCAGAATATAAATTTATCATAAATTTTAAATCTAAAAAGTCAATAATGATTATTCCTCTCTTTTTTAATTGTTTCTCGGTTCTTCTGTCTATTCTCTTGTTATTTTATTTTACTTTTCTCCCTTAGAAATCTTTTCTTACTAAATGTCGACAAGTAATTAAAAAAGTGGTAGTCGTCTATTAATTATGATGAACAGTTATGGTTAGGAAGAATCCGGGTATCTACGATTAAAAAAAGACGAGAACTGCATGTTATATATGTATGTAACTTAATTAATAGCAGTCGCAAAGCTTAGCTTAATTAATAACTACGCCTTATATTTAATGTAAAGAATAAAGGTTAAAATCACTTGTTAGAATCATCTCACCCATAAAAAGAAAACGAAAAAACAAAAAGACAATTGTAATGGTCGGGGGCAAAATGTACAACTCCTATAATTCGGGGAAAAAAAATTCAGTTTGTTCGAAAACAAAAAAACTCAAATATGAGTTTCTTTTTTCTTTTTTTTTTTTTTTTTGGTTTTTCTGAACCAAAAAAAGGAAAAAAAGAAAACATGACCATGATCGTATTTTCATCAGGTTATAAAACATTTTTGCTTTAGAAATCGTTGTTATATATAAGGATAGAGCTTTGAAGTGTTATTTTCTTTTTAAAACTTAATTTTCTTCATCAATTACTTTTCTTTTTTTTTTTTNTTTTTTTTTTTTTGGGCTACCCTTTCCCAGTTAAGATTGATGAATTCGGATTGTATTTCCTAAAGTCAACAGTCACGTCATCACAAGTCATTTTTAATCCATATTTTGTCCTGGTTTGGAATCAACCACCACGGCTTGGTCCTTCATACAAAACTTCCAAAGATAATAAACAAAAGATAAGGATCAAGTTTTTCCACCTTCAGTCAATAATTGCGATATAAAAACACCTTGATATTGATAACGCCAAATCAAAGCCAATGTTCAGTCAACTTCTTAAGACTTAATAGGCAGGCAGGCCCATAATGGGTTCTGAAAATCACAACTTTGGGACCAGGGTGATAATCCACTATTTCACCACTAAAAGTACGTCCAATTGAGGTAATTTAGGTTCCATTCACACTGAAAAAATTATATGAATAAAATTTACTTACGGGAAAATTAAAAAAGGCTTTAGGGAATCCACGCGTCATCTTTTAAATGTCATTGTTTCTGCACCAAAAACAAGGGAGGGAAAAAAAAATAGAGGACATTGCTGCATTTTCTGAAGAAATGACACGGACTAATGCTATTTACATACGATGACAAATTATGTTGAAAAAATAATTTAACTGATATCATGACATGTTACAAGATAAAAAGAATAAAAATCATATCAGATATTCACAGGTTGTAACCAAAACGCGAATAAATAAATAAATTTATGTATTATTAAAAGTTTAGAATTTTACTATCAAGCTGAATTCTAATTGAGAAACATCATTGTTCTAAGCAACTTAAACGAGGCTTTCGGGTAATCTGGCTCACCACACAGAGACATTATTCTAGATAGCAAGTATAGCATACGTACTATGCATGAGAACATGGAACTCGCTAATCATTTAAGTAGACAAGTACTGTAATCACATATATCCATGACTAGAAGTGAGAACATGCTAGCTGAAATGATGCATGCATGCAGCTTCATCTAATTCATCTGGCATTCGGCCATGTTCTTCCTCCTCTGCACACCTTCCGGACACCCAATTAATCATGAAAGTTTGCACATTGCCCGGATAAATGTGTACCTTGTAGCTAGGGGACACCTCATCCAAAGACTCGGCAGCCTGAAATTTCATCGAAAATGAAAGAACGAGCAAATTTGGCTCTTTTTGACACTATAGCCTTAGTAATCATGCATAGAAATGGCATTGTTGTGACTATGATCAGATCATACGTGACATTATATATTTGAATGATTTGACTATTCCAATGTCGGCATTTGTCCTATATATTGCAAAGTTTATAGTTCTTAAAATCATTAATCCAACGCAATGAGATTATTTACTTTTAATTATTGAGAAAAAAGGTGATAGTTGACTCATTACTCTCTGGATCTTCCTTATCCTTTTGAAGATTTTCCTCACAAATTTTCTTCCCACGCTTCTTCAACTGTCTATTATGTGACCACTGACATGCGCTCCAAAAGAATTTAGCAGATATCGTATTGAAACAAATTCAGTTCCCGAAATCAAAAAATCAAGGCAGTAACATTTTGATATTAGAGCAATAAAGAAGTAACCATTGTTTAGAAAGGCATTTTGGAGTTTCAAGTAATAACGTTGAAATAGTCTTATATATCTTTTATCTTTGTGCGTGCATGTGTTGCAATTTTTTTTTTTTGGGAGAAAAATAAGATGTGTCACAAAATAGAATGATTTGATACAACAACGGATCTAATCGAAGGAAGAATAACCTCCAATCAAAGGTTCACCATTGGACAGACGAATCAAATTTGTAAATTCATGAGTCGCTTTATTGCCAACTAACAAATTTAAATGAAAATTACTGCAGGAAAAAGATGATAAACTATAGATGCCACCATTACATAAGTCATTGATATTACAATTGATATGTATCCTTTGGTTTAATATGTATCATTTGCTTTCAAGGAATTGAGCAAGGACAAACATATAATTCAAGTTTATAGGTAAACCAATATTTGAGTCGTTCTTGATTCTTGGAACATTTGTTTCTCCTTGTCTTGGTATCCATGCCAATAAGGCTCACTGTGTCACGACCAAAAATTTAAGGCCGTGTTGTGACTTTTANCAAGTAATAACGTTGAAATATTCTTATATATCTTTTATCTTTGTGCGTGCATGTGTTGCAATTTTTTTTTTTTGGGAGAAAAATAAGATGTGTCACAAAATAGAATGATTTGATACAACAACGGATCTAATCGAAGGAAGAATAACCTCCAATCAAAGGTTCACCATTGGACAGACGAATCAAATTTGTAAATTCATGAGTCGCTTTATTGCCAACTAACAAATTTAAATGAAAATTACTGCAGGAAAAAGATGATAAACTATAGATGCCACCATTACATAAGTCATTGATATTACAATTGATATGTATCCTTTGGTTTAATATGTATCATTTGCTTTCAAGGAATTGAGCAAGGACAAACATATAATTCAAGTTTATAGGTAAACCAATATTTGAGTCGTTCTTGATTCTTGGAACATTTGTTTCTCCTTGTCTTGGTATCCATGCCAATAAGGCTCACTGTGTCACGACCAAAAATTTAAGGCCGTGTTGTGACTTTTATGAAATTTTATGATGAAACAGTAGTAAATTTTATGACAAGTCATCAAGACAATTTCCCAAAATAAATTAACACTTGAAAGTGGGAATAAATAAAGAGTGGTGAGCATGTGAATACTCAGTAGAGAATTGATTATAAGTTTTTATATGTGTAAGAAACTATACTCACGTTGAAGGTCCTGCATGATTAGTGTTCTATTCTAAACAGTTCACAAAACTCAAGTGGTCATAGCCCAACAGTTCAAACATTCCAAACTATTGAAAAACATCCATAAAACTAGTATATATCTATTCAAGCCAACATATAACCATTTATGCAATCATGATGTCCGAAATATCCTAGTGGATCACTCGTATGTCCGAACCACGTAAAGAAGTGCCGTAAGTCCGATCACCCGATGTGGGGTATCGTAAGTCTGATCACCCAATGTAGGGCATTATAAATATGTGAATGTATGGTAATGTTTTATAAATGACAGAATAAGGATATGCACTATTTCCACAAAATCTCAAAATAACCATGCAGTATTCTTTAATCAAATCACTTCTAGTCCTCAAAACTGAGTTCTCAAATCATTTTGGATTTTCTAAAAAATTTCGGCATTACAATAGCTACTTTCTATCAAAACCCAAAAATCTAATTTCTTGTAAAAATCAATCCAAAACAGTATATATGACATACCAACCTGTGTGATGTGTCTCCCAGGTAGTTTATATCTCAAATCAGGTCAAAAATGGACATAAAAATATTTTTTATAATTATTTCATGAAATTCTATATTTAATGAAAATATGTAAAATTCATAAATTAAATTAATTTTAGAATCAAGTAATCGAATCTCTACATCAATCGAGCGTCTAACTAGCATTACAAGATTATGGAGAAAGTTTGGCGTCGTTTAGGTGTCATTTGGAAGAGTGGATGTCGTTTTCAAATATTTGGTTCCTTGGTTTGAAAACTTGATTTTCAAACGGAGCTTCAAATCATGAAATGAACTTCACCACTGAATTCATAGCACCCAAAAATACTAGGTTAGATATATAGTCTGACCGATTCGGGCTCAGGCCGAATTTGGGCCTACGACACAGAAAACGAGGCGATCTATGCTGTTAGATTTAGATTTCCTTGCCCGTCACCGAATATAAACAATATATATATATATATATCAAAATTTTTGATTTCACAAGTACATCACAAATATGAGGTTTATTTTACGATCTAATAGTTGGATTGCAAAATTTAAATATAAAACTAAAATAGCTCAAAATTGACAAAAATGACAAAATTCAATCCGGACAATATTGAGTCAAGATATATATACCATGTTAAAGATCGTGACGAGATGATACAAACGTGACCATTTTCGTGGCGAAATGTCACCAGAATCAGCACCGACATCGAAAAATAGCTCGCAGCTTCTATGCGTCACCGGCGGTGAGCAGGACATCGTCAGGCAGCGGGGACGGTAATGTGAGGATCGCCTCGCCTCCAGCTATCAACTGCAGGTGGTGGTGGCGCTCGATGACGCCAGGAAGTGTCTTGTCAGATGCTCGCTGTGAAATCGGCGTTTTGGCCAAAATATCGCATGAGAGAAAAAGAGAGAAAGTGAGCTGAGGGGAGATGAGCAAGTCACGTGTCTGCTCTTAAATAGGCAATGAAATTTTTTTAAAAATTGCACATTAGTCCCTGGTTTTAAATTTTTGTTTCAAAATGGTCCTTCAATTTTGCAAATTAGTCTCTTTTCCAAAAGTTCTTTCAAATTAACCCAAAATTCAAATTTTAAATACTTGTTATTTTTATTTTTATTTTTATTTTTTTTATCAAAAGACCAAAATACCTTTCCAAAATTTAAAGGTTTTACATTATTCCCTCCTTAAAAGAATTTCGTCCCGAAATTCAAACACGATATGGTTGTAAGTAAAATAACATTTGATAATAGTCAAAAGAAGAGTGAACCACTGGTCTTAGAGTGCAGGAGTAGCAAATCAAACACTTGTTAAATAAAGAAGTGTGAAACATGTACCTCTCACTTGGTGTTAGGATTCTACTAATATACCAATGCTACACAAAGATACATGAGAAGGGTGTACACAAGAGACATGGAATCGCATGATGACGTATCAATAAGCGTAAGGCATTGACACAAGAGATTGGAGATCATGACTCCAAATTGGCAATTAATCGCTTAAGTAGTAACGTTAATCAAGGCTAAAATTTGAAATCATAATACTTCTATGATCAGAACAATGATGGTTAGGCACCAACACATAAGATAAACACGTCAAGAGGTCAGAAACGACAATAAGAGTATGATGACATAAGTCATTTACTGTTCCTAGTAATGAACAAAAAGTGACCACATATACAAGAAATTTCTAGTCAAGGACAAGACTAGAATCACTATGAATGGAAATCTCCAATACAGAAATACTTAGCACAATAATTGCCAATAGAACCACAAAAGTCTAAGCATATAAAATGCAAGATCCACATAATGAATATTGTCCAAAGACTTCTCAAGTCTTTTACCCAAGATGATACTATATCATAAATACTCATATCACAATAAATTTAGAGACTCTTCAAATCACTTTGCCCAACATAGGATTATAATAATAATTCCAATTCAATACTTACCTGCAAAGATCTTCACTAGAGAAAATCATATAGAAATGACTCAATACCCAATATGCAAATAAAACTATTAATAATATTGTAATACTCCAGAAATAAGGTTCAATAGAATAGGATGTCTCTGCAGCAACCTCTGTCTCCCATTTAACCTCATTTCGTTTTCAAATCAAAAATAATTTTGAAAAGTAGTTTTGAAAACAAGTAACACAAATATCAAAGGCATATAAGAATACCACACTAGTTCAATAACTTCAAGTATTCCTTGGCCATTGGTAAACTAAATTTGAACTTTAAGTATTTCTTTTGAAAATTTAATGGTAGAGTTCAATAACTCTCAGTGTAGACTCATAAGTAAACTGATCCTTATATCATCAATTATACTACCATAATGATCCTTGGATCCAACTGAAATTAAGTAGTAAGTCACAAGCTCAACTCAATACCAACGAATTCAACGATGACTTTAATCCATAATAGATTTTAATTAGAGTCTCCAAAATCTCCCAAAAGTCAACATATGCAAGATACTTCAATAGCACTCACTCATTAACAATAAAAGGAAATACACTGACAAGATTAAATATATTATTATTAGTCAATCAATTTAATAATTAGAACTCTAATTCCACTTACTAAGCTAAGTAAGTAGGACAAGAAGACATTTTTTTTTATAGAGTTTACTAATTAAACTATCAATCACTTAAGACATGTCAATTTTTTTAAAATCATAGTCAAACATAATAGAAATTTTCTTAAAATTCCCAAAACTTCTCTATAGTTTTCAAACATGTCTCTCTAAGAGATTTAAAAGTATATTTTCTTTTTGTTGGTAAACTACGTTATGCAAATAATTTCCCATAGTTCTTAAAAAAATAGATAATATATTAGTAAGGCTTTCTTTTTTTTTTTTTTATAACTTTAAAACACCACACTCTAACAATTTTATTAAAAATAATTTCAAAAGATATTTTAACAATAGGAAGAACCTATAAACCATTTTAGAAAATAATAAAGTGTGTCAGGTATAATTTTTTTTTTTTGAACTTCACTCAACTTGTAAAACAAGTTCATAGAGAATAAACCTTTTATATAATCACCCACCTTATAATATGTACAACTCCGTGAATTTTAAAGTTCAAGTTCCACTCATTAGTATGCATACTCAAAATTTTACCAAACGTCAAGTCAAGGTATATTAATCCATAGCCCTTATCTATTTGAAAATTCAAGTTTTATGTATCAAATAGTTTCATGCACCACCTAAGTCTTTCCAAGACTTAGGTATTTAAAACCAAAATATTTTTATTCAAAAACTCAAATGAAGTATTATCCCAAGCTTTCAACACGAGAAGTCCCCAACACTAAAAAAAAAATTAAGTCAAAACTAGTCACATAAGTATCTAAATGTCCAATTCGGATAAACAATGCAAAGTCAATCTCACTTGATTCACTTATCCACTGAACAAGATATTTATTATATACCAAAAATCCAATAATCAAATGAATAACAACATCACATATTTATCACTAAATAGGTCACATGCATGATGAAAAGCTTAGAAGGATTACTGAATCCAAGCAATAGGGCAAATAGGGTCATAACAACAAGTTTTCACAAAACTTCTATAATAAGTTTTCAAAATATAAAAGAAATATAATATATATATATATATATATATATATATATATATATATATATAAACTTCTCAATTTATACAATGTTCCAAATAAGTTAATAAAACAAATTTTCACTTAGCAAAATTCTTATAACAATAGGGTCATAACAACAATAGGGTCATAATAACAATAGGGCAAATAGGGTCATAACAACAAGTTTTTATATTCATACCACAATAAATCACAAAAACATTTTCTAAAAAATCAACTTTATTGCCCAAAGTTTCCACATATATTTTTCTATAAATATTTTATGTTTATTCCCAGGTTACTCTGTAAAACAATTTTTCCAAAGCTTTCTTTAGATTCAAAATCATATTATAAGTAGAAAATCAATAATTTTTAACAATTATAACTGCTAAATTCAAAACTAGGAAAAATATTTAGGAACTTTATTTTTAAATTAACATCACTAAATATGCAATGAAACCTAACTAGTACCACGACTAGTTTTAAGCAATGCAATTATTTAAATCTTATATTTCTGGTAATTTCACAAACCTTAAATTCAAGTAGTATTATTAATTTTTTTAAAACTATATATTCCTTGAAAAATATGTATTACATACATCCAACTATTATTCAAAATTAAAATGTATATGACTCCAAAATAAAGATGATACATTGGTCAAATGTAAATGTCTACTTCATTCAGAGCTAAAATTGTCAATTTGAAATCTCCAAAAGTTTCAAAAACAAATTAATCAGGTTTTAACTTTAACTAGATTCTCAAAAATCCTAAAATTTCTTATTTAAGGGCACAAAATAAACTTGGCAAAACAGGTGCAAGACCATATTTAAGCATACACGACATATCATACCAATTTACTAACCAATTAGATTCCTTTAATTCAAAAATTTCCTTATAAAAATTAAACTTGGTAAGGCTAGACAAAAACATTTTTTTCTTAAAAAAAACGATGTTTATATTATTAAATCAATTCATGAATGAAAATTAGTATATCGTGACCATCCAAAAGTCCTATTAATGCATGATATAAGACCATGTAAACGATTTATGAAACATTTAAATTGATTAGTCACATCCAAATAATTTCCAAGAAATTTAAATCACAGCACCACAAGGACAAATAATGTCAAATCATGTCAATCAAGATATAAGATACTGAATTACTATTTTAGAACCTACGAGATTCATATAGCTTATCACAGTAATGGTCATAGGAATACATGAGTGAATGTCCATTTGAATTTAGGAATTTCAACATGAGTGGAATTTCACTAATCTCGTGTCATTCTCAACACTTCTGAGACTAGAGTTTTAGGGTATAACTATCCCAAGAATACTAAAATTTTATTCTAATTAGGTGAACGAAAGATTTAGAATGAATTAGAACAAAGACAATATATTTAGCCAATTCCTAAGTTATGTATGAGGTATTTATCAAATACTTTTCCAAAACCTATTTTAAACAATAAAATACCATAGACAAGATCCCAGATGGATCTGAAGCCTAAAGCTCTGATATCAAAATTGTCACGACCGGAAATCTAAGGCAGTGACTTTTAGTAATTTTAGGTTGAAAACAGTAGTAAATAATGATTTTCTAAAATTTCAGAAAATTTAATACATGGAATTTTTAGATTTAGTCCTTAAAAGAAACTGAATTTCATTTTCAAGAAACATTAATTTTAGTATTAATTTTTCAAGGAAATCCTTCATTTAAAGTTTTGGTTAAAATTTAATTAAGTTGTTTAGAAATATTTGTAAATTTATAAATTATAAAAAAAAAAGAGTCTAATTAAACCTTAAGTCCAATGTTCAAATAATTTACATAAAATCATTTGTATTTATAAGTACTCAATTGAATAGCAAAGTTTATCCTCATATATCTACTTAATAAATACACCACGATTAGGTAAATATATTTGGCATAAAAAGGAAATGATGGTATAGAATAGGAACTAACGAATAAAGATGTGGGAAACGACACACATATGCCAAACAACCTTGATAAGTCACAAAGACAGTTTCTCCAAAAGAAATCAACACTTGAAAGTGGGAATAAATAAAGAAGAGTGAACACGTGAATACTCAGTAGAGAATCGATTACAAGTTTTTATATGTGTAAGAAAATATACTCACGTTGAAGGTCCTACATGGTTAGTGTTCTATTCTAAACAATTCACAAAACTTAAGTGGAAATTATATATAGCCCAACAATTCAAACATTCCAAACTATTGAAAAATATCTATAAAAACTAGTATATATCTATTCAAGCCAATATATAATCATATATGCAATCATGATGTCTGAAGTGTCCTAATGGATCACTCGTAAATCTGAGCTACCTAAAGAGACGCCATAAGTCCGATCACCCAATATAAGGCTTTATAAGTCTGATCACCTGATGTGGGGCATCGTAAGTCCGATCACCTAATGTAGGGCATCGTAAATGCGTGAATGTATGCAAATATTTTATAAATGATAGAATAAGGATATGCACCATTTCCACAAAATCTCAAAATAATTATGCAGTATTCTTTAATCAAATCACTTCCAGTCCTCAAAATTGAGTTCTCAAACCATTTTGGATTTTCTAAAAAATTTCAGTATTACAATAGCTATTTTCTATCAAAATCCAAAAATCTAATTTCCTGTAGAAATCAATCCTAAATAGTATATATGACACGCCAACCTATGTGATGTGTCTCCTAAGTAGTTTATATCTCAAATCAGGTCAAAAATGGACATAAACACAATTTTTATAAATTATTTCACAAAATTATATACTTATTGAAAATATGTAAAACTCATAAATTAAATTAATTTTAGAATCAAGTAATCGAATCCCTACCTCAATCGAGCGTCTAACTAGCATTACAAGGTTATGGAGAAAGTTTGGCGTCGTTTGGGTATCATTTGGAAGAGCGGATATCATTTTCAAACTTTTGGTTTCTTGGTTAGAAAACTTGATTTTTAAACGAAGTTTCAAATTATGAAACGGACTTCACCACTGAATTCAGAGCACCCAAATATACTAGGTTAGACATATAGTCTGACCGATTCGGACTCGAACCGAACTCGGGCTCACGGCACGCAAAACGAGATGATTTAAGTTGTTAGATTTAGATTTTTTTGTCCGTCACCAAATATAGATAATATATATATATATATCAAAATTTCTTTTCACGAGTACATCACAAGTATGATATTTATTTTATAGTCTAACGATCGGATTGCAAAATTTAAATATAAAACTAAAATAGCTCAAAATTGACAAATATGGCAAAATTCAATTCGGACAATATTAAGTCAAGATATACATACTCTATTAATGATCGTGACGAGACGAATCAAAGCCGACCATTTTTGTGGCGAAATGTCACTGGAATCGGCACCGGCATCGGAAAATAGCTTGTAGCTTTTATGCATCATTGGCAGCGAACGGGACATTGTCAGGCAATAGGGATGGTGGCGCGAGGATCATCTGGCCTCCAGCTATCGATTGCAGGTTGGCACTCGACGATGCCAGGAAGTGTCTCATCAGAGGCTCGCTGTGAAATCGGCGTTTTGGCCAGAAATTCGCAAGAGAGAGAGAGAGAAAGTAAGCTGAGGGGAGATGAGCTGGCCACGTGTCTTCTCTTAAATGGGCAATGAAATTTCTTTAAAAATTGCACATTAGTCCCTGGTTTTAAATTTTTATTTCAAAATAGTCCTTCAATTTTTCAAATTAGTCCCTCTTTCGAAATTTCTTTCAAATTAACCCAAAATTCGAATTTGAAATACTCGTTATTTTTATTTTTATTTTAAATATTTTTTTAAAATCAAAAGAACAAAATACCCTTTCAAAATTTAAGGGGTTTTATATCATTCCCTCTTTTCGTCCCGAAAATCAAACATGATATGGTGGTAGGTAAAACAACAACTGATAATAGTCAAAAGAATAGTGAACCACTGGTTATAGAGTGAAAGAGTAGCAAATCAAACATTTGTTAAATAAAGAAGTGTGAAACATGCACCTCTCACTTTGTGTTAGGATTCTGCTAATATAGCAATGCTACACAAAGATACATGAGAAGGGTGTATGTAGGAGACATGGAATCTCATGATGACATATAAATAAGTGTAAAGCATTGACACAAGAGATTGGAGATCATGACTCTAAATTGGTAATTAATCGCATAAGTAGTAGCGTTAATCAGGTATAGAATTCGAAATCATAATACTTCTATAATCAGAATAGTGATAGTTAGGCACCAACACATAAGATAAACACGTTAAGAGGTTAGAAATGACAATAAGAGTATGATAACATAAGTCATTTACTGTTCCTGGTAATGAATAGAAAGTGGCCACATATACAAGAAATTTCTAGTCAAGGACAAGACTAGAATCACTATGAATGGAAATCTCTAACACAGAAATATTTAGTACAACAATTGCCAATAGAACCACAACAGTTTTGATATTTCTTGTTGGTAGCTGCTTTGCATTTATAAGTCAGTCATTTTGTTAGTTTTGTTTTCACTGTTAGATGTATCAAAATGTGTACCAAATTTTGAATACCAATATATGTGACATTTGAGATGGTACTATTTAATTAGTTTATTAAAATTTATCACAAATACGTTAATCATATTTATTGGTAAAAATTTTAGTACTCATAGCATTATCCTTTGTTTTAAGGCTACTAGTGTAAAAATCTAAATTTTTAAAAGGAAAATTGATCATTTGACCATAATATTTTTTCAAAAATAAAAATTAATTATATATACATATATGTTATCTTCCCTCTCTCTCTCTCTCTCTCTCTCTATCTCTCATCTCGGCCAATTGGAGGAGTAAGAGGAACAACCGTTGCTAGCCCTCGTCTTGCCCCACCACCGACCGGCACTGCCTCCCTGTGCCGCTCACAGCCCACACCACTGGTCCATGATCGCCACCGAGCTCCGCATTACTAGAAAACGCCATTAATGGGGGACTTTGATTTTCTAGTGTCGTTTCGGGCCATTTTAGGTCACATTCTTAGGCTTGTTGGATTCATCTCGTCGAGAAGAACCTCAATATATATATCTCGCAACCCCATTTTTTCCGGATTAAATGTTGCCATTTTTGTGTATTTTTTGGCCTGAGTTTGACTTTTGGTACGACCGTTAGATGTTGTTTTTGATATTATTTTTAGAATTTACTTGGAAAATAGTGAAGTTTGATATATACATATATATATATATATTGACCATGTTTGGTGACCAATATGAAAAATGATATCTAACAGCTTAGATTTTGTCTCGTTTTACATACCATCGACCTGATGTTAGCCCTGATCCGAATTGGTTGAATTAATGTCTAACTTAGCTTTTTTGGACATTATGAATTTAGTGGAGAGGTCTGCTTATTGATTTGAAACTCCGTTGAGAAGTTGATTTTTCTCAAGTGAATGATCGAGTGCATGGAATTAGTTCTCAACCCTCTAAATGAGTATCCAACGGCACCTTGAAAACCCAATAGCGTGGTATCACTACTCTAATAATGTAGAGATTCAATTACCTCTATTTTATACTATTTTTGAATAAAACTTTTTTTCTGCAACACATTATGACAAACGTAATTTTAAAATAGTTTCAGTTATATGTGATAGAATTGAATTGTATTTTATATACTAGATTGCTCTAAGACTTTTAAGAGTGCAGATTATTTTTGGATATATTAAAATAGGGTTGTTATGCTACCTATTTTTCTATAAGATTTAAGTAACTATTTTATTAAAAAGCAGAGTATCATTTGAACTTAAATTATTACATGGCTATTTTTACATATCAGTTCAAAGTACACGTACTATAGGATCACACATGAGTACTAGGTTAGCATCATGAGATTTTTACAGTGTTGTGCTATAGTCCCACTGACAGTGCAGAGTCTATGAACCTATGCAAGATTTTTCTTCTAATTACTTTCTCATTTGGCAAGCATAGGCAATACAGTTGCTCCTCCAAGTTCGGTAGGTGATACACAGGTGTCCCCTCCAATTATGGACAAAGTGTCAGGCAGGCTATAGAGCACACACAGTGCCAACATCCTGGTTTTCATTGATAAGAAATAGTGAACTCATGGATATGGGTGGATTTATGTCATGTGTTTGTAGATTGATTGATATTGGATATCATGCTTTCCTATATATATATATATATATGCATATATGTATACACACTATCAGCTTTGAAAATGGTTACATATATATATATATATATATGATTTGCAAAGATGTTTTGGATTAAACTAATCATGCAGGGATTCTTCATCACTAAAAATATTTTTAAATGAGGTAACAGTTTCATTATAGAGCTTTCGAGCTCACCCTTCCTACTTTCTTCCCCTTTCAGGTGATTGTTTATTCGAGTCAGTCTTCTCGATGTCTGGGCAAGTTGCTTGGCTTATACTTGTGGTCTTATTCTTCTTTGGTTGATACATTTTCTTTTTCCTATTTTTCTTCATGTTTAACTGTTTAGCTAAGTTTGTTATTTCCATTAAGTGAATGTATGAGGATATATTTACTACTATTTGAGAATTTAGTGTATAAGTTGAACACAATGGTTCCTAAGGATCCTACTTTAAAAATTTTAAGTACTTGGAATTATGATAAATTTTATAAGTTAAATTTTAGACATTCGAACTCAAGATTTGCGAAACTCTTTTTAAATTAATACTAATGTTCTATTTAACCTAGTTTTTATATAATTTAACCATGTTTTTTTGAATTTTTAATTGGTGTATCTTTTTTGAGGAACTAAACCAAAGATGAACCCTTGTTTATATAGAATTTCTAATAATTTAAGGACTAAAATGAAAATTTGAACTACCTAGTTTCTTCTGAACTTTTGCGAATTATTTATTTATGTTAATTTACACTCAAAATTACTAAAAATCACGGCTTTGGATTTTTGGTCGTGACAGTTGCTATTTTCACAGCTAAAGCAATAGAACTAGAGACTTAGAAAGAATCTTGTTTCCCTCTCTTTTCATATTGATCATGTAATTCTTAAGGAACTATGTCTACTAAAACTAAATGATATGCAATTATGATCATGACAATTACTAATTAAAGATATAGTAAGTAAATACATAATGAAATAATTAATCAACTGTTTTAATCATTCGTACAATATAATCCATTCATAATAAAAGAATCAATCTTTTCAAAAAAGTTATAGAGTTAGGAAAATAAATCCTAAAAAATATTTAAATATTTAACTCTTTTGTAATTTAAAAAAAAAATTGAAAGATTGATCGAATCAAATCTTTCATAAATTTAAATTTAAAATAATGTGAGGATTTAATCTAATTGAGATATCAATAATATTTTCATATTATTACTTAAATTTAAATAGTATAGTTTTATTAATTTACTAAAATGATTTTATAAAAATTTGAGATCTCATCCCTATTGTGAATATATGCTTTTCAAAGCAGATTCCATCTTATAATAAACGTTTTCTGGAATTAATAAAATTTATTAGATATTTTCATTATATCATTTGCATAAGTATGATTGAATAAAAGTCTATTTAATTATATAATATGTATTTTTGTGATCACAAAGTGGATTCATAGAAAAAATCGATACAAGTTATTTTTATAATTAAATAAATTTTTTCGCACTTAACAAAATAAAGTTGGACTCTTAATTCTAATTGTTGTAAATTTATTGAATAATTTGTTTTAATTATTTATAGATTTACGAATATAATTAGATTATATTGATCAGATCAATTATGACCGACTTATTTATATATCTTTAAAATATTTTTGGTTGATGACGAAATGAAAAATCACACCAACATCTATGATATCTCAAAATTTTAACCAATTATTTAATGACATATATAAATATTTTAATGCTACATAAAGAAATTGGTCTGAGTTGGTTTGGTTTGTTATGACGAATCTGCAAAGTGAATTAATTTAATTGATTTTTTAAAATAAAAACCAACCAAACCATCATGAATCAATTTCTGGCTATTTTCTAGATTGGTTTATTTTAGTTCGGTAGATTTCTTCGATTAAGTCGATTGGATGAACGCTTTTATAGCAAATAATGCACATAGTCAATTGTTCGATTTTTATTTTTTTAAATAAACTTTTTAAGATATCTCACCTTTCAGTTAAAAGTAAGAAAAAGTGATATCAGACAAGCTCAATTACAAAAATTAGAATTATTGGGGTTATTTTCCGAACTGTCCAGGTGTCTTTGTCGCTTCTAGATGTAATCCGTCTCAGGTATTAGAAGAGTCAGGCGGTGTTTGTCACTTGCAAGACACTGCAAGGCTTAAGATAATATAGGTAAAATATAATAAAAGGAAAAAAGACAATTGGATTGAATGACAGATAAAAAAATGGTATTTATAGACAAAAGTAATTAGTTTTGTAGTCCCTTTGTATAGACGTATGTCCCCTCCTTATGCATTGGTTCTTGTAGACAAAAGGAAGATAATATCCTATATAAATAATAGTGACGCTCATTGAAGCTTTTAATCGTTAAGCCGCTATTACCTCTGTCACCTATTTCTTTTGATATTCGTACCTGGTACTTTTTAGACCATTGCCATGTATGATGTAGTCGCATGGTGATCTTGGTGTCTCACTTGGATTTGAGTCATCATCTACTTTGAATCAAGGTAATTGACCTGACCTCTTAGACTTTAGTCATGATCTTAGAGTGGTTTAAGAGTTACGAGGTCGGGAGAGTCTACTTGTCCTTTAACAGAACTTAACAGAACTTAAGAGACGATAGGGTCTAACTGACCCCATCTCACTTTGGGTGTCGAAATAAGAGACCCATATGATTATCACATGTTCTTGTTATAATATTATAAAAGTATGCGAATTGTTCTTGCTAACATGGTAGCATTATTGCCAAATAAATTATTTATTTGTGTTAATTCATCGTTGCTAATCTACTACTTAACGGATGCATTAAAACCTTAAATAATGCCATAAGTTGCTCAATAAATAGGTGAAAATATCAATCCCATAGGAATACTAAAGATGAAAATAAGAGACAATTTAAGAGAAAAAGGATTCGACTATACCTTCACTACTAAAAATATGTACTATCACGGCGCGTGTACGCAAGCGCCATGATAATTGATTAATTATCACGGTGCTTAACAAGCGTCGTAATAAACGGAGATATACTACGGTGCCTAAAAAGCGCCGTGGTATAGAATCTTTAACGGCACCTAATGGGCGCCGTTTCACAGTGTCTATAAAGCGCCATGATACACATTTACCACGGCACCTAAAAAGTACCGTGGTATTTAACTTTCATGGTACCCATTAGGCGCCATGATATACTTTTCTCGGCACCAATATTGCACTGAGGTAGGGGCCCTATATAAAGGACCCAAAAAAACGAGGCTATGTCACTTTTCTTTTACTTTTTGCACCATTTTTCCTCTTCACTTCTAGTCGCGGCCAATCTCCTCCTTCTACCATTTTCACCATTTTTCTGGTAAACAAGGTATGTTTAAGCTTTTAAATTCATTTTTGTCACAAAAATTAGAATACTCATTGTCTTAACCATGATTTTGACCAATTATTTTGTAGAAATTTCATGTTTTAGGTTATATTTGAAAGAGTTTATTTTTGAAAACCCTAATTTATCAAATGTGAATATCTTAAGTATGCATTGATAATCTTTACT